>JAVLUX010000043.1:6092500-6330000 GCA_032164185.1 Moxostoma hubbsi
CCGTTATGCCATCCCAAATGTGTATGACTTTCTTTCATCTGCTGAACTCAAATGAAGATTTTTAGAAGAATATCTCAGCTCTTTTGTCCATACAATGCAAGTGAATGGGGGCCAACTGCTCCAAAAATCACACAAGTCAGCAGAAAAGTAATCCATAACTCCAGTGGTTAAATCTACATCTTCAGAAGCTATATGATAGATGTGGATCACTTTTACATTCTTGTGTTTTTGGTGATTCACATTATTCAAGCAAGAAATGACTTAAATAGTGATCGGTTTCTCTCCCACACCTATCAAATTACTTCATATGGATTACTTTCATGATACCTTTGTGTTTTTTGGAGCGTCAAAATTTTGGTACCCATTCACTTGCATTGTATGAACCTACAAAGTTGAGAGATTGTTCTAAAAATCATAATTTCTGTCGTATGTGTGTATTGTGTTATGTATTTTAGGAATTAGAGTTTTGCATTTTTAGCTTGGTAAGTTTAACATGGTAAACTCTGTCAATTGTGTGCTTTTACATGCAGCATACAATTTTTTTTTGGTGCAGAGTTGCTGCTTATGTAGAGCGTTTCAAATAAGTCACTTAAAAGGTTTAATATTGGTTAGGATGCTGCCTTAGAAGGCAACTGCCTATATAGGTATTTTGCTAGGTTTAGGAATAGAGCTACAGTTTAACACAAAATCACCCTCTCCAGCACTGCTTAAAACCTGTAACGGGAAACAAATACACAAGAAACACAGCTATACTGGTATTACAGCAAAACTAAGCATATCAGTCTTTGCTGGACGTGTAATGAGAAATGTATGGCAGGCAGGCAGTTTTTTAAAAAGTGGTAGAGTGTGAGACAGGGAGAGGGAAAAGAGACAGCAGGACATAAGAGAAAAAAAGCCACATGTCTATAATCTTGCACACTACAGCATAGTGACAAAGGACAGAAAAACAGCCCGAGAGGGAAATTGATTTCATATGCTGCCCTGTAACCTAGTGATCCAAAGTCCATGACCCATGAGAAGCAACACACTTATATAGACTTCTCTATTTAAGGGTTAGTTCACCCAAAAATCATTTACTCACTCTGATGTCATTCCTACCTGCATGACATTCTTTCTTCAGTAAAACACAAAAACAGAAGTGTGAGAGAATGTTTACGCAGCTCTTTTAACCCTTGTGCGTCAATAAAAATTACTCAGATGACAAAATGTCCACGTCAAAAAATTGTCATAAAAATATTAGATATTAATATTATTAAGATCACTTTTTTAACCAACATCAGTCCTGATCATAACTGCCAAATATTCATTCATTTTCAGAATTTTAACCCTTTAAATGCTCGTTTGTTTACATAATGCCACTGTTGTTTTTTTACACATACACACATGCACATGTTGGGTTTCCATGTTTTATGGGGACTTTCCATAGACATAATGGTTTTTATACTGTACAAACTTTATATTCTATCTCTTAAACTTAACACAACACCTAAACCTAACCCCCACAGAAAACTATCTGCATTTTTACATTTTCAAAAAACATCATTTTGAATGATTTATAAGCTGTTTTCCTTATGGGGACCGTCAAATTGCCCCCACAACGTCAACAATTTGGGGTTTTACTATCCTTATGGGGACATTTGGATTGCAGTTGTAATAGGTTTCAAAAAACTATTTTGTGTATATGGTGTATTATTGATATATTTTTGGGAACTGAAGTTGAAATATCAAAATTCCCTCAAAAATAGACACCTTTGGCAAAATTAATGACTTTGGCATCAACAAAATGATTGAAAAAACTAAAATTAAAAATACAAAAATGTCCCGTAGGTCACACAAGGGTTAAATACATTGAACAGGAAATTCTCCTCTGCAAATCTCATTCACTCTTGCGCAAATTCAAACCTAATGCAGGAACCAGTGGTGTTTGATGTCTTCATGTTCTAGACTAGAATGTGCCAAAATGTAAATGAGACTTTACGACCCAAATATGTGTTCCTCACACAAAGCTATATGCTCTCAAAAAATTGGAATAAAGTGCAAAAGTTCTATGGACTACTTTTATGTGCATTTTGGGCCTTGAGCAATATTTATAAAATATCAACTTTGAGTAACGTAGATATGCTACCACTTACAGCCAATTCCTTTGAACTACATACCCTTCAAGTTTGCAGTCCAGATTTGTCCTGTTAGGGTGAAAAGAATTTGCTACTCAAAACGTTGTTTTATTAATATTTTTTTAAAGGGCTTTTCAGACTTTATTTCTGCATGACATGCTTTACAAGCTATTGCCAGCTAACCGAAGTAGAAACAGACTCCGACATGCCCAAACATGCAGAAACTCTTATTCGTCCTTTCAAAGTTTCAAAAAGACATTTCATGTCAGATTTCATGATCCATGATTACAGTTTTTTCCAATTGCTAACACACAATTTTGCAAGCTAGGCTGTTTTTATCAAAATACTTAACACAATTCACAAAACCACACACCCAAACTGCAAAATACCTCATATATCCTGCAAAATGAAGCACTGCAACCAAAACTACACATAGCATTATCAAAATCAAACATCTGCACGAAATGGCACACACTTCATTCATATTACCAGATTTTTGTCTAACCAACTACACACTGTTGGGCATAATGAAAAGCACTCTCATCTTTAGTATGCTTTGCCATAATACTAAAATAGTTCAAATTGTAGAAAATTCTTCAGCTTGTTCACATGCACAGAAATATTTGCAGATACACACACATACATGAAACATTTTTATTTTTATTTTTCACCAAACAAGTCAGTGAAACATATGCACAGCAGATATATTTACATTAGACTGAACAAAAATGTGCTCAGAAAAAGAAAATTGCAAAAAAAAAAACGTGCTGAAAAAATATCTAGAAACAAAAGAGGCAAGAAAAATAATTAGGTAGCATCTTGCCGCACAGCTGGGTCTTCTTTGGCCATGAACTCCTCTAACAGCTCTACCCCTACCTCTCACTCTTCCTCCCCCTCTCATTCTCCCCCTCCATCCCTCTTCCTCTTGCTCTTCCTCTCTCTGCAATGTCTTCCATTGTTCACCTGTGCTCACCTGTGGTCTTTTCATAGTGCTTACTTCCTGATTGAAGTGCTAACAATTAACCATTGAGATGTTTGGCCAGGTGGCACATGTATTGGCCAATTAGCTCATGTAGTGTCATTTTGAATGGCAGTGTTTTGAAATGGCAAACATGTGACTTTACGTCAGATTGTTGTGTCTTATGCAGAGACCCATGTGCAGTGCATGTAAAAAAGTGCCATTTTGAATTGCAAAATGTGTGTAAAGCAGAAAATGTGCTCAGACTTTTGGAGACTTGAGAAGAGGTTTTGCTCTCTGTGTGTCAGTTTAAATAATTGTGCTGTGCATGTCATTTTAGTGTGTTAGCAATTGGAAAAAACTGTAATACAAATAACATCTTATGTTCTGCCCCTGACTCTCTCCAGACTCCCTCTGGTTTGCTGTTGACACCCAGTCCTCTCTTGTCCTCCATTCATTTTTGGAGCAGCCTGAGCCCCGTAGCCCCTCTCAGTCCGGCGAGACTACAGGGACACAGTTCACTCTTTCAGGTACGCACAAAACACTCCCAACTATGCAAAAACTTTAGGTTTTACAGCTATAAAAAGGAATCTGTAAGTTAAGAGAAGATGCAGTTGATATGTTAGCGTGTGTGTTTGAAAGTGGGGAAATGTGATTTGCTGTTAGGTTTTCTGTGCAGGATGCCAGACATTTACAGTTTTACACATTTTGAGAGCTTTGATTAAACAGTTAAAGGACTGGTCCACATAGCAGCTTATTCTGGCCAAGAAATGCCCATTTAGATAGGAAGAGACCATGTGACTGACATGTAAAGCACTCAGTCACACTTCATTTTGTTCTTGGGTACCGTTGAGGGGTGGGTTTATATGAGATATACATCAATAACAGATCAGCACGGGGTAACAACTATTTAAATAATAGGACAGCAGTCTCTTAACAATTGTACAGAAAACACATGGAAAAACAGTACACTACACCACAGAAAATAAGTTCAGACTTTCTCAGATTTCAGACTTTGAAGTTCAGACTTTCTTAGATTTAACTAAGAAGACAAAGGGGGTGGCTGTGACTCAGTTGGTAGAGCGGGTCGGCTGATAATCGCAGGGTTGGTGGTTCGATTCCCGGCCCACACGACTCCACATGCCGAAGTGTCCTTGGGCACTGAATCTCAAGTTGCGCCCAATGGCAGGCTAGCACCTTGCATGGCAGCTTTGTCATCATTGGTGTATGAGTGTGTGTGAATGGGTGATTGGGATACAGTGTAAAGCGCTTGGGTAACCTCTAAGGTTAAAAAAAGTGCTATATAAGTGCAGACCATTTACCAATTTTACCATTTATAAAGCAGAATATACAGTTCGGCATGTAGATATTTAGTTTACTTCTAACTGCCTTGAACAACATTCCAAATATCTTTTAAAGATTTGATGTCGAAACTTAGTCAAATCCACTAATTATTACATCTTCAACAGTGGTTATTATGTCAACTCGGTTCACGACTTTGTTTCCCAGCGGACTGATATTAAACTGATGTACCCTTTTTCTCTGAAGCTGTGTTAAGCCGGCCAATCCGACAGAAGGTACCAATTTTGTCTGCAATATGCATCAAAAGGCCAGTAAATAGGCGTTGGGTGGAGATGATCAATAAGAGTGTAGCACTCAATGTATCATATTTCACTGTTTACATCCATTCCATATAAATCTGTAGATTTGACTAATATCAGTATAGAAAATGCAAAAAGTCTGTAGATTCAATCTGTTTATATTTGTTTCCTATCATGGGCCGGCAAAAGAACAAAGACTGTTGATGAACGAGTGTGTACTACAACTCACTTTAAATATGTTTTTCATGTTAGTGTTGACATACATGAGTGTGCTTGCGAAAGTAAGCGATAGCTTGTCTTTTCTCAGTGAGCGTGTTTGTGTTTGGTGTTGTGTTTCAGTCTTTATGTGAGTGAGAGGGGAAATCCTGTGGATACTTCCTGTTCTGGCCCAGGGGATGTGTGTGTGTGTGTGTGTGTGTGTGTGTGTGTGTGTGAGAGAGAGATTGAGTAAAAGACAGAGATCAAAATGTATATTTATGCTCCTCTTTCTTATTGAGGGGAGGGTCCAGTCTTTACTGTAAACATCCTTTCCCTGCAGGAAATGATTAAGGTAACCACGGCGACTGCTTGGCTCCGCCTTCACTTGAATAGTGACAGTTTGTGATGTGCAATTTTATTGTGCCGCTGTATATGCACACACACACACACACACACTAACTCCCTCACTTTCACTTCCTCCCTGGACGACCGTAGTGGGAGTTTTCTGGTTGGTCACATGGTTGTCGATCCTGCAGTTATTGCTGATTTCTATACAGGCACTGAAAAAAAGGAGTTATTTTTGTAATTCATCTTTATCAAGTTTTCCAGGTAATGGATTTACTGGTGTATGAGTGTGTGTTAGGGTTTGGAAATAAGCTACAGATGTTTCCTCTCAGCTTTGGATATTGGGGGGGGGCAGCTTCCTGTTAAAAAAGGGAGGGGGTGATAACTGAAAAAGAGTGTAGTCAGCTCTCACGTAACAGGAAGTTACTCTCCTAGCATTACCAGCGTGTTTGTTTTGTGTGAACGAATGCTGAAGTACAAAGAGACTTTTTTGTGTGTGTGAGCAGGTTTAACTAAGGCATATGTGTAATGTCCGGGTCATATATCATGGCAAAATGATAATAAATAAGAGTTAAGCAATTATATAGTGCTTCAAGCAAATAAAGCCTATTTTGGGACCAATTAAGGTTTTTGCCATTGATTTGCAAATCTAGGCAATTAAGGAGATTTTAATTTTAATATTATGCTACAAATGCTGTTGATTGAGCTCAACTTGTATTGAACCTGGAATATTCCTTTAATGGTCCTTAAAAATAGTCTAATTTTCCTTAAGCAAATAAAAAGGTGAAATATGCCTTAGACATTTCTTCGTGAGTGGACTAGGTCAGATTAAATCTATTGTAATTGTGATCAGGACATATTACATCTGTTTGCCTGATATGACATTCCATTTAGCACTACAGTTGCCTATACTCCCTTGCAGGGCTGTAGTGAGGAATTCTGGGCCCCTTAATTATTAAAATAATACCCCCCCCCCCCCACCGGACCTTTCACACCACTAGCTACGGCCCTGCTCCCTCAAATTAATTAGCATGTTTATTTACTTTATAAAATATTAACTCTGCAGTTACCTGATATCATTGTTTGAAGACCGTCATGGCAGCATTAACTCGTTTGTTTACTCTCTGCTCTTCACAGTTCCCCACCCTGCTGAACGGACCGCTTCCGATGCCTCTCCCCAACCTGGACTCATCTTCATCGTCCTCTTCTCTTCTCCTGTCCTCCAGCGGGCAGAAATCCTGATTAATGGACAGTTAGCCCTATATTTCCTCAGTTATACCTATACTTTTACACTAAGGAATTATGGACCTTCAAGTCATTTTGAGCACGACTCTACTCACTTCGCCCCCTTGTGGCTAACTACGCCTATTGCGCCTTTGAATGTAAGATTCTGTGGACCTTATTTACGCTAACGCCAACTTTGTTTTTTAATGGGAATGGCAATAAGTATGTAAGGGATAGACTTGGCGTCTCTTCATTTGAACGGTGTAAAACTGTATAAAGCCTCTAGATCGCATCTGATTGTCCACAACTTATGAGTTCTTTGTATACTGAATGTTCTCGGACAGACATTTTATCAATATTTTGTCTGCGGAATGATCCAAAACACTGTAAACTGCAGTACATCCCATTGAAGAGACTGGAACTCTATCCCTCACAGCCTCGTTGTCATTCCCATTAAAAATCAAACATGGCGCTAGCCTGAATAAAGTCTGTACTGTAAAATTTTTAAACGGACCAGCAAACTATGTGATTTAAACTTTTTTTTTTTTTTTAACTCTGGCTGCAATCCAAACAGCTCACCAAGTTCCTCTCTCAAGCTTTTTAATAGGGAATTATTATGAATTATTATGACATAAGGCCAAAGAACATGAAGTGTCCTTCTGAGGACATGGTGAGTCACTAGAAATGCAGTCTTAGAATCTGAAGCCTCATTTTATTGGAAAACACGTCTGAGACTTGCCTTTTTGGCAAGTTCATTCTAATGTCTCTTTAACGACATTGGCAGATAGAGACGAACTGCAATGCGGGACCTTTCTGGATTATGATCAATGTAAAAACCGATTCAAAATGCAGTGCTCATTCCTTCAACACAGAACTCTCTCCAGAACCTCTCAAAACGGCCCAATAATCCTTCAAGCAAAACTTCTGATGTGTTCCCAACGGTTCTCCCTTAACAACAAATAAGGTGCTCCAACTGGAATGTTCTCCTTATTTTTGACCAGTACAGTAACACCTGGAGTTAATATTCCAAAGAGAAGTGTAAACGTGTTTTAGGAATGTTATTATCATTTTTAAATAGTAATGTTCTGGGGTCATTACAAGCTATGCTTTATCAACAGCATTTCTAGCACAATGTGTCCCTCAAATTAAATAAATAAATAAATAAATAAAATAATGCGGTTACAGTAAATTACTTACAATGGAAGTAAAAAGGGCCAGCGTTCCGGAGGGTTTAAATGCAAAAAATGTGCAATTAATATTTTTGTTAAAGCACTTACATGAATTATACTGTAAAACCCTGTTTAGGGTTGAGATGTAAAGTTTACCTACTTTTCTAGGTGGATGATCTTCTAATTATCCATCACCAACGTATTCTGTAGGCGTAGTTTGCAATCAAATTCTTGCAAGTATCGTACATGTTACTGGCTCTGATGGTGTTACATCAGCATGACATGAAGTTGAAAGTGTGGATAGGCTGTAACATTACACCGACAAGGTCAGCAAGCAATTCTATCACCTGTAGTTTAACGGATAACGGGTAAGTTCTCCCAAAAATGAAAATTCTCTCATCTTTTACTCACCCTCGTGTCATCCTAGATGTGTATGAATTTCTTTTACACAAATGAAGATTTTTAGGAGATTATCTCAGCGCTCTAGCTCCATACAAAGCAAATGGTGGCCAAAACTTTGAAGCTCCAAAAAGCACATAAATGCAGGATAAACGACTCAAGTTGTCAAGAAGCAATGTAAGTGGGAGAAACAGATCAATATATGTCCTTTCTTTACTATAAATCTCCACATTCAAACAGCCCTTCTAAGCACTCCTCCATCCTAAGTTATTTTTCTTTTGTTTCTTTATGGGGCGGCTGTGGCTCAGGTGGTAGAGCGGGTCGGCTTCCAATTGCAGGGTTGGCGGTTCGATTCCTGGCCCACATGACTTCACATGCCAAAGTGTCCTTGGGCAAGACACTGAACCCCAAGTTGCTCCCAATGGCAGGCTAGTGCCTTGCATGGCAGCTCTGCCATCTTTGGTGTATGAGTGTGAGTGTGGATGGGTGATTGGGACGCTTTGGTTAACCTATAAGGTTAAAGCGCTATATAAGTGCAGACCATTTACCATTTAGGGAGGAGAATTAATAGGAAAAAAGGACAATTGATCGGTTTCTCTCAAACATCTATCTGATCCCTCATGAAGACATGGATTTAACCACTGGAGTCTTATGGATTATTTTTAGCTTCAAAGTATTGGACCCCATTGACTTGCATTGTATATACCTGCATAGTGGAGATATTCTTCAAAAATGTGTTTGTATTTTGCAGAAGAATGTCATACACATCTGGGATGGCATGAGAGAATTTTTGCTCTTTAAACTTTATTGCCTAGTCCAGTGTAACCAAAAGTCTTGCTTAATAAAAAAAACAAGAGACGAGTTGAAATTATCTTCTGTGGTGTTGGACATTGTTAATGGTGTTGATAGACCTTTAAGAGTTAGTTCACCCCAAAATTTAAATTCTTTAATACTCGCCCTCACGCCATACCAGATGTGACTTTCATTTGCAGAACACAAAGATTTTTATTTTTAGAAGAATTTCTCAGCTCTGTAGATCCATAAAATGCAACTAAATGGGTGCTTAAAAGTTGACGCTCCAAAATCCATGCAAGGACAAATCTGGTGGTTAAATCCATATCTTCTGAAGAGATATGATAGGTGTGGGTGAGATGCATATTCTTCATGCATATCTCCCCCAACTGGGCAGGGAGGTGAATTTATGGTAAAAATAATTTTCTCACCCACAACTGTCAAATCGTGTCTGAACACATGGAATAACCACTGGAGTAATATGGATTTTGGAGCTTTAAAATTTTGGCACCCATTAACTTGAATTGTGTGGACCTAAAGAGATTATATTATAGATATAATACTATTCTAAAAATCTTAATTTTTGTTCTGCAGAAGAAAGTCATACACATCTGCGATTGGATGAGGGTGAGTCAATTTTCATTTTTGGGGTGAACTATCCCTTTAACTTGTATTGAACTCGTAACATTCATTTAAGTTTTTTTTTAATATTTGAGGCTGTGAACCGGGTTTGTTTGTCATTGTTTTGTAATTGCATTTTGTATGCACTGTGCTTTAAATGTACTACCGGCTGTGCCTTTTTTGTATAAGAAATTGTGTATTTGTATTTTCCAGCTTAAAAACATATCTATTTTTTTTTTGTAATAGACGAAATTCCATTTAAATATGGGAAAGAAGCTTTGTTATAGCTTATGCTTATTATTAAGGAATTTGTTAAAATTTATTCTGGTATTAATTGTATATTTTTTGCTTTCCAAGTGTCAAGAAAATGTGCCTTGTGTTTTTTAAAATAAAAGAAGCATAGAATGCGATTCAACGTCTTGCATCTGAAAATAATAAACACCTCCATGTATTTAAAAGAAACTATTTAGCACACAACACAGAAATATAACAAAGGACAGCATTTTCTGTATGAAACAGACCATGTTTACTTGATTTAGAGAAATAAATATCTCCAGTACAAAGAGTTAAACGGTCAATTCAGCCGACAGCTGGGACTGAGAGCGTCTAGGAGGCGGAGCTTAAAGGACACAAACATTCCATGCGTCTCGCACACGCATCTCCAGAAACTCCAATGTTAACGTCGGTCAGTATAAAATAAAAGTCATCTGTTGAAACTAAAACTTAATTGATATCTTATGCGTTCTTCGTGTATACAAATGCTGGGGGAAGAAGCATTGGTCCAATGCAGCTGTCAAACTTTTTTTGTTACTTTTTCTTTTCATACACATCTTTTCCTCTTCTGAATAAAATCGTGCACAAATGTGGGACAGTCTGACTCCAACATGCCACATTAAGATACCATTATTCACAGAAGGGTCAATATGTAACATTACAAAAAAAACTCTTAATACTGTTAATGAAACTAGCTCTTCTTCACAGCCATCGCTAGCATGGAGCAATGTGGCTCTATACAGTTACTGGTTTCCATATTCCCTCTCTCTTACAAGCATTATACACACATTCACACTCTGAAGCTACAGTTGAGCTCAATTTATAGGTCATTTGTGATGATGCATTAGGAAAGCAAACTGTCAAAAGATAAAGAAATTTAAAAAAAGCTGGCATACAAGCACTTCAGATCAGGCAGGAAGTTCAATTAGGACTTAAAAAGAGGAAAGCTAAAGGTATAGTTTATTCAAAATCTCCTCAATTTACTCCCCCTCATGTATTTCCAAACCTATATGAATTTCTTTATTCTGTGGAACACGAAATTGGACGATAGGCAAAATGTTCACCTCAGTCAGCTTTTTCCCATATTGTGAAAGTGACTGAGGCTAACATTTTGCATAACATCTCTAATCTTTCTCGAAAGACTGTTTTAGGGGTTTGGGAACAACTTGAAGGTTAGTAAATCATGACATTTTAAAATGTTTGGGTCAACTATCCCTTTAAGAAAAGATGGTCCGGTTCTCAGTCAGACTGGTGAGGTCACATGGTTCCCGCTGCTCCAGTGTTCGTTTTCTACAGTCTCTCTTCTGTCACATCAACCGGATGTGCTGTAGCAAGATCATAAACTCAAAACAGTCACAGATTCATCTGACAATCTTCCTGATGAAGCTGGAGATTTCTGAATCCAACATGTTTGAGGTGGTCACCTGAAGCGAGCTCGCTCAGCAGGCCCAAAGCTGTCGGTGTGGCATTGTCCTTACAGATAAAGCACATTCCCACATCAGAGCAAGGAAATGAAGGAAGCGTTGGTTTCTTTTGAAATGTTACATTAAAATTTGAGGTTTGGAATGAATATCATGGAAGGGAGCATTTTTGTATGTATCTGTCACTCTCTTTTTTTTTCTTAGAGCGAAAACGCTATGCCAGAAAAACAAAATCAAATTCAACACACACGTATAGGCATTCCATCTCTGTAAAATCAAAACAACAACTAACAACAGTTGCAATATGAACGGAATTATAATCACTTATTTAAAAAAATAATAATAATTATCGACATGGGACTGATGTGTCCATAGCAACCACTTAGGGTCACACAAGAGTGAGGAAGTTATGAAGAGACAGTAGTCAATTAGCAGCAAAACAACCCCCCAGTCAATAAATATTTACATGTTCACAGACGCTTGCACACCCTAATTGTCACACATGGGAAGGGCAGGGCATCCAGACAAAGGGCGTTTGGCCATTCTGGCTCAAGGCTGCATGCTGGAGGCGGATCATTGGGGTGAGACAGACAGTAGGTTCCACCAATCCCTTTATCACGCATGCACACGAAAACACCGTCTCTCGGAGAGTGAGAGGGGGCTAGTCATTTAGCCTCTACAACACAGTCACGGATTAAAAGCTGTCAACCTGATCCGTTAAATATGTGTGCTTGTGTGTTTGTGTGAGGGGGTGTGTTCGCGAGGGGCAAGTGTGCGAGAGAACGCATCTTAAAACAGCATGCTCTGCCTTCTGTTCTTGCCGTTTCCTGTGAGAAGATAAAGAAAAGCAGAGGTGAGAAAGATATACAGAGTTACAAACCAATGGCAAAAACAAAAAAATATAGTTAAAAAGAAAAAATAAATGGGGGCCTGGGTAGTTCAGCAAGTATTGACGCTGACTATCAACCCTGGAGTCGTGAGTTCGAATCCAGGGCGTGCTGAGTGACTCCAGCCAGGTCTCCTAAGCAACCAAATTGGCTCGGTTGCTAGGGAGGGTAGAGTCACATGGGGTAACCTCCTCATGGTCGCTATAATGTGGTTCTCGTTCTCAGTGGGACGCGTGGCGAGTTGTGTGCAGATGCCGCAGAGAATAGCATGAAGCCTCCACACATGCTAGGTCTCCGTGGTAACGCACTCAACAAGCCACGTGATAAGATGTGCATCTCAGACATGGAGACAACTGAGATTCATCCTCCGCCACCCGGATTGAGGCGAGTCACTACGCAACCATGAGGACTTAGAGTGCATTGGGAATTGGGCATTCCAAATTGGGGTGAAAAAGGGGCGAAAAAAAAAAAAAAGAAGAAGAAATTACAGTTACACAAACATGAGAAATGTGTCCCCCTGCCCCCACACAATAGAGGACAAAAAATAATATACTTGCTGAATCAATAAATTGGACGATATTCAGCATTTTGAAATAGAATTGTGTCAAAAACTATTGCACACTGGAAGTCAACTGATATATTGCCAAGGCTGATTAATCATCTGGTACTTGGCATTTTTATATAATTGGCATCAACCAAGAGTCATGCCTAGTGATGAACCAATATTGGCTTTGCAATGGCTGATATAATACTGATATGTAAATAATTTAACATAATGACACCAAATGAGAGACACAAAAAACTAAAAATGTGCACTATCCCTTGACAAGATTGTCTTTGCATTTTGGACTTGACACAATGTGAAGATAACAATGTTAATCAATGGTCAATAGTGATTATCTGGCCAAACATTAGCTGATTAATCAGTCTATCACCAACCATGTCCCTTCAGACAATTAACAGAAGTGCTAGCACCCTCTAGTGTCAGTCCCAAAATCTAGAAAAGCATTTAAATATTTACAAAGACCACTTACACAATTGTATATAAGCCAATAAGCATACCTGTCTCTGTGTACGAGGAGTTCCGGTAACCGGGGTCCCTCTGAAGCTGCACTTCCTTCAGTGTAAATATGGAAATGTCTGCAGAATCACAACGCATTATAAGAACGTGAATACATGTGTGTGTGTGTGGAGGTGATCATGCAGTTTTTCATACATCCATCTTCTGTTGTGTATGGTGGCACTCACTTTCTGGCAGTGTGTGCACACGCATGCCCAGACTCTTGAAGTAGGAGTGTTTCATCGATTCATCTGCAGAGATTCTCTTCTTGGACTCATACTACAGGAAATAATGGAGGAAGGTGCTATTAGATTGATAATGAGACTGTTTAACATATTATAATATAATCAGTTAATTGTTTCTATAAGTGTGCAGTATATTTCAATTCAATCCATATTGTGTGGATTATTACCCTTAAAAAGGACAACAACAGCTCTATTCCTTCTGTATCCAACCTGTAGGGAGGGACAGAAAGAGAAAGAGATGTGACCATATGCAGGTTGACAAATTAGACTGGCAAACGAAAGGAAGGAAACCAACTGCCTCTGAAATTCCACAGGATATCCTGCTTTCCTGGCACATACACACACACGATTATAACATACACCAGGACATAAACAAACTTTCCCATGTCAGCAACAGCATGCACACATACACTTGAGGTCATGGTCATTTGCTCTGTGTGGCAAGACAAATACATAAAGGTAACGGCAAATTTACTGAATACACAAACTAATAACATTTACGTTACACAACATGCTATGAAAAGGCAAAGTCCTGCCTGTTCTCTCTCTCTCTTTTACACACACACACACACACTTGAGGTACCTGGGTGCATGATTGATGAAGGGCTGAGGCTTGTATTTGGGGAAGTTGTAGGATTTGAACTCTTCGATGGACAAGATATCGGGCCAGTTGTCTTCTGTAGGTGTACCTGTTTTCAGATCCAATCGAAACAAACATAAAACACATTCACACCCATTAACATTTTAGCACCTTTTGTGAAACAGATTTAAATCTTTCTAAACTGTTAACAGCTGTAAACACTCTTTAAAACAATGCAAGACATTGTGTTCACTAAAGAACAAAAAACAAAAAAAACAGTATTTATCTACAAAATTCCTGTACTTTAACATTTTGATGTAAAGAATACTGTTTATTTCAGTTGTATTTTACCAAATTACTTGTGCTGCACCAATATAGAAATGTTGACCAATAGCTGTTATTTATTCCTATGTTAATGCCAACAACTATTATAATGATCGATATTAGAAATCCATACTGTTTTTTTTCTGGTGGGGTTTTTTGGTTATGTTTTCAAGTTTTAAATTGCAGCTAAACAAAAAAAAATATTGTATTGGCTGATACCGATTTGATCACTGATTTACGTTTTTTGGTTCACTACAAATTCAGATTGTTGATAACTGTTGGAAGGACATAAAATTAATTCCTTCAATTTATTATATATATATTTGACTATATTAAATGAACTTGTGAGAAAATGCAACTTTACTTTTAAAACTTTCCATAGAAAGGATGAGCAGTTGAACACATCAGGTGAGTCACCCCGACAGGATTTCAGCTGAACTGCAGTAACCTACCATGTGATCTCACAGTTTCCGTCTCTGTGTGTGTGTGTGTGTGTGTGGTTAACAAGCATGGCACAACTCAGATGACTACTGTTTGTTTTTGAATAAGGTGAGAAGAACTTCTGAGTCTGTTGCAAGAAAGTTTGTTTGTTGAGTGTCGCAATGTCTGGAGTGAAAGTGTACTTCATCATGCATGCTCTGAACTGAATCATTTAGTTTGAGGACTGGTCGTGCATATGTATGATAGTCTTTGCTTACCCAGTAATCTGAAGATTAGATGCAGCTCGTCTTCAACGGTGGATCCGGGGAACAGCGGCCGACCTGCAGCCATTTCATAAAATATACATCCAACACCCCTGAAAGAGAGGAAGAGAGGGTAAGAAATAGAGCAATTATCTGCAGACATATCATATGGCAGAGGGTTCAGATCTAAATGATTCTTAATGATGAATATTGAATGACTTCTACTGCAATGCACGTTACTCACCACATGTCAATCTGTGTGGAGTACTCTGAGGATCCCAGGAGTACATCAGGTGGTCTGTACCATAAGGTCACCACTTCGTTAGAGTACGTCTTAGTGGGGACAGACTTGGCTCGTGCCAGACCTAAAAACCCATACGAGCAGTATTATACAAATATTTTAACCAACAACAGTGCATCAATACAAACAACAAATCGTTCTGACTCTACATTATTTTCCTGGATATCATGCATACCAAAATCAGCCAGTTTGAGTTCTCCTCTCTCGTTGATGAGCAGGTTCTGTGGCTTCAGGTCCCTGTGCAAAACCTTCCGTCTGTGGCAGTACGCCAGCCCCCGCAAGATCTGGAAAAGGAAAATCTACAACCACACATGAACTACAGGTTACAAAACCAGAAATGCAATGTTTCTTTTTACATGGCAGTGCAACAAACCAAATATTTATGCTGTCTGAACTGATGTTCTTATGTAGTTATGTGGTTGTGTGTCAAATAAATTGCTTAATAATGGCAACCAACATATTATACACAAATATGGTACTTACCTTAACATTGTGCATACTCATGATGTTCCCACAGTCATCCATGTACTGCTTCAGATCTTTATCCTGTGAGAAGACACAGGAAAATGAATGAATAAATGCAAAGAAGAAATAAAAGCAACAGGGTGGAACAAACCAAGAAAGGGGAAATTCTCTCACCAGGTACTCAAAAACGAGAGTTAAGGATTTGTCCGTGTGGACGATGTCATGAAGCGTGACGATGTTGGCATGCTTTAAATCCTTCAGTAATGATACTAAAAGAGAGAGTTCAAGGAAGAGAACAAGAAAATAACTTGTGTGTAAACTCACTGGTTGATCAAGGGAATATCAACATAAGTATGTTGGAATCCAGAGGAGAATGGAAAAAGAGATAGAAAGTTTTCCCCTACCCTCTCTAATAGCCGTGCATGGCGCTCCCTCTTCGTGCTCCAATCGGATTTCTTTCAGAGCTACGAGGTTGTCAGTCAGTTTGCTCCGCCCCTTGAAGACGGTGGCATATGTCCCCTACAATACAATTATGAGTACATTTACTGTAGATTTTAAAGGAATAGTTCACCCAAAAATTTTAATTCTCTAATCATTTTTTTTCTTTTCTGCAGAACACAAGTGAAGATTTTTAGAATATCTCAGCTCTATAATATGCAAGGGAATAATGGCCAAAAATTTCAAGCACCAAAAAGCACATAAATGCAGCATGAAAGTAATCCATAATGACTCCAGTGGTTTAATCCACATCTTCAGAAGTGATATGATAGGTCTGGGTAAGAAACCCATATATTTTACTATAAATCTCCACATTTGACCAGTCCCGACCAGTAGCTAGTGAATGTGAACCACCAAAAAACAAAAGTTATTTATAGTATTTAAAAAAAATTATTTTGTTCTGTTTCTCAACCACACCTAGCATATCGCTTCTGAAGACATGGATTAAACCACTGGAGTCCTGTGGATTACTTTTATGCTGTCTTTATGTGATTTTTGAAGATTCAGAGTTCTGGTCACCATTCACTTGCACTGTATGGATCTTCGGAGCTGAAATAGTCTTCTAAAAATCTTAAAAAGTGTTTTTTGTTATGTCCATCTTCAACAGAAAGGATTTACTTATTTCAGATTACAGGAATATTCCGGGTTCAATACAAGTTAAGTAAGCTCAATCGACAGCATTTGTAGCATAACGTTGATAACCACTAAAATTAATTTTGTCTTGTCCCTATTTTTCTTTAAAAAAAAAAAAAAAAGAAGCAAAATGTAAATGTAGGCACAATGTAAGTGGGTGTGTCCAATGTTTGGAGGGTTTAAAGCAGAAATGTGAAGCTTGTAATTTCATAAAAGCACAAATACTTCAGTTAAAACTCATGTATCATTTGAGCTGTAAAGTTGTTTCAATTGTCATTTTTGGGTTTTAGGGTTTGTTGACTACATCAACACTGCAACAAAGTTGTACAATTGGTTATAACTTTACATAAAAAGGTTGAGTCATTTTATCACACTAAAATGATATTTGCATGCATGTTGTTTATATCTTGTGGATATTCTTTTGAAAAAGTGAGTATTTTAACTTTCAAAAATTGGCCCCCATTCACTTCCACTATAAGTGCCTCAATGTAACCCAGATGTTTTTAAGAAAACAAGTGGCAAGTCAAACATAATTTTTGTGGTAATCACTGTTATGCCACAAATGCTGTTGATTGAGTTTAACTTGTATTGAACCCGGAATATTTCTTTAAGTGCAACAAGATACATGGTGAGATTTGGGCTACTTGCATATTACTTACAGCACAAGGTGCAGTATATATTGCATTATTACAAACAGTAAGTAAACATTTCAAACTTTGTTATACTTTTGTCACCTACGGTTTGACAGTCTTATTATGTCAAGAAAGACATCTGAAAAATAGCTGTTGATTTAATTTCCAGTTTAATTGACAAAAATGAAAATGGAAGGTAGATTTAATTGCATAAAACAGTGGGAAACATTATCTCATGCAGTGTGCTCTGGACTGCACATTTTGACCAATTTGATACAAAAAACTTGTATACTACTATTGCAAACAAAATAGTACATAGTATGTCATCTGAACGAAACTTCAGCTCTTTTACGGACTCACCTCTCCCAACTTGTCCAGTTTGATGTAGGTCTCCAGTTTCCCAAACCCGATTTCTGACTGTAAACACAGAGAGAGAGAGAGAGAGAGAGAGAGAGAGAGAGAGAGAGAGAGAGAGAGAGAGAGAGAGAGACTCATTAATGCAATCTGGTTAATGCTGAACAGGCCTGCATGTGTTCAACAGACCTTATCAGTTAGAAACATGTGTGTTTGTTAGAAACATGTTAGAGTGTTGCTCACTGTCTCTGATATTTGTAGCCAAAATAATTTCTCAGACAAAGCCATTAATCACAAATCACACAAATTATACAAGCACATATGTGCACCAGGGGGCACTAAAATCTTAATTTAAGTAGAAAGCCGTCCGTGTGTGTGTGTGTCTCTCTCTCTCTCTCTCTCTCTCTCTCTCTCTCTCTCTCTCACACACACACACACACACACACACACACACACACACACACACACACACACACACACACACACACACACACACACACACACACAAGGGCTGGAGGGGGGACGACATAGACAGATGACAGCTAATTATTCCAAGAAGACCCAGACACTGAAGCAGGGGGCTTTTCAAATGTAAAACCCCTGTGTACGCAACCTTCAGACAAAGAACATGGTATGTGTCTTTGTGCTCCACTGAGAGTACGACACAATGTACGTAGTGACACTGGGTTTCACATCCATGGTCAGGGTAACTGCATAAGTCCATGGTGTGTTTGAGAAGAAAAGCTTGCATTGCATTGCATTGCACACTCATTACCAATAGCAGATCAAAATATATACTTGAACAAACATAACAATCATTTACTCTGTAGAACTTGAAGGAATAGTTCGCCCCCAAAAGAAAATTCATCATTTACTTATCCTCACAACTTTTAGCACTACAGCACTTAGTCACTGTATACTTTAATTGTATAAAAAGCACAGCATAAACATTCTGCCTAAAATAAATTAAGTCATAAATGTTTATATATTTAAAAAAAAGCATAAGGGTGATTAGCAAACATTTCATTTTTAGGTAAACTAATTCTTTAAATGGATCTACACCACACTGTGTTTTAAATAGCACTTATTCTATTTACATTTAGCTTTCTTAATATTAAAAACCACCCAGTCTTGTAAGTTTTAACCCTGGCAGAGGGAATAGTTTACATAAACCTTATTCAACCTCCAGCTAGGATTTATTAACCTTGAACAAAATGATCTCACAGCCATTCATGTCAAATTAGAATCTGGTTATGGCGGACAGAGCAACAAGAATTACATGCTGTGTTGCTATGCTGTGTGGTTGCTAGGTAGATGTCCCATTATGCTCTTCTCCTAATATGCACAAACAAAGAAACGCACATCATATTCCAAAACATGATAAATGGCGATGACTTTTAATTATAACGAGCAGATGTGCCATGTTTATGTAATAGAGAATGTAATTTAGAGGAAATAACTGCACAAAAACATGTTTTTGTCAACTGAATTTGGAGGTATATTGCATTTTAAAACTCAACCTAGTTCCATCTTTACAAAGACATCATTAAAGATAACCTGAGAGTTTATACATGTAAACAAACACTCACTCACTCTCTCTAAACTCTCACACATACACTCACCAGCGAGGCCCGGCGTGAGCGTCGGCTGAGGGGTTGGTCAAACGGTGGGCTGCTCAACTGAAGCTTTTCCAGGTAGCCATCAGGAATCCTAATATCAGCAGGCAAAGACAGGCGTTTATTCAAGTCCTGAGAAATCAGACACACACATACGCAAACAAGTCAGTCACAAGAGACAAAATTAGCGCAATTTTATCAAAGCAGAAATCTAATTAATAATTGATGCTTGGTGACCAATTTAATTTAGCATGTGTGTCTAATTTAAAAGGAGTGTGTGTTCCCAGTGGGTCAGAAGTTTACATACACTTTGCTAAAATTCGGTAGGATTGCCTTTAAATGGTTTAACTTAACTTGGGTCAAACATTTTGGGTAGCCTTCCACAAACTTCTCACAATAAGTTGCTGGAATTTTGGCCCATTCCTCCAGACAGAACTGATGTAATTGAATCAGGTTTGTAGGCTTCCTTGCTTGCACATGCTTTTTCAGTTCTGCCCACAAAATCAGAATGAGGTCAGGGCTTTATTGTGGTCACTCCAATACCTTGACTTTTTTTGTCCTTAAGCCATTTTGCCACAAATTTGGAGGTATGCTTGTGGTCATTGTCCATTTGGAAGACCATTTGAGACCAAGCTTTAACTTCCTGTCTGATGTCTTGAGATGTTGCTTAAATATATCCACAAAATTTTCCTTCCTCATGATTCCATCAATTTTGTGAACTGCATCAGTCACTCCTGCAGCAAACCACCGCCACAACATGATTCTGCCACCACATGCTTTACGGCTGGGATGGTGCTCTTCGGCTTGCAAGCCTCACCCTTTTTCCTTCAAACATAACATTATGGTAAACTGTTACATTTTTGTTTCATCAGACCAGAGGAGATATCTCAAAAAAGTACGATCTTTGTGCCCATGGGTACATGCAAACTGTAGTCTGGCTTTTTTATTGCAGTTTTGGAGCACTGGTTTCCTCCTTTCTGAGCAGCCTTTCATGTTATATCGCTATAGGACTTGTTTTACTGTGGATAAAGATTACCTGTTTCTTCCAGCATCTTCACAAGGTCCTTTGCTGTTGTTCTGGGATTGATTTGCACTTTTTGCACCAACAACATTGATGGCTGCGTGGTCCCATGGTGTTTATACTTTCATACTATTGTTTGTACAGATAAATGTGGTACCTTTAGGCATTTGGAAATTGCTCCCAAGGATGAACCAGACTTGTGGAGGTCAACGATTTTTGGATGTTTTCTTTTGATTTCTTCATGATGCCAAGCAAAGAGGCACTGAGTTTGAAGGTAGGCCTTAAAATACATCCACAAGTACACCTTCAATTGACTCCAATTAGACTATCAGAAGCTAATTGGTAATTGCCTAAAGGTTTGACATCATTTTCTAGAATTTTACAATGTGCTTAAAGGCAGTTAACTTGGTGTATGTAAACTTCTGACCCACTCAAATTGTGATATAGTCAATTAAAAGTGAAACAATCGGTCTGTAAACAATTGTTGGAAAAATTACCCATGTCATGCACAAAGTAAATGTCCTAAAAGACTTGCCAAAACTATAGTTTGCTAATATGAAATCTGTGTAGTGGTTAAAAAATTAGTTTTAATGACTTCAACCTAAGTGTATGTCAACTGATGTGCCTTGTCAGTGTAGCTGCAGTAACCTCATTCATGAAGCAGGGGGCAAAAGAACATCAAAGACAGAGAGCGAGAAACAAAAAGGTCAAATAACTAGTTTAACAGACTGATGTTTGCAATTAAAACCCCCAGAATAAAAGGCTTTAAATGCTTTATGTAGCAAGACTGCAGAGTGTGACATGAATGGCATTTGGTTGATGCTAGAAAATGTTGGCAGATTACAACATAGACAGGTAGCAGAAATGTCATCATCCTCAAATCAATGAACAAAACTACCCAAGGTAAAAGAAAAATTATACAGACCACAGTAGATACACATTACGATATGTATCGCTATTTGATATCAACTTAAAATCTAGTCACGAAGCAAACCCAGATTTATACAATGGGATTAGTGAAGTGATGCTTTATACCGTCACCCACAAACCTCCACATTTCTTAAGATGTCTAATTAAAGAATCAACGCGGAGGAAGAGGAAGACAGAAGCTAGTAACAGGACGTAGGAGAAAAAAGGGGAGAGAACTGACATGAAAGAAAGAGGAATCCCTCCGCCTACCCAAAGCTAAGAATAAAGCTTTTAGTAGTGACACATCACAGCCCAATATGAAGCTTTCAGGGTACCACACATCCACACACATGGTTTCTGCTGCCTTAAAATAACTGCACATGTGGCAAGTTTGTGGTGGTGATTTATTTATGGACACACAGTTGTCTTACCTCCATGGATATACGGCGGTGTGTTCTGTTTCGGAGACACACACCAGTGGGAGACTGAATTTCATCAGAGGACGTCCCTGAGGCCTGATCGCTCTCTCCATCAGAACCCATCTTCAGATTCTCATGAACAATGTCTGGGAAAGAGGATGGTAACGTTAGGAAACTAATACAATACGTGTTGTGAGATTGCAGAGGTCTAAGTGTTTTGACAGTACAGAACCTTTTGCCATCCCCTTTATTCACATTTAAAGAGGACTAGAATATCACTCATAAATTTATCATGTATTAATTAATTTATCATGTATTAATTCAAAATGTGAAAGTGGAAATTGAGAGTAAAAAATGATTTAAATATTGTTCTGTTTCTCAGCCACATCCATTATTTCGCATCTCAAGATGTGGATTTAACCACTGGAGTAAAGTAACGCTCCATCGACAGCATTTGTGGCATAATGTTGATTACCGCAAACATTAAATGGCCTCGTCACTCATTTGCAAAAATCACGGGTACAGCGAGGCACTTACAATGGAAGTGAATGGGGCAATTCATAACATTATTTGTGTTAACATTATTTTAGTGTCATAAAACTGCTTACTAGTCTTATCTGTGTAAAGTTATATTCAATATTTCAAAGCATTTGCCGTGACAAAGCAATACTGGTAAACCTTGTGACGTGCCAGCTGGTTTAAAATGTCATTTTGATCGAGGAGGAATAACAGCGAATTCGCAGATGTGTTAGAGATATTTCACGCCTGAACTGCTGAGGTGATCACGAATACAATGCTTCAGATGCCTCTGGAGTTTATTCATACTTTTTAATGCAGTCGGTCGTAACTTCGGTTTCATGCTGACTTTAAAATGGCATTTTAAATTAGCGTTTACGAATCATTTTTCTATTCTATTTGTCAATTGAGCTATAAAAAAAGAAGTCATTAGACAACAAATCACGAGTATTTTAAACAGCTATTTCACGCATGATGGCTGCTAGCAAACGTTATTAAAGACGAATTTAATGACATACTTCGTCAATAATTACTGGTACTATTAAATTATGTTGTGGGCCATGTTAGCCCAAAAAGCATTCATAAATACACTGGAAATAGTACACCATTCAGGCACTTTCAGCACTGAATGATATGGGACAAACTACTGCTGATATCACATACTATACAGGACATGGGTGAATGTGAATTGAGATTCAGCCTGTGTGTTTGTTCTGAAAAAGCAGCATGAGATCTCTAGATTCCAGCGAAAGACATTATTCACCATCTTTTCTTTAAACACACACACCTGTGTACATACAGTGGTGTACAGCATAAGAGGCTGCACCTCTGTTAATAATTCTCCAGCAGTTCATCATATTCAACAGCCGCATTTATCATGAAAAACACTTGAACATGACATGGAAACACACACTGAACTCACATTCATCTACGCCACAATTTCCAGAGGAAGAGACATGGACAACTCAGAAAAAAGAAAACTGAGGGGGCATATTAACTGTTCCATGAGCATTTGTTTGTAAGCGATTGTGTGTGCACCGAACGGTGTCCTCAACTAATCTTTATTACATAAAAGTATGATCCTGCTTATCGGAGCTGGCCAGTGGGCAAAGTTATGATGTAATCGGCGTTTACAAATTGCACAAACGCAAATTGAAAAGCGGCGGCCAGGAATTAAGAGTCCTATCCACTCAACACGTGTTCATGTACATGTGTTTTTATGTACAGTTTATTAGTACTCGGAAAAGAGGCAGACCAAAAGCAATGCTATATAAAATCTGTTCTGGAACAAATGGATATTCCCATACATAAGAGAGCTGGAAACTAGTCAACTAGAGTCTAAAGGTGTGATTGTGACTGAAGTTTTATGGCAGGCTGTTTGCTGCAACACGGCCCCCCACTTTCCTTCCCTCATAATACAGATTCCACCAAGGGTCACATATCAGTCCCCTCTTTTATCTGGCTGAGGCAGAAAAGAACACCTAACCTGAGGGCCTTCCATTAAAAAACACAGCTGTCTCTCTCCTTTGATGTCATCAGACAAGAGGGAAAGAGGAGGATAGGGGTAAACTTTCTGGGTAATATTTCACCCTAAATCAAAATCAAAATGTAAACAATATATTTTTGCATAAAGAAAAGGGAACGTATTTTTACGACCATAAAAAATTTTTTTGATATTACAATCCCAAATTTATATGCATTTTTATATAAATTGAACATTGCATTAAAAATGGTAATATATTACAAAACATTAATAATAATAAAAAAAGTAGATTTTTTTTTAGTTTAATTTTAAGTAATTGTTTTTATATTAAAATTCTACAATTTTTTTTAATGGGCCAAAGTATTAAGTTTTTTTTTTTTTTTTTTTTTAAATAATTAAAACAAAAACAGTCCTCATACCCTTATTTGCATTTTAACATTATTTCCATGTAATTTTAAGTATTTTTTTCAATAATAAAACAATTTTATTATTATGATCCCCAATTTGAATGCAGAGATACGTTTTTATGAACCAAATACGTTTAACATGAACCAAAGTATTACAGTTAGTGTGTGTGTGTGTGAGACAGAGAGAGAGAATAATGTCATTTTGCATTGAGGCATTATTTTCATTTTAATTAAAGATTTTTTTCATATGAAAATACATGTACTATCCCAGATTTATATGCAAAACATTTTTGTTTAAATGGACCAAAGCATTACTAGTATTTATTAATAATAAAAAATATAGAATTTAAAACAATACATTTGTTTGCACTGTAACTTTATTTTCATGATATATAAAGTTTTTTTTTATATTAAAGCACTTTCTATGATTACACATTTACAACATTTTTTATATTATTTTTAACAGACAATTATACAGTAGGTATGCTAATGTGTAGTTTGATTTGTGTATGTGGCGATGTAGCAACAAATGGTTTTGGGTGGGACTATCTGTTTGTCCGACCAAAGAGAGTGGAGTGTTCGGGAGACATTGCAAAAAATTGTTTTGTTCCTAAAACAGACTTCATTTTCTTTAAGCAAATATAATTGGTAATTTTTCCCTTTTGATTTTGGAGTAACAGAGCCTGCACATTTCTTTTTAAGATTCACTCATAGAGTGCAGGAGTTTATGTGAGACGAGAAGAGAGATTCAGTTTCTTGAAACAGCTATTAAACTAGTAACCTCTGCTGCCCTATTTCTGCACCCTGTCACAATGATAAAGTCTTTGAAACAGTGAGAAGGGTTGAAAATGTGTGTGGAAGTGTTAAAGTGTGTGCGGTCATAGGTGTTGTGCCCTACTTATTTTCTGACATACTGCAAGGTAAGGAGTCGCTCTGTCAGATCACCCTGTATTTCCATTCTTTCATCTGTCTCTACTTCCTCTCACTCTTTCAACATAACAAGCACCGTGCTCCTTCATTCCCCATCATGCCAGAGACAATCTCAGTCTCTGTCTTCTAATTTTGACATCTGTCATCTTGTCTGCCTAACCCCTTCTCTGTCTTCTGCTCTCCTCCACCCCCCAGTCTTTTGCATTTGATGTGCTGAACTTCTAGAATGCGCAGTGTTCTACTTTTCATTAAAAAAAAAGTGAGGCACGGAAAAATCTTGCAGGAACAAAAGTGGGTCAGACTTTAATAAACTCCAGACTGTAAACTTGCAGAGCTGCCTGACATCACTGTAATCCGGAATGTACCCTGTTCAAGCGAGGGAATGCAAGACATTTATCAAACAGATTTACGGTACCAGTCAAAATGTGGACACATTCCTTCACTATCTGCTCCAACTCATCCATTTTTTTTTTTTTTTTTTAAATATTAGTTTTGTCAAGAAATTCCTTCTTGGACACAACATATATGTCTATAATTATATATCTATAAAACTAATTTAAGCATAAGTATTTAGATAAAAAAATATTGAGATCATGAGTAGCATAAATTCAGTCGAAACCGTTTCAAAAACTGTGTCTGTGTTCTATGGCCGCATCCTAACTGAAATGGAACCTCATACAGCACCATTTGGAACACTCTCCATAGGTAGCAACTCCTCAAGTCATTCAAATAGTGCTACTAATGCACAGCACACTCGACTCGCAACTGATTTCAATTTAATACGTAAATATGTAGAGCACACACATTTTGGGTAAAATAGTGGATTACATTTATAATCAAAATTTATCTTGCTTCATATTTCATCTTTTATTTTTCCAACAAGCTCATCACGGTGCATACTGGGATCACCTACACGGGTAAGGACGCATCCAATGGTACCTTAGAATTTGGCCAAAACGAGATCTCTTAGGAGGCAGCATAATTAAGATTAAGATTAAAGACCTTTTGGAACATCATTCATGTCAGGAGCACGGCTATGGTCTTAAAGTGCTGCCTTCGGAGACAGCTCACTAGGTTTTGGAATAGCAGCTTACAAATAGCAGATTCCATGCCAAATAAACACACACTTGCTCTGTGACACTGGATAAGAATGTGGGTATGGGAAACTGACACGTCTGGACTCGTGTCTGTATTTCTGGTAAATAAGATCTTCACGCATGGAAACCACCAAGCATGAATGAACACACACACACACACACACACAAAGCAACAGAATGAATCCGTGACACACACTTCTTGCTTGGCCACCTCCCACTAGCCTTCTTCTGACTCATATCCTGCCAGAGTGTGTGTGTGTGTGTGTGTGTGTGTGTGTGTGTGTGTGTGAGTGTGTGTGTGAGAGAGAGAGAGAGAGAGAGAGAGAGAGAGAGAGAGAGAAAACACCCACACTCACTTACACGCTTGCACACCAGTGTTAGACATGACTGCTCCCATGACAACATGGAGATAAGGTCGAGAGGCCCAGATTCATCACATACCAAGATTCTGTAGACTTTTTTTCTTAACGTGAATGTCTGTAGAAGATAGGCTTGCTGACAATCATACAGAAGCAACTAATGTGTGAACTGATAGTGGGTGTGGTCTTGGAAAATGTAGGATTGGGATTGGTCAAAGGTGTGTACAATCTGACTCATTCATAAGTCATGTATACCATTTTCCATCAATATCATGTTCCCCAAAAATGTGCCACCTTAAAGAACCCAACAGTTAGAACATACAGTATCACAAAAGTGAGTATACCCCTCACATTTTTGTAAATATTTGATTATATCGTTTCATGTGACAACACTGAAGAAATGACACTTTGCTACAATGTAGTGAGTGTACAGCTTGTATAACAGTGTAAATTCGCTGTCCCTCAAAATAACTCAACACAGCCATTAATGTCTAAAATGCTGGCAACAAAAGTGAGTACACCCCTAGTGAAAATGTCCAAAATGGGCCCAATTAACCATTTTCCCTCCCCGGTGTCATGTGACTCGTTAGTGTTACAAGGTTTCAGGTGTGAATGGGGAGCAGGTGTGTTAAATTTGGTGTCATCGCTCTCACACTCCCTAAAAACTGGTCACTGGAAGTTCAACATGGCAAATAACTCTCTGAGAATCTGAAAAAAATAATTGTTGCTCTACATAAAGATGGCCTAGGCTATAAGAAGATTGCCAAGACCCTGACACTGAGCTGCAGCATGGTGACCAAGACCATACAGCGGTTTAACAGGACAGGTTCCACTCAGAACAGGCCTCGCCATGGTCGACCAAAAAAGTTGAGTGCACGTGCTCAACGTCATATCCAGAGGTTGTCTTTGGGAAACTACAACTACAAGCGATTATTGAGAAAATGAGAGTAATATTTGGCTCATTTATATAAGATCTCATTGAGTGTACGTTTTATATTTTTCCAAAATACTTTAAAATATTAAAAATATTTACAATTTTTGCAATGGACCTTTTACACATTTATAGGCTTGGAACATGGAAATAAACTATAGTGGGGTAAACTACTATAGCGGTGAATGGGTGACCAAAGCAAATATTATTTTTGCATTCCCATTTGATTCAACAGGAAAAGAAAAACTCTTATTATGTTTCCATGACTTTCCAAAAGAGGAAAAAAGAGTGGGTGGATTATGGCAATCAGAAGTGACTCCCTCAGTAGCATTTTTTTTAATGCTAGGGTAATATTACACAAACATAAAAATGTACAAAAATATCACCCTGGAAATCTTTATTTTTTTTTTTTTTTTTTCCTTCACAGAAAAATCTGACTTGGTGTGAAAAGACATTTAATGGTGATTTTATATGGAACTCTAAACGTGTATAGATTGGTCACTCACCGAGACGACTGCCATTTCGGGGCATTGCCATGAAGGACCCTAGGCTGCCCCCGATGACACTGTGTGGCCGACGCAGAGGTGGCTTCTTAAAGGAGCCTGTGTACTGGTGCAAGAACGAGTGCATACTGTGGGAAGAGGGTGGCCGGCCATTCCTCACGATGGGCTCTGAAATAACAACAAGACCTCTGTCAATACATACAAATCTGTGTAATTGCATTAATAGATTTATCTTTTCACAAACATCAGGCAATCAATACTTCGTGAAAATGATTACTTTATGACACATGGTTATGCTGATGGCAAAGGAAACCTACAGTAGTAAAGTGCAACAGGGAATATCAGATAACTCTCTAGAAACTGGTGATGTGTGTTGTGATACTCCCATATATTTCACTCCCAGGCAAATTAAGTGATGCTGAGCAGGCATCACATTCTGTGCTTATAACTGTAACTCATAAGGTAAGACAATCCTTGCATAGGTGTGGCTATGGTAATGTTTCAACCCATAGGAAAAAATGCAGTAAATGTTAGAGTTGTTTGAGCCAATCAGCACAAGGCACGATTTAATACCCAAGTGTTTGTCCGTTAAAACACTGCATATATTAAATTAATCATTTTTTTAAGCATTTTCTAAAAGAAAATACTGAATCAAATCAATTGCACATACAGTGCATAGTGAATAACACGCTTATTTATAGCACACGTGAAGCGCGTTTACTTTGAAGTTGCACTCACGCGTGCTCACAGTTTAAATGGCCTGGATCGCCTGCTTGGTTTGTCATAGACTGACTGTCATGATTTGTGATTCAGAAGAATTTTTCATCCGGAAGTTTTTGATTCTGGCTTATGGAATACACACTTTAGGAGGAAGATATTAGATGAGCACTCGACAGGAAGAAAACGCTGGAGGTTCGTAAATTACATATTTTTAAACTAGATATCTGCATATTTGCAGATGGTATATAATAGAAGTTTTATTGATAATTGGCCTTTTGTCATTAGAAAGGTTACAGGGAACTGTTGAGAATAGACTGTTAGAATACGTGCTTCAAAGGAATATATGTGAGCGTTCCACAGGATGCTGGAAATGCTGAAGTTGTGTGAGGTTGGTTTATTATATCTGTTTAATGAGATATGTGCATATTTGCAGATGGTATATGATATTAATTTTATTGATATTTGCCAATTCATCATTAGACAAGAATGTTAAAAGTTACAGGGAGTTGTTAAGTGAGAGGGAGAATGAAACAGGCGAGTACTTTATCATTATGATCTAAAACATGTCTACCGCAACTCTGATATGCAGACCGTTTATTTGACACGGTTTTGCACACCGGTATATTATTGTAGCAACATGATGACACATAACAAAACGAAACGTTACTGGTCCTTTATATGTCTCAGTCGCTTCACATGCAACCAGGCGATACTCGGCGCCCTCAAAAAACAAATCGGCCAAAGGGGAAAATTTATCAGCCGAGGCCAATAATTAAAAAAAGTCTGCATATCGGCCAATTTATTGGTCGACCAATAGATCCCTTTATACCCACCTGACTCTCCCACCTGTTAATGCTTACACCACCTGTCCCGTCAATCAACTTCTGCTTGAGCTTGAGCATTCTTGTGTATACACACAAATAGAGGGGCTCTGCATCACTACACAACCTAAGCAAGCATTTTTTTCTGTAAATCTCCTTTAACCTGGGTCATGTTTTACCCCAAAATCAAACCAAATTAGGGCTGTGAATTGATTAAAATATTTAACTAGTTAATCACACAGTTTTCTGTGATAAATTAAGATTATAAATATACTTTATTATTCGTCTCAAAGAACTTCCAAGAAATTGGTTAGTCATAATTTACTGTATTTAACTCATTTAAATATGTACATTAAAATATTCAATTAGTATATTTCTTTATTTTTTGCTTTTTGCTGATAGAGTTATTAGACACATTTTTACGGGCATCAATCTTTACACTCATTGTACAAAAGTGCCTGGGTTTGTTCCTGGCAGGCAGCAGATGCGCTAAACCCACACCCAACCTAATCGGAGACTGTAAGGCTGAGTAGCCAACCTGGAACAACTAGGAACACCATTGTCCTATCACATGAAGTTTCAGGAAGTAAAACATTTTATAATAATTTACGTGTTAAACAAACATTACGCGTTACATTTCCCAGCCCTAAAAAAAAATGTCAGATGAAAGAAAAAAATGTCGGAAATGTCAGAAGTGTTTAATTGGGATTAAAGTCGCCCTAATAAAACGTTTGATTTTGATTGTGACCTAGAAGTGTTTTTGCACAATTCACCCTTAAACAATGTTGTTTGTAAGACACAGATTTGATGCTTGAACATTTGAACGTGAAACACTGAAGGGTGTATTATCCTCATTTATTCGAAGAGTTTTCTGTTCTCTTTTTCACCGTGCTCGCTCTCATTTCTTTCCGTACCACAGCTGTTTCTCTCATTACTACAGGCCTTTCAACCTGCTTACTAAGGACAATACAACAGAACACACACTGAATAACGCAGGGTTAGTGTGGCGCAGGTCTAAGCCAGCCGAGCCCATGTGTTAAAAGTTCCACACAAGGCCAGCTGTGCACAGGGGCATTATTTACATTTTAGCATCATGGAAACTCTGGAATGTTCCACGGCCAACGACATGGTAACGATCAACAGGTAGGGCTGACATGCTGTCAAATGCCAGAACGTCCTACTGACAGCATCAGTGGGTGCGCAATTATTAAAATACCTTTGTGTTTTAGAGAAAACTATGTGATCGTTTTAATTGCATAAGTATATAATATAAACTTTAATCCTATCCTTTCCATTACATCTTGTTGCTAAGCAACAGCGCTCCTGAGAAAAATACTTAATGTCAGCAGAAGCTCTCAGGCACAAAGCAAGGCTGCTTCCACTGTTGCCGTGCCGACAGTCTCCAGTGACGGCGGTCCCTGTGCAGAACACTGAAGCTTGTTCCTGATTCACAAAATTAACGCACAGGCAAACAGCCATAAATGTACTTTGTTTCCATTATTGTGGCAAAGAATGTCTTCACAGAGTGTTTGAAATTACAGCTCACAAATAAATACACAAACCCAGATGGCACAATATGCTCATGACCGTACTGTTCTGGCACAAACAGACAACACAGATATTAAAAAAAAAACAGCACTGTCTGAAATTCAAGGAAGCAGACCTTTAGGAAAATAACAGTTTCTACCAACTGTTTCAATGTGTTTATTTGCGGTGAACAAATGTGGACCTCAATTAAAAGGGGATAATTAGCAACACTAAAATAACATTTATTAATAATATAAACAAACATTATAAAACAGAATTCAACATAGGAGTTTTATGGCTTTGAGCACATATCTGTTAGCTTTGCGGCTATATATATGTGTGTGTGTACTCCTAAAAACAGACAAAATTCACTTTAAGCAGAAATATGCATTTTAAATTAACAGTTGTTCTGGGAAATTTACTAAATATATTCAGGAGTCATCGTTCACTAGGACAGTTTGCACTTGGCATTAACAACGCAATCACCGCGATCTGATCAAGATCAAATCAGATAACTGATTGCATCTCTTTTCCCCATGTAGTAGTATTCGATAATGTCATCAAACGCGTCTCTGCCACCATTCTGTCTGAAAACACGTGGCTAAACAAAGCATTGCATGGCACCAAAGAGATACAAATTTTAAAGAAATGTAAAAAATTGTGACCAAACAAAAAAACATGGTTACACAGAAACGCTGGACAATATTTCATGAAGTGTTGTGAGAAGGCAAGTATATAAATATGAACATAACATTTGCATAATGGATGAGGATCAGGACCACCTCAGGATGAGTTGGGTTAGTGTTGTTGCCATGTCGAGAAGACAACGTTTTCTACACTGCAAAAGCAAAATCTCTTTGTTTGGACTTCCAAAAGTCAGACAAATTGAAGAATCAGTTGTTAATATTTATTTTAATTATTTAGCAGTACAACCACAACCAATGCTGGTTTTTCAAGTTGGTTACCCCTGAAAGATGGTGCAGTTCCCACTTTGTTGGGACAATCTGGCACTTCAGGATCACAACTTGTAAGGATGCTTGATTATTTGTGGATTTATCTGCAAGAGAGAGCTCAAATGTGGAGTTTTGTGTTGTTGCTACGGTTTACACAAGTCCACAGCTGTAGGCCTCTGCTAGTTTGCTAGCTAACATTACTGTGTTACAATAGTTTTGCTAATCAGCTGTGGGACGATTTTTACCTAAAACTGTGTAACAAAATGTTAGATCTCAAGAGTCATATATTATATAATTACAAGCTGCAATGTTATGGTCGCTATCCATGGTATTCCACGGCTAACTTGCTCACTAACCAGGAGTAAGCTTCAGTTCTCCGTTCATATCTCGGGTGAAAAAATTGGGCTAAACCCATTCCAGCAAAAGATGAATAACTTATACTTCTACGCAGTTGACCAATCACAACAGACTAGGCCAATCAGAGCAGACTGGGCTTTTTGAAAAGGGGGGCTTTAAAGAAACAGGACCTAAATCAGAGCGTTTGAGCCAGAGGATGAAAATAGGTTTAGCAGAAATGTACAGTATGAGAAAAAATATGGGCTCTTTAAATGTTTACCAGTGGGAAAGAACAATCCAGAGTTATAGTATCATTGCTATGTCTTCACTGATACCTGCAGCATTTTTAATGACCGAGTTTGTTTCTTCCGGATTTTAAACATGCGACCTAGCAGAGATTTGTATTAGCTTGTATGTAACATGTTCTAATTGAAAATAAACATAATAAAAGAGATGTGGTCAAACAGTTGATAATATTCAATAAATAAGAGCCTACACTATCAACCTGCACACAATGAAAAGAAGCTTACATGCTGATGCTAACGGTCCCAACATGGTCTTCTGCTGTTGTAGCCCGTCCGCCTCTAGGTTCAATGTGTTGTGCATTCGAAGATGCTATTCTGCTCACTACAACTGTACAGAGTGGGTATCTGAGTTACCATAGTCTTTCTTTTATCTCGAAACTATCTGGCTATTCTCCATTGACCTCTCAAATCAATAAGGCATTTCATCCACAGAACTGCCACTCAATGGATTTTTTTTGTTTTTGGCACCATTCTGTGTAAATTCTAGAGACTGTTGTGTGTGAAAATCACAGGAGATCAGCAGTTACAGAAATCCTCAAACCAGCCCAACTGGCACCAACTGTCATACCATGGTCAAAATCACTGAGATCACATTTTTTTTTCCCCATTCTGATGGTTGATGTGAATAATAACTGAAGCTCCTAACCTGTATCTGCTTGATTTTATGAACTGCACTGCTGCCACACTGGCTGATTAGATCAGTAGGTGTAGAGATGTTCATAATAAAGTGCTCAGTGAGTGTATTTTTTAAACACGCTAATGTACAAGTACTAATCGGAAAAACTATTTGTCAATTAGTTTCAATTAATGTTGTTATAGTGTGAAACTAGTTAATTTACAAAATACATAATGTAGTGTTTGCACATTTTATTATGATTATTAATTTAAAAAATCAGATCAAATATACAATCACATTAAACTTAAAAGCATTGCGTTATTTTCTTACAAACTGTCATTAATGTTAATGAAAGAAAAACATTTCACCTACCCTCATTTCCATATTGTTTTAATATATTTCCTGCTGGTAATGTGGGACCACAATTAGCAATTAACAACATTTTTCAAATGAATCTATGACTTTTTTTTTTTAAGTCTCTCTTCAATCCCCCTTACAACAAATTAAGTATTTATTCTTAGAGTTTGCAAAGTATACTATATGGCCAAAAGTTTGTGGACACCATATGTGCTTGATGAACATTTGATTTCAAAACCTTAGGCATCAATTTCCCCCTTTGCTGTAATAACATCTTCCACTCTTTTGGGAAGGCTTTCCACTATACTGTATGTAGTAACATGGCTACAGGGATTTGCTCTCATTCAGACACAAGGCTATCAGTGAGGTTAGAAACTGATGTTGGTCAATGGGGCCTGACTTACAGTTGCTGTTCCAGTTCACCCCAAAAGTGATCAGTGGGGTCAGTGGGTTCTGGGCTTTGTGCAGGCCAGTCAATTTCTTCCACGCCAGGCACCGTAAACCATTTCTTTATGGACCTCAATTTGTTCACAGGGGCATTGTCATGCTGGAACAGAAAAGGGCTATCCCCAAACAGTTGCCACGATTTTGGAAGCACACAAAGCCCAAACCACTTCATAAAGAAACATTAAGATTTTTCTTTACTGGATTTAATGGAGTAACCAATTTTGTTAATTAGAAGGGAGTGTCCACATAGTTTTGGTCATATAGTGTATATTGAAAGACTGAAAGCAATATAGACGTTGGCTGAACTTTTAACTATAATTTCAACATACAATATCCTTTTGAACAGTCTCTACCGTTATTCCAGATGGGCTGAGCTGATGCATTCCTGCAGCGATTGAGGATCACCTGACCAAAATTCAGCGCAAAGGGTTTAGGTAGAACTGTCACTAAAGTACAGATTAAACGAAAGAGAAGCAAATGGCATAAGACCCTTACGTAATGGCAGAGTCTTTATACAATTTTCATCAGTCTGACTTGAAAACCGGCTGGGTCAACAACACTACAGCCATTCCCCACATTTAACACACAAGCCTAAAAACAGCCTCACTGTTTAAGTGCTTAAGTAAGACTGTGTGTGTCTGTATGCATTGCTGAGTGGGCATGTTAAACCCATGTGTGCATTTCAATGAAAGTGTATTGGTGAATAAGTACATTTGTTTAAAGTGCATTCCTTGACTGTTTGTCTTAACCTCCAATTTCTGTCATTTTGTTTTTTGGGCATGGGTGAGGGGGTTGTGATTAGATACTGTTAGTGCTATCACTGAGAGACCACAGTAGATACAGTAAATTTTACAGTTTGCCACACATCAGGATGTGTAGACAAGGCCACATTCAGCCCCTAGACAGATATAAAGATAAAAGCATACATATCAGCTGTTCCAAACACTACTAAGCTGGCAATTGTCTACATATGAATCTAGCTTAAAGCAGCATTAAAATGAAACTTAATTTGTGACATAATTGAAACTACAGCATATGGGCTGCAACTCTGTTAATGGTCATTCATGTGCACCATACAAATAGTGCACCCTATGTGAGATTTGAGAGAGACTAGTTAAAAACAAACAGTTGGTTCTAGTAAGGTTTAGCAAGTCTAGTAACATTAGTAAGTTGCTAGGCTAATAACTTTTACTTTAAAAACGTAATACATTTTAAAGGGCCCAATCTACGCATTTGATTTGCTATTTATTTAAAAGATGTAGCCTAATAATGAACGCAACCAAAACTGAAGTAAACTTTGCAGCTAAATTAAAAGATCAATCTTGGGATTTTAAGAATCAACCAAAATATTCTAATAATCAATGTTTTACCCAGACCTACACACAAATATTGGGTGAAATTGTTTATTTTAATTAGAAGGAACCATTTAAAATATTTAAATTTAAAACTGAAATTTCTCTAGAAAATTGCATTTTCAATCAATTCATGTGAAGCTGCCTTACATTTTAGGTCAATTCAGGATATCTAATAAAATACAACACTTAATAATATTTAATAATAAACGAATTAGTAAAGGCACTGTTTGGATCAGCCTTCATTTGGCAGGACGTTTGGAAGTTCAAGAGCAATTTTCTGAAACCAGCTAACAAACATTCATGCTGATTTTCAGCATGTCCCCTACAGCATTTCCCATAAATCCCTCCCTCATAGGTGTGCTGACTGTGATATGGAACTTAACCATCTGTTATAAGCCAAAACATTTCTTTGGCAGTTCACTTTAGGCTGTAGATAAGTGTGGTTACTGTTTTACCTCAGTCGAGCACGCAACTTGCCCTGCGGGTGCGCTGGGGCCTGCTGGCGAGGGAAGTTAACCACAGATGCAATGGAACTCGTACCGCAATGGCTTCTATTTTACACAGAGTCTCATTGTACAGCCTGAATCGGTCTGTATGATTCTAGTTCATCAATCAGGTTGACCTGAAGGCACCGGAGCTAATTTAGCCCGAGTCTCACAAGCTGTCACATGCTCCCTTCCTCTCAAACTCTGCACAGAGGTGTCATTACAGTTATGTAATTACTAGCTAGCTGAAAGTACAGGAGAGAAAGGAACATTGCACTGAGGGAATGGAGGAAGGGGAGAAAAGAAAGTGTTTTGCTTCATTTCTTTTCCATGCTACAGAAATTACATTGCTTTAGGCGTTTACACTGATTGGAAATATGACTGTACATTGATTTTTTTTTCCCAAATCGATCTTAGCTTAACTTTGCTTTATTGACCAGAAAAATTGTGCAGACTTTGGTTATGACACATCTGAGTGGCGCACTTTAAGAAACTTAATGGCTAAATAAAAAGCAAATGAAAATCATATGTTAAAAAATATAGAAAATATAGAAAACAACAATTATTTAGTTCAGATTTAGTTAAATGCAACATATTTATGGCTGTACTTCTTGGAAAGAAACCAAGGGTCCAAATCCTGGAGGCCAGGCTAAGGTAAACATGAGGTGGTCTTAACATCAACGGCAAGAATGCAGAATACATTCAGTCAGTTTTTTTTAATATATATATATATATATATATATATATATATATATATATATATGAGCTAATTGTTGATGCAGCAATATGTAAGGTTTCTGAATGTTTGCAGTCTTGTCTGTTCTGATTAAATGATTTCACTCATTGCCCCCTCATATTCTCTTGGCACAAACTAAGCGAATTTCGCACCACTGGTAAATAAATGTAACGTTAATAAAAGTGACATAATGGGAGCAGTACAATCTTTTCACACTCACTTCTAGTTTGCAATCTGAGTATAGTTGCCATTTAAATCTTGTATAATAATCTTTACTAAAAATAGTTTTGTTATCAAATCTGACAACCTGTTTATACAGCCCCAAAGTCCGAGCTGTAATACTCTTTTTCCACCAAAGTGGAACTTTTCCAGGTTTCCAGAGTGCTAATTCCAAAATACTAATCAAAATGTTAATAAATCAGGGTGTAATCTGGACTAAATTGCACTAACGGTGACCCTGCAAATACAGTTCACACACGGCAAACAATTTGAAAGATACAGCAAGTACACACTCACCGCTGTCCTTGCCGCTGTTCTCCTCGATGGTCATCTGTTCCGCCAGCTCTGAGAGTGACTCATCGATTGTCTGACTACCACGCAGGGTGAGTGACAAACGTCTCTTAAACCTCTTCATCTTCTCCATGGGCCTCTGAGGCAGGGGGGGGGGGGCCTGTTGGATGACATACCGCCATTAATTACCATCAGCTTACGAATATCTGCGGGTCACGCAGCATGCAAAATATGTATTATCTTTTCATTAAAAAAGGAACTTAGTTCAGTGGGTGGTTGAGTGTGGTCTATGGTGTATGCTAAGTACTTTGAGGGGATAAAGTTGTTGTTAAATGACCACAGAATTCACAAACCTACACTTACAAAAACAAACTGCAACATTCGCTGATTTAAATATGCAATGTATCGAGTTTGTAATGAATAAAAATGTAGCATACTATATTTGAAAAGTTTATCACAGCATAACGCACACTGCCGCATACTATTTTTTAAAAACACTAGGCATTATACAGCATAAACTCCATGGTATGCCATGGTGTTCCATTCCAAACAGCCAATGTGTACGTTTACATGGGCAGTAATGATAAAACTACTGCCTATTTTTCCTTTGTCAAGCTTCAGTCCTCATCTTTCTGTCCAAGTATACATGACATCATGTATAAGAAAGAACATCAGATGAGGAAGTCACGTAAACGGTTTCCGGTTGATCTTTTGCGTCATAGTATCGCATTATAGTAGCATATCAAAGAAGTCAGCTACAGCTACAGCCCCACGCAACAGTCACAACAACATGGACAACTTTACAGCCATGTGCATTTCTCATATTCTTTAAGGGTTGATTTTGATGCAGATCAGATGTACTTTATCCATTGTGTTATTGTGATGTCCGAAGACAGATGATGACGCAATTTGCTCCTGGAATGTTCTCACTCTAGAAGCTCTGCTTTGCTTCACTCTCATCTTTATAATCTTTGTTCATAATAACATTTAGACTAAGGAGAGATATAGTGAATAAAGACAACTAAGAAAATATATGGTTTCTCTATTTTCTTTTCCTAGCAATCACGGTTACTTGTCGTCTGTTCAAACAGTTCTTCATCTGTAACTGTCATTTGGTTCAGGCTGCAAATTCAATAAAATAATGAATTCTGCATCATTTATGAATGGAAGAAATATAAGACAGAGAAAAAACAGTTATAACCACTCGATGATAATGGAAAATAAGATATTGTGTGTAATTCATGAGGCTAAAGCTAGCATGCTAATCTTGGCCATAGTATGCATCAGTTACACTCTTTTTTTTGTATAAAATGATGAAATGTGTGAAAATAGTACTCGTAAGAGCATACTTTTTTTTTTTATATACTTGTTTTATTAAATTAAGACTTTAATTGCTATTGCAAGTACTGGTGTTGGGAGATTGAGGTGTGCGATATGTATCATCTACGATACTATCTTGTTGTTTTAACGGTGTGTGAGCTGACATTATCAAGTATGTCACTCACTTTGCAAAAACCATTCAAAAACACGCCTTGAGTCCACACTTTCACAGCGTGATGCAGCCTATTAAAATGTAGTGTGCTAGTATAGGCGTACATGGTCACCTCACCACACATTAAGCTTGCATAGCTGCATAAATGCATGACTGAAGTTAAAAATGAGTGAACAAACAGCGGCAGTAGACAAAATACTAAGACACCACCAGCCTCGCAATCTACATTGTTAGATTTGATTGCTAGATGTGGGCCGTCCTCACTCGCATGGAGGATGTTTGGCTTTGAAAAGATGGATGTTGCTCAAAAGATGGCAATCTGCAAACTATGTCAGAAATCGGTTGACGTTAAATAGAGCTTGACAACTAATGCCGGGTTCACATATCCTCCGTGAGTGGAGTTTGATCGCCGCGTTTTCGTTTCAGTGCCCATATTAACTGATCAGGATGCGTCAACCCAGTGTAATGTGTTTCACCATCTGCGAACTAACCACCACACAGAATATGAAAACCTTTGGGGGTCAGCTGTCCACGACAGGCCTAAACCATCCAAGGTACCAGCACAAAAACACACGCAGCAAACTTTAGCTCACTTTCTGCCAAAAAAAAACAGATGGCAAGACAAATACCTTCACCAATTACATCGCACAAAGTAAATCCTGTAGGCTACTTTGAAATGGTTTACTCATAATTGCACTGTTTGACCTCAGTAATACTTGCACTGGAGATTTCAATGTGTTTGAATAGTTTTTACTTGAATGCTTCAGTTAAAAAGTAAATAAATAAGACACGTTTTCCTTAAATATGTTGTTTCCATTAATATCAATAGTAAGCAACAATTAATATCCTACTGACAAGAGCGAGCTAGTACAATATATGACTTTTACAAACACATTTTGAAGGATGCAATACAGCGTCTACTTATCATTATCGACAAAATCCCAGAAAATATTGAGATATAATTGTTTGTCAATACTACACACCCCTACAGGGAAATATACATTTCCAATATATGATATGTGTGTTACTATGGCAGAGAGACAGGCGGTTTAATCATTGGACAAAAGAATAGTAACTTAGAGGCTCATCATCAATGTGTCATGTGGGTGACAGATGGTTTACAGACTGCTGATCCAAAAATGAACGTTTCTAGCGTTCGATATATTTCCCTGTCCATCGCAGGGTACTTTGAAGTGAGAATAATCATAGTAGCCATGCAGTAAGATCACTTCAAACAAAATTTCCAATAAAAATGTATTAAAAGGTGAGATAGCAGTAAACTTTATTTTTGAGCCCCACAGCTTTCAGCCCTCCAAAACTCTTAAAGTGGAAGATAAAGTCTTTGAAGTGAATAGGGCATAGGATCACTTCTGAATGAAACACACCCAATGTGTTGGTGTTGTTCCTCTTCGTCTTTTCAGCTTTGTTTTGAGTCCGATTTCTGGGTTAAACATTGCGCAGCACCTCTGTTTTTCAGAGCATGCACACAATAGGAAGGCCTAGCATGCTAGGAAGGATACATGCTAGAAAGAACCAATCTACAATGGCATTTTCTAGGTCTGTAGTAAAAAACTGACTGGTATCATTTCAGTCAGACTAATGCGTTTACATGGAAATTTAAAAAGATTAATTATTGCTTTATTCCCAATGTAATCACTTTTAAAGTACATGCAAATGAGGTAGATTTAGATAGAGCAATGTGTATGCAATGTGAGTGCTTGTAAGTTCCTGTGGGATAGTTTCAAAAAACCCAGCAGGATTTTTAGACTCATGCATGTGACAAGTATAAATAAAAACCTAAATTAATAATCAAAAGGCTTTTAATCAAATATTCATGAGACTGTATTTTGTTTTTATAGGCACTTCAACACATGGCTGTGCATTATTAAAATACACACCCTACTTTCCCTAACACATAATTAATATAATTAAATAATGGTATTTATTGTACTAAATGGTATTTTATATACAAGTGAATGTCAGATTATAACTGACACTGAAGTTTCTGACACTGAATTATGAATGTATGCATTCAAAACCATTGTAAAATGCTGATATGCACACATCTGTGACTGCAAATTCCATATTAATGCACATTTTGTATATTGTTCAGCAACCATAAACCACCTACAATTAGACAAATTAACTTGGTGAGAGAATCATTTATTCTGGTTATTATTAATAATAATAAAATAATTTCTTGAACTTCGGTTTCATATTGCTCCTGACTGCATTTTATAAAAGAAGCCACTCAAATCCATCTATTTTAACCTTTAAAATAACTTTCGCATCATGCCTAAAAACACCCCTTTCCCAAGGTAAAATCACTGTAATACACTGTGTCTCATGTCATGTTGGTTTATTTTAATATACTGTATATTTAAGGTTTGTGTGCGCACCATAGTGTATTTCTCTCATTAAAACCATGCTGACTTTGCACACTTTCAGGCAGGAAACACCTTGCTATGGGAGCCAGCGGGACTCTTTCTGTCCATTGTATTACCACCCTCAAACTACACACCCATATTCACACAGGACAGCAAGTTCATTTTGTTGAAAAGGCGAGTACAAACTAAACCCTCCAATGTTTTCCAAATCACACACATACAAAACACTATCATGTTACAACTAGGTGGCTTTTGCAGGTGGTGTCCGATTCCATGGCACTGCAAATTGGAAAATAGTGAGTGTGTGTTCATCCAAAGAGCACAGACCTGCCCCCATCACAGGAAGTGCTGTCACGGTTTCTGTGATTGGTTACAATCATGCACACACAAGCAGACGTACTTGCCATCTGTCTATCTGACAGACTATGGGGGGGGCCTTCAGCTCCCATATGAGAGATTAGTCTATAGCCATAGGCCAATATAGCACCAGACAGCTCACTTTCAAACACACACACACACACACACACACACACACACACACACACACACACAGCAGTTAAATGTCCATGCTGACAGAGCACATCTTTCAAACAACTGGTATCTCATTCTGCTAGGCAGGACAACAGGGTACAGACACACCCTGTGGCCGCAACTGTGTTTTTTTGTAAGTCTGTGTTTGAAAGGTTGGCATTCTTGTTTTAGACCTGCTAGGACAGGGCAAAACCAGCCAAAATATACACATACACACACTTCAATACGTGTAGGAATCAACATCCTATTAATTTCCTTCACAGTAGTCAAATATAGCCATATAGGCAAAACTTTCAAAAGGTCTGGACCATATTGCAAAAGACTGGGGGCCTGGGTAGCTCAGCAAGTAAAGATGCTGTCTACCACACCTAGAGTCGCAAGTTCGAATCCAGGGTGTGCTGAGTGACTCCAGTCAAGATTCTTAAGCAACACTTGCTAGGGTGGGTAGAGTCACGTTGGGCTAACCTACTCGTGGTCGCTATAATGTGGTTCTCACTCTTGGTGGGGTGCTTGTTGAGTTGTGTATGGATGCTGCGGAGAATAGCGTGAAGCCTCCACACACGCTAGGTCTCCATGGTAATGCGCTCAACGAGCCACATGATAAGAAGAGCGGATTGACTGTCTCAGACACGGAAGCAACTGAGATTCATCCTCCGCCACCTGGATTGAGGCGAGTCACTACGCCACCATGAGGACCTAGAGTGCATTGGGAATTGGGCATGCCAAACTGGGAAAGTTTGCTTTTGTTTTGTTTTTTACATGCCGCTTAGGGTTGGGTTAATATGAAATAGATTATACCACATTAATAAACTGTTGTTATCTAGTTTACTTGCCACCAAGTACCCAAAACAAATCTTTATTTAAAAGATTTGATGCCACCAACCTGGAAAACCTTTAGCAAATCCAATGATTAATTCATACTCAAAAGCACTCGTTCCATTTAAACATGTTCCAACATAATTTAGAGGTGGGTACATAAAAAAACCTGTGTGCCCTTATTAATGGAAGTTGCGTGAAGTCAGCCAATCAGCATGCCAAATTGAGAAAATGCTTTACAATTTTGTGTGCAATATGCACCAGCCTATCAGTGAATGGACTGTGGCCTCTCCAGGGACAGGTCATCGGAGGCTGAGAAAGCCACTATGGCGGCTGAGTAAAGGAGGAACGCAGCTATGCGCACACAAACAGATACGTTCCCACTCATCATTCCTCACTCATGTGATGTTAATCTTTGATGTTGGCCTAAAGAAACTTTACATCGAGCCTTTTAAACTCTGCTGGAGTCTGCCTCATTAAAACGACTTCAAACAGACTACAGACTCGAAAGATAGCAAACTTCCGACGGTTTCTGTTTTTATGTTTGCTTTTAAGAACAACATTTCGCTCTTTAAATCTAATTTTCTCCAGCTCTATTTTTATTCTGCCCAGCGTCAAGGCTTCAGAACTATTTGAACCAAGACAGTGACACTGCTGTTACAGTGTCAAGCAGCATTTTTGTCCAATGTGCGAATGCTATTGGGGACAGTGCTGCCTATTGTCACCCTACCCCCTCCCTTCATCGACCCCCGGCTTGGCACAATATCAGTCCCCAGACAGCAGCTCTCCGGGGGATCAGGCTGCCAGGAAAGGGGGCTCCCTGGAGGGGAGAGAGTAGGCCGCAATGAGAGAGATAATCCAAAATATGCAAAGATGGTAATATATGCATATAAAATAAAGATAGCTCATTTAATATGCAACTGGACGAGTGCGGTCTATGGGACTGATATTGGGATTTTGTTCAGTGTAGACTTTAGTAAAGAACAGACAACATGTTTAATTTTGTTGTGAATGAAAATGAGGCTTTGAACAATGTCGTACTGTCCTGTCAAATCAAATTTTCACATCCATGACTTCTATGATGAGTATTTGGTCAACTGTAAATGTTTTTAGAGAGACATATTTTCAAAGTTTCATCAAATGAACAATAACCATGTACACAACAGTACGACATACAGTATTAAACAGCTTTCTGTCCCAGATGTCAAAAAATCTAGTTTCAAAGAAAAGCATAGTTTGTTGAAGTTATCTTATTTTGAAAAGTTTCTTGGTAATATTTGTGAATAAAACAACATATACATTTCTCATACATTATCGTTAACGTGCATTATTTACAGTGTGCGTAATCGTATACTCGTTTTTTGTGGGTTAGAGTACTCGACTACAAAATTACTCAAGAATGCCCGTCTCTAGTATGTTTACATGCACGATTGTGATAGAGCTACAGCATTTTTTGCGTAGTCGAGCTACAGTAGTCTTTCTGTAAATGTATAAATGATAGAATATTTGAAGGACATCAAATACACAGGGTTATATAGCGATGCTATATTATTCAGTGATGCTTGCCGTAGCTAGTTCAAAAACAAGTTCAAGGTCAAGCCATTAGTAAAGCACAGCATGCTATAAACAGCCAAATCTAAGGATCTTCTATTGTCTCTTTTACTTTTTTCATCCTTTGGTCTGTCTCTATTTGTGTTGTTCCACAGTCATCCAATTACAAAGGAGTATGAGAAACAAACACCAGGAGAGAATCCGTTTACATCCCTCCACATATCCCTCGTGCAGGGATTAGCCCACCTCCCCTGAGCACACTCCTCTTGAGAGATAAGGGGCCTTTGTGTGATAGCGAGAGGGCATATTACCCAAACCATAACAAAACCCTCATGTGCCTGGTGTGTGCTGGGGTAGGAACAGGAGCAGATAAATCATCCCAAATTCATAAAACCTGCAGAGTGCGCAAAAATAAAAGCCACTGCCCACGAATTAAACTTATTTTGCAGCTTTGAAGATTTATGACAAGAAAACGTGAAATGTTCCGTTTAAAATGATTCTGACAGTCAAATAAAAAATAAATGGCATAATGTAAAAATCAATAGGGATGTGCACTCTCCGTGTGAGAATGACAGTCATACTGTGTTTTTAATGTTTGTTGGAGTTCGGTGTGTAAATTAGCCATTAAATGCCTCACAATAAGCCTACAATTTGCATGAAATTAATCGTAAAATTAACCGCATGCCTGCTAAATCACACAACTAAATCTCGAGCTCAAAACACACTTACAAACACCAATAAGTGTTTGAAATAACATCCGACTTGGATCTGATGTGGATTCCGATCACAGAATGAAGCAGAATTCATTCATTGAGTTATATGTGATGCTTACTCTTACGCATACTAATCACTTTCATACTAAATATACTTTATACTAAAACAAATACCAGAGACCGCTTAGACAAATGTCTCATGTGCTGAGAATGTGCGAACCATAAAAATATAAATCATAAAAGTTTAAGAACCACTTCATGGTCAGTATGGCGAAATCACTGATTTTTAAAAATCACGCTCACGCCAGAGAATTATTGCACCTCGACCTTTAATTGGCCAAAATGCTCCGTTCGACTTTTTCCGAGACCCTCTACTCTTCCCTGTGGAACACGGAAGCTTGATCTCTGACCCACTTTCTGTAGATCTGAATTTCTGCGGTTTGAATTTTTGAATATTGAATTTGGTGTTCTGAATTTCTTCTTCATCTTGAAAACTTGAAGCTATATTTTTTAAAACGGGATATTTACAGTGTAAGAATTCAGAACCAAAAATGTGCTGTTTGAAAATACATATTTATAAAATTGTGCCATAAAAAAAAAAAAAAAAATACAATTTGGTTAAATATGAAATGTCCAGGATTGCAGTTTAAAAAATTTAAATTCAAACCTATTTAAAATACAACGTAATATTTCATTTGGCAAAATCACACTTATAATTTAAATTCAAAAGTCTATAATCCAAATTTACACAATTCAAATTGTTTTGGCATATTTCTGGCTCCATACGCGGTCTGCAGCTTGCAATGTGTTGCATCATTGATGAAATCATCATAAGATCAATCTTATGTGAAAAATAACATTAAAATTACAACAACAATAAAATGGGTCTGTTATATATATATATATATATATATATATATATATATATATATATATATATATACACATATACACACAGTGCATCCGGAAAGTATTCACAGTGCTTCACTTTTTCCACATTTTGTTAAGTGTATATATATATATATATATATATATATATATATATATATATATATATATATATATATATATATATATATATATATTTTGTTAAGTGTATATACATACATACATACATACATATGTGTGTGTGTGTGTATGTATATATATATATATATATATATATATATATATATATATATACACACACACGTATATACACACACACAACATCAACAACAACAGTTTTTTTAGTGGTTTGAGTGAATCACACTTTTGTATGCAGTTTCCTTTTCAAAAGAGTTTATACAAAGTACACGTTACATCCTGCTTAAATGTTCCTGTTTGTTTGGACATTATTTTCATGAAAATGTGTATGTTGTTATTTATTGTTCTATTTTATGTAGGTGTAATATTGAGAAAATAACAAAATGCAGTAATGCAATTATATTATTTAATTTTGTAAAAATATTTTCATTTGAAAACACCGAGCATTTATAGTTGTTGTTGTTGCTAATTTGTATGTTTGAGTTGAAAAATACACATTTCAGCATTATCAGTAATCTATTTGTGCATTTTACTTGATAACCAAGCAAGCTGACTCATGATACCATTTGTTTATTATATCGCAATATTAACCTCAATAAACGCAATATGACATTTTCCCCAAATCGTGCAGCCCAAGTCGATATGATGGGACAGTCCAAAAAAAAAAAAAAAAAAAAAAAAAAAAATCACCATTTGTGGGATCTGTGCCTCTACTGCTTTAAAAAAACAAAAAACAATAACGGAACAACCCCAATTAACAATGTGGACAGTGCCAAAAGCTTTTTCCTAATAACACTCCGTTTCCAGCACTCATTTTCACAAGCAAAAACCACCACCACAATATCTATGTGACCCACACAGAAGGCTGCGGCTTCCTCAAGCTCCAGCTGTACTGTGGAATGGCCCCTGCAGCTGGGTGGCAACATGACTGAAGGTAATTAGAGCAGGAGGTCCAGACATCAAACATCACACCAGTCACCAGCCAGAGGCATCAAACAGAAGCCTCATTAACTGAAGCCTGCAGAGGCAGATACTGGGTTAGCCAGCTAAACACACACAAACAACTTACTCAATAATTATATCAATAACCATTATGACTGCCGATTTAGGTACAGTTGAAGTCAGAACTTTACATAAACTTGGGTTGAAGTCATTAAAACTCATTTTTAACCAATCCACAGATTTAAAAATTAGCAAACTATAGTTTTGGCAAGTCATTTGGGACATCTACTTTGTGCATGTCACAAGTAATTTCTCCAACAATTGTTTACAGACACAATTTCAGTGGGTCAGAAGTTTACATACACTAAGTAAACTGTGCTTTTAAGCAGCTTGGAACATTCCAGAAAATTATGTCAAGCCTTTTGACAATTAGACAATTAACTTCTGATAGAAGGTGTACTGAATTGGAGGTCTACATGTGGATGCATTTTACGGCCTATCTTCAAACTCAGTGCCTCTTTGCTTGACATCATGGGGAAATCAAAATACCTTAGGAAAAAAAATTGTGGACATCCACAAGTCTGGTTCATCCTTGGGAGCATTTTCCAAATGCCTTAAGGTACAACTTTCATCTGCACAAATAATAGAACACAACCATAAACACCATGGGACCATGAAGCTATCATAGCGCTCAGGAAGGAGACGCATTCTGTCTCCTAGAGATGAACGTAGTTTGGTGCGAAAAGTGCAAATCAATCCCAGAACAACAGCAAAGGCTGAAAGGCTGCTCAGCAAGGAAGAAGCCAATGTTCCCAAAACCACAATAAAAAAGCCAGACTGCAGATTGCAAGTGCATATGGGGACAAAAGATCTCTGCTCTGATGAAACAAAAATGGAACCTTTTGGCCATAATGACCATCGTTATGTTTGGAGGAAAAAGGGTGAGGCTTGCCAGCTGAAGAGCATGGGGGTGGCAGCATAATGTTGTGTGGGTGCTTTGCTGCAGGAGGGTCTGGTGTACTTCACAAAATAGATGGAATCATGAGGAAGGAAAATTATGTGGATATATTGAAGCAACATCTCAAGACATCAGCCAGGAAGTTAGAGCTCAGTTGCAAATTTGTCTTCCAAATAGACAATGACCCCAAGCATACCTCCAAAGTTGTGACAACAAATTCAATGTATGGGAGTGGGCATCACAAAGCCTTGACCTCAATCCGATAGAAAATCTGTGGGCAGAACTGAAAAAGCATGTGCGAGCAAGGAGGCCTACAAGCCTGACGCAGTTACACCAGTTCTGTCTGGAGGAATGGGCCAAAATTCCAACAACTTATTGTGAGAAGTTTGAAGGCTTTAGTGGAAGGCTATCCAAAACATTTGATCCAAGTTAAACCATTTAAAGGCAATGCAACCAAATACTAACAAAGTGTATGTAAACTTCTGACCCACTGGGAATGTGATGAAAGAAATAAAAGCTGAAATAAATCATTCTCTCAACAATTATTGACGTTTCACATTCTTCAAATAAAGTAGTGATCCTAACTGACCTAAGACAGGGAATGATTTCTACGATTAAATGTCAGGAATTGTGAAAAACTGAGCTTAAATGTATTTGGCTAAGGTGTATGTACACTTCTGACTTTAACTGTAAATCTTCTGTTTTGCCAGTTTTACAAATAATAAAAAAAAGCATCAACACTAAAGCACAAATCTAGAAATGTCCATGCTTGAAATAGACGTCAAAACAGTATAAATGTAGAGGAGAAAGGATGGATAAATGTTAAGTACTTTTATAACATAAAATAGGCGGACAAAAATCACAATATATTATCCAAATCCAATCTGGCAAATCAGACAGATTTGTACATTTTCTGAATACAAAGTGAGTGGTTCTTGGCCATGCAAAACTCACCACCACAATGCTAGAATACTGTGGGTGGTTGCCAGGGCATTGCTATGTGATTGCAAGAGTGCTCTAGAAGGAAGGTTTTTAGATGGTTGCTTGCAGGCCCAAGTCAAAGAGCCCACCTCCAAGATTTTAATGATATTCTAGTTGGTATATGGCTTGGGTACAAATCATGTCTGGAGTACAAACAGTGCAGTGAGTTTAATATTTAGTGTTAAGGGTCAAATAATTATCCTAAGAATGAGCAATAATAAAGCGGCACTAATAAATCACCAATACACTCATGATCAATACTAATATGGACACCATTACTGTATATGGCGCATCCTTTGGAAAAATCCCCAAATAAATGTCAAACGGTGAAACACTACAATCTTCAAAGTCAACAAGTGGTACAGTAACCATTTTTGTCTTCACCCTTACAATGTTTACACATTAGAGGCAAAGTCTGGAGAGCACAGACCGTAATATCTGATAAATATTTGAGGAATCCTGGGTTAGACTCAGATGCCAGGGTGTTTTCTGTTTTTTTTTTTCTATCTCTTCCCACATACACATAAAAATGTCCATTCCCATCACCATGGCAACACGTCTTTCCTGGGACTTCTCAGCATCTTCTTTCTCACAGATCAGAATCTGTAATCTACCTCTCCGTACAGCTAGAGAGAGAGAGAGAAAGAGAGAAGGAGAGAGAGAGAGAGAGAGAGAGAGAGGGTGACTGAGTGGGAGAGAGAGCACAAAAGAGAGGAGAGAATGAAAGAGAAAGAGACACAGAAGAAACAGAATGATGTCTTTGTGTTTGATTACAAAGCATGAGATCTCCACGGCAACTCTGCTCGTCTGTGCCAAACTGCAGGCAAGTGAGACAAACTGAAAAAATAAGAGCGAGAGAGAGAGAGAAAATCTAAAGGAGGCAGCTAGTAAGTTAAACAGGGAGTGAAATTAGCCCTATTACACGCATGACTGTACATGTGGCTTTATAATTCATTTATACTCATCCATTTAAATCAACAAGGTCAATAAAAGCCGAAGAAAGCTATCCGTTAGCATTCCAAACTATGCCATTTAAAATCTGCTATCTTTTTCATGGACCCTCCGTTCAGCATCCAGGATTTTGAACCAATCATTTGATCCGTAAATACCATGTGACTAATTAGGCTACTCTGAAGCCACAGGAAGCTGACCTCAAGACAATGCTGCTAACCAGCCAAACCTTGACCCTTTGCTTTATATCTAGGCTGCAACCAGAATAAATGCCCAATAGTTGAGCTTTCCTCAACGAAAGCAAGGTATCTAAAGATGGTTCAAGTCTGTTCTATTGATGTATTTGTATGTGTATGAGTGGAAGGTTACGAAACATTAGCATATATGCCATCCATCATACACAAGATATCAAAAATGCTCAAACATCAGGTGCTGTCATTTAATGGCATTACATAATTAGTGCCAAAGAGAGGGGGAGAGAGAAATAGATTGGTTCTTTAATCTACTGGTCCACTCAAAATGCTTAATGCAGGGCTCGACATTAACACTTGTCCATGACAAGTGGACTTTTGAAGTGGCAAGTGGACTTGTAAAAATGTCGTACTTGTAAGTGTAAATGTAAGCTAATAGACCTGCTGCCGTCTAGTGTGTCATTATAATAACCGGACAACCATAACAATAAAACGAGAAAAAAACTCACTGCTCTTGACTGAATAACTTTAATAAGTATTAATGTATTATAATCATACAGTGAAGACCAGTTGTAGTTTTGTTGCATTTCTCTCTGAATGCTTACCTGAAATGTTGGTATTGTGATAATGTATAGCCTTTATTATACATGGCAGATCTTGCTGCAATAACATGATGAAAAAGTTGATCTCACTCCATAGAACTATGAGCACCCCTGCTGTAAATGGTGTCGATGCAGGCTTTTCTTTATTTGTTTACCATACGTAACATAAAATAGTTACCATATGACAATAGCCTCCTCTGAGTTTATTGCATAGGTACACTATTAGGTTGGGCATCGGTTGTAATTTTAAACAAATATGCAACATAAACTTTAACAAGTTACTTGAGCATGTAACTTAAATGTCCTTTCTTCTCTCTGGACAAGCAACTTTTTTACTTGGACAAATGAATGACCAATTTACTTGTCCGGAGGAAAACAGGGTTTCTGCAGGTTCGAAGGAATGGAATTTAATACTTTAAGGCCAAATAATAGAGAAATTTAAGACCACTTTCACAATAATAATAATAATAATACAAAAAAAACACATTCATCCATAAGCTGCATAACCTACTTGGATGTCCTTGGACATGTGTTTTTATATTATATTGAGCATTTATGGGTTTTCTTTTTTAATTAAGTTAATACAACATTACCCTTCTCTTTAGTCACTTACTTTCCAGCAAGAAGTGATGCAATAGACCAATGCTTTGGCAATGTCACTGCTTATATCAAACTCGGAAGTGGTGGCAAAAAGCATGTGTAAAAAGTAAACTTTTTTCGGATTACGTAGTTGAAAAATTATTCTGAGGGCTCGAGTTGACTGCTGTGGCTTCAATCCATCAACAGAGCTGACTGGAATGAGATCATTTTAACTCACAACTTTGCACAACTATTCTTTGTTATACAGTGAACATGATTACATGATTGTTATTAACTATTATAGTAATTGTATCGCTAAGAATAAGTTTGTATTTATGATGGTTTTGTGTCATTCTTTCGTTTAATCATCTTATCTGTCAAATCTAACACAATAGTCAGTGGGCTTTCTGCGCATGTGCTAACATTATTGTAAACAAGAGAATTGGTCTATTGTGAATAAACCTTATTCACAGTACTGCCATGATTGATTTTAAATGGGAATGGAAAATTTTTTTTTAAAAAATCTGTAAAAAGCTCCAATATCCCATCTGATTTTCCACAACTCATGTCTATTGAGTGTCCGTGAAAATATATTTTTCCAATGTTTTGTCTGCGGAATAATTAGTAAATGAAGAGACTGTACGTCTATCCCTCACAGCCTAGTCATTCTCATCAACAATGTTAAATGGCGCTGCTGTGAATAAGGTCTAGCATGTAGCAGATACCTTTACCAAATACTTTAACGGGTAAAAGGGCAGTTCATTTAAAAACAAAATTTCTGTCATCACCGCTCACCCTAGAGTCTGTATGAATTTTTCTCTGCCATGGAACAAAAAAAGATGTTAAGCAAAATGTTTAGTCTCAGTCACCATTCACTGTCACTGCATCTTGTTTTTCATTCAATATAAGTGAATGGTGACTAAAACTCCCTAATATCTCCTTTTGACATCCACTGAATTAAGTCATACAGGTCTGCAACAGCATGTAAGTGATGACAATGTATATTTTTGTGTGAAATATCTAAAAAAAAAAAAGTAAAAACTCGTCAGTTACCTTAAAAACGGCCATTTAAAGTTGACAATATGCATTGAAAATGTTAACAGATTAAATTATTAAAGAGAACTGTGCTGCATAATTAGTTATGATGTATATTGAAAACTTTAATATTATTAATAATTATATTATTATTATTTTGCATATTATTAAAAAAAAAAAGAGAGAGGTGGAGATGAGACATAACAGGTATAACTCTGCAGCTGAGTAGTTCTGCTAGCTTTACAAATATTGTCAAAGGTAATGTAAAATAAGGAAGCGTCAAGACCGCTCCAACCTCGCACGCTTGCAAATAATAACGTTGACAGCTTTGCCGATTATAAGCAGGAGCGACAGTGTTAGCGCATCTCTCGCTTACAGAGACGCAACATAACGCCATTTCTGATTAATGGGTAAGTGAAGGTTTATACTTGCGTAACATCGTCAGTTCATTAAATTCCTAAACTCACACTAAACTCAAGTGTCAGCTGCTAAATGATGGATGCACACGAGAGAGAGAAAAAGAGAGAGATAGAGAGAGAGAGAGAGAGAGAGAGAGAGAGAAAGAGAGTGATGATTTTGATTCTGCTGTTTTAAGCGTCTCCTCTATACACACCCCAAAATTTAAGACCTCTGCAAACTAAATTTAAGACTTCTTGTAATTTTAAATATTTAAGACTTTTTATGGCCTTAAATTTTGACTTTTAAGTCATTAAGACTTTTTGAGGACCTGCGGAATCCCTGGACAAGCACGTGACAGTGCTTAATGTCGAGCCCTGCTTAAAGCACTTTCGCATGTCATCAGCACACTCTTTAAAATCAGTAATACTACGTACATTTTTAGCTATATATCAATAACTTTTTTGGCCAATTTCATCACTTGTGGAAGATAGTCAAATATTTTTAGTTACAAAGCATTTATTTGCGCTAGCTAGTTTTTTTCTGGAAAAATTGACGTGACCCGTGTCGTAGGCGAGCCTCTTGTTTTTATAAAAAAAAAATTTTGTCAGTTTCTCTGAAACTTGCTAAATTAGCTAGCAATACTATGTACAATTTTAACTAAATATCAATAACTTTTTTTGCCAATTTTCTCGCTTGTGAAAAATCTGCCTGAAGTAATGTGAAGCAGAGGGGACGCTGTTGTTGGCATGTTGTTTCCAATAGTTCTGGGACCCTAGGATCTACCACATTATGCAGACTCCTGTTGTCATGGGGCAGATAGCAGTCGCTGAAGCACTGGCTCCAGTAATGTTTAGTGGTGACTGACTTATCATAGAGACAGATAAATTGGCCGATATTTGGCAGCGCAGATCTCATGATTTGCAGAGTGCTCGCACGTTTAATTCTCCCTATCTCTCCTCAACATTTCTTTGTAACTTTTAACTGTATTGTCTAATGATAGCATCACAACTTCTATCATATATTGTCTGCAAATATGCAGTTATTTCGTTTAAAGAAAACGACTAATTCACTAACCTCACAAAACATGCAAGAGAGCGAGAGAGACTCAGTAGCACAAATTACTCACGCTGATTCTAATATTACGATAGAAAAACAAAACTGTAGATTTGATTTGTACATCTGTGTGGTTTCGTTTACAAATTCTCAACTACTGTACCTTAACCTGAATAAATGTTTGCGGGAATTTCAGGCCCTGAAAGCTCAGAAAAGCTTTAGCACACAAATTTAGAATAAGAAGAATAAGAAACTGAAAGACAGTAATTAGAAGTCACTACAGCACCTCTATGTGAAGCAACTTCCTCCGTTCTGGCTGTCTCTCTTTCTCACACACACAAAATGCCTTAAGGTAGGAATGTGGCTGCAAACAGATAATGCAGTCTGACAGACTAAACAGTAAACATTACACATACCATTTCTAAAACCAAAACATCTCCTCTTGCAGGACAGAACGAAAAGGTCAGTGGGGCATGATAGAGCCATGAAGCTGTATGACAACTAACAACATATGATCTGATGCCAGTAAAGACTTACATAAACTGCATACATATGATAATGTGCTATTGAACACACCTTCATGTTTCTCAATCAAGGATGCATTGCTTAAATGTTTTTAATTAGCCCCCTATTGAAATCAGTTTTTATTGTTTCCCAAATCATGTTTTCCTTTTTATTATTATTATTATTATTATTATTATTATTATTATTATTATTTTCTATTACTTAATGTTTTAAATGGGGACGCACCAAAATTTTGGCTTCGGCTGAATTTCAGCTTTTGGCTAAATGAAAACTTTAATTCCAGTTTCAGTAAAATATACATTAGGGTGCATCACTAGATTTAGTTTAATTTAATTTATTCATAAAAATGGTGTCTCATCAATTTATTCTTAAAACTTTTAACAAGTGAAAATATTTGAAACTTTTTCTTGTGATCTATTACTTTCTTAAAATTATTTATTATTATTATTATTATTATTATTATTATTATTATTATCATCATCATCATTACAGTGAATATTGCATTATATTACACAGTTGTAATATATTTGTCAAAATTTCTTCAATTTCAGGCACCTAGCTTTTATTTTGAATCGTGCTTTTATTATGATGTGTGTTTTTGCTGGAAGCTTCACTTTTCCGGATAAACAGTTCACAATACGGTCCAGTATGATCACTGAAGATTGTAAATCACGTCTGAAATCTCATCTCTTTATGCTGGCCTTTGAGTCTGACAACAGAAATCTAGGACACAGTTTTGAAGTGTTTGTATTTTGTGTTTTATATTGCTGGTGTTTGTGCATATGTTCATTTTTAAATGGTATGTTTTGAATTGTATTACTGTGAAGCTTTGGTCAACTCTGTTGTTTTAAATGCTAAATAAAGTTGAGTTGAGATTAAAGTGCAAATGCTGTGATTTAATTATATAAATATGTAGTCTACATGTAATACACACTTTACAGTGGATTAGTGCTTTGAATCTGCTTCTCTGTTACAATGCAAAAGATTACAATATATGAGTGGTTGGCCTTATACATTTATTTAAAGCATGCAGCTCATCCACACTAAGATTGCAGCCTTCATTAGTTTAATGAATCACATTAATCACAAATCATTTATTGTCCATTTCATTGTAGGAGTCACAGAACACACGCCCAAAATAAGCATGTGAGCACTTTAAAGCTGTCGTGTGTCAGTCATACTGCACGCTAATACTTATTGAGTCAGTGCTTGGTACTACCGGTACTGCAGAAACACTGGTATCTTTACATCATGTTTTATTTTAGGATAGACTTGGTACTGAAGTACCATTTCTTTTGACATCACTACTCTCAGGTCTCTCACAATGTTCTTAGAAGCATCGAATCAGTAGATACAAAGATCCAGCTAATAAGTAGACAAAACTACACAAATTGCAAGTGATCTTATTCAGGATATTTCATCATATTACTCATTATTATAGGGTTAAAGGGATAGTTCACCCAAAAATTAAAACTCAGAATGGTGAGTAAATGACAGAATTTTCATTTCTGGGTGAACTACCCCTTTAAGAATCACAAAGCTCTGTATGACTTCTTCACCAGAACACATTTGAAGAAAAATTGAAAACAATGCAAGTGGTTCTTAAAATGCAAGTGAATGGAGATTTCTCTTTTGAAGGTCCAAAAAAGACAGTCAGCATAAATTTCATCCATATGACACCAGCTGTTAAATGAATGTGTTCTAAACTGACATGATCACTTTTGGTGTGAAAAAGATAAATATTTAAGTACTTCTTAACTATAATCCAACGCTTCATGAGAGGATGGAGTCTAAGCGGCCTCTTATGTGACACATTGGATACAGATATAATCTCACGTTCTCCACTCAGTTGAGACATCCAGGATGAGCACACAAATGCACCATTGTGAGTAATAATGCAACATATAAATACAGATATAAACCAAAATTAATTAAGCTTCTGTACAGCATTCCTCCTCCTCAATTTTAAACAGCACCGCTCTTCCAGATGTGCATCAGTTCTCGCGTGTTTCAAACATCACACGCACGCAACACTGCCACAAAAGCAATCATATCGTATCGTGGGCGACTGTGGCTCAGTTTGTAGAGTGGGTCGGCCACTAATCGCAGAGTTGGTGGTTCGAATCCCGGCCCACAAGTACCGAGTACCGGGTCTACCCGGTTCCCATGCAGAGTCGGGAACTTTCGAACGCTCACAACAAGCACAAGATGACGACAAGCAAAGTAGCTGCTGCTGCAGAGGCTCAACTGTATCTTGTCGAAAAGAAAAGTGGAAAAAGACAGTTTTGGAAATTCTTTGGATTTGAGGCTGATGAAAAGGGAAACATCATAGATGAGCAAAAACCTATTTGTAAACGCTGCTTTTGCAATTTTCTGACGAAAGGAGGAAACACAAACTTAATAAAGCACCTGAAAGACAGACACCCGGATTTATTCAAGCAAATAAAGCAGATGAGTTTAAAATCATTTTATCATTTGCATTAGGGTTGAAACGATTAGTCGACATTATCACAATGTCAAAAATAAAAAATTGTAGAGAAAAATGTTCGTTGTCGAATAGTCGTTTGATCTCATTTAACGTAACATGAAATCACATTAAACTGTAACGATGAAGCGCGAGAGCAGCACTGCAGTTCACGCCTGACGGAGGAAGAATTACACAGATCAGTCCAGATGCACTCTAAACTTTCACAGTTTCATCTTATGCAGATCCCAAAATATTAGGGAATTATAAAAAAATAAATCTTGTTGTGGAACAAGCGGAGCCGGAGCTCTTTAAAGGAAACATCCTGGCGTTACATCTTAAATGCGGTTATATTTAGTGCGTTATAACTTTATTAAAGTTCAAATAATACAGAAGCAGCTTATGTAATAACTATAAACTCAGAAACTGGCATTTCTCTGTGTGGTCGGTGCCTCTTCTATGAGTTGCGCAAATGTCCCGATCTAAAGGGGAGAGATTGAAACTGCACATGGCTGAGGGACGCTCATCCCTCGAGCGCGCACGCTTAATGCAGCTAGATTAGAACGCGATGACTCATAACTTATTTAATCATAATATATGTCACTGTGCATTTCTTATCGTGAAGAAAATATGCAGCTTTATTAATGTGAGAGCACTTTGCGCATTAGTTTGGAAATTGTTTTTTATTCATTCTATTGTATGCTTGTTTATTTTTAGCACTTGGTAAAAACTTAAAAGTTGCAAAAGCTGAAGCAAATCTTATATAAGTGTTCAAAAATACTTAAAGTTCTTAAAGTTCTGAAAGTATTTTTGAACACTTATACAAGATTTGCTTCAACTTTTGCAACTTTTACTTTGTTTTTACCAAGCGCTAAAAAAAAAAGTTTTGTTGTAATTAAAAAATAATATATTTAACTTGAAGTGTTGCTCAATGGTATATTTTTGTTCTTAGTTCTGCTGCTAATGTTTTGTTAACTTTGTTAATTAAAGAGTGTTGTTCAGTAACCTGTTTTTGTGTTTTGCTTTGGTACCAAAAATGGTATCGAGTACCATGAAATTTTACTGGTATTGGTACCGACTACTGAAATTTTGGTACCGTGACAACACTAGTATGGATGACGTTTCTGCAGACTGTCTCAGATTTTTGGACCATTAAAAGAGAAATATCCATTCACTTCATTTTAAGAACCTACTGAGCCAAGTTATTTTTCTGTTTTTCTTCAAATGTGTTCTGGTGAAGAAAGAAAGTCATACACACCTAGGATATCGCAAGGGTGAGTAAATAAATCAGAGAATTGTAATTTTTGGGTGAACTATCCCTTTGAGTACTAAACTTCGGGATGTAAATCATCCTGCACGTTTTGGCAACATACATGAATGAAAATCACATTGATTTACATTGAAGACGGAACCAAAGCCATATCTAGGCACCAGAATATCATAGACACTTGGGGGTGGGCGTTTGTAACTTGAGCCAATAAGCAACCACCTGGCAACCACCCAAAACACCATAGAAATATGAGTTTTTCAAAGGCAAGCACCACTCAAATTCTTCTGAAAATTTTTAAATCTACAAATCATAAGAGCAAACCTCATCAAATTTCTTGTTCATTTATATTCATTTTCATACACACATCTTGGACCTTACATGTAAAAAGAATAAATTAATGGAAAATTGCCCAACATGCACTCAAAGTAGTCTAGAGAGCTTTCCCATTTCTTATTATGCTCATAAGTGTGTGTTGGTGTGTGTGTGTGTCTGCAGGAGATAAGAGGATGATCACACACAATCCCCCATGACGAATGAAGCAGCATTGAACTGCCTGTTCTCTGTCTTGCATTCACACGCATAGACACAGACACGTATAATACGTGTCAATGACAGGTCAGACCGATATTACACTCTACACCCACATGACCTACTAGTACGAATGTGAGAAATCATGGAGCTCACATTCTACAGATGGACAGCCCTTACAAAAATGGATTCAGTGATGATACAGATGGAAATACCATGATGCAAGGTATTCATAAACTTTCTATTGAAGATTTCGGAACCAACATTAGGAGGAAGGACAGCTTGCCCAAAGCTGATCTCAAAATGGCAAAATACCGGCCGATTAATCAGCTGGTAATTATATCATTCTATAACTAGGTAATACCCAGCCCAAATGGTGGTTATACCATGGTACTTTTTGTACTAATTTGCCAGTGAGAGATAGAGAGCTAGGATGCATTTCTGAAACAGTTTTAAACTGGCTAATACTAACAGGTCATTGAATGAGAACACACATTAACTCTGTGTCCCAGAGGTACCCGTAATGCCCCACATTCTCTCTCTCTCTCTCTATACCGAATGCTCCTTTACTCCACTTAGACTCTTCCATTTTTAGCCTGTAGAACAGGCCAGCTTCCCTCCATCACCCAGATGTGTCACTCTACCATGCCAAGACCCTTCATTCTCCTCACCACAATCCATTCAAAACAAAATAAGCTTCAACTAACCTTGACACAGAGGTCAACAATCTGAAACAGGAAGTCCTGAATATGCACTTTGACAGAGTTCAGTAGAGGTGGGGGTCACAAATATTTCAAAATATTCCCATATTTTAACTCACGATTCTGTGTTGGTCTTCTAACAACAAGAATTAAAAAAAATTGTCATATTTAAAAATAAAAAAAAATAGTGATTTAGTGAAAAATAAATTGTGATCACAACACCACTATATCGACTGACTCCAGATATGGGGTAGCGGTTCATCTGTGGATGACACCTCAAGCGTTGACACTGGCAACCAGCTACTAATCCCACAATCCTCTTTACCCCCGAGTAGCCATGATGACTGCAAATTTCCTGTCATTGTCCCCACAGCAGGTGAGTAACATTCCAGAGCCCAGTCACAAAACATACCACAATTGGAGCGACAAAGGCATGTTGTAAGATCCTTAGGCCTTTTGGGTAGTGTTACAGTGTACTGCTGCTATTTCCCTGCCCCTGTAAAGCCACTGGATGTACTGGAGAATAAAAATATTAACGTGCACCTAAAAAAAGCATCAGCATATATTGGTTTGCTGCTATAAATATATTAAAGGAACAGGGAAAAATCGGCTCATGTGGGAAAAACTAGGTTGGTAAATGTGCAATGGAGGTTACACAATGAGAGAGCTGGTTGTAGTCTTTGTGAGTGTCTTAAAGGTGCTGTATCCAATCTTTGGACAACGAGTTTAAAGCCCACCTGACTAAAAGTTAATCATTCCATACTCTGATATTAATACCAGACAAAAACATGAGTGCACACTTGTGTTTTTTCCACACTAAAGGTTATTATCAAACAGGTTGAGTACGCAGATTGATCTCACAATGAAATCAGAAACAGTAGGTTGAATTTTCTTCAGCTAAAATCGGTCTGTGCTTACCGAAATGAGGTGCCAAAAGCAAATTGTTGTATGAGCAGTAATACAGTGGAATGGTATATAATATGAATGCACATGTTATAAATTATACCCTCTATACTTAACCTAAACCTTACCATCAGTGGAGGGAAAAATGCAACCTCCTAATGGCACTCGTAACTGATTATGTAAACGTAATTACTTCCTGGTTTCAAAGTGGGATCCGTAGCCGTGTCTCCAATGCTAGTGACATAATGCACGTCTGGTCGCAGCACAGGTGAAGTCAGCAAAAACGTCTGATAGGAAATGGCCATTGTTGGCGAGTCGGCATTATGTGGCCGATACTGGAACTCTCAAAAACATCACGCCGTGTGATCATTTACTCAAACTCATGTCATTCAAAACCCATGGGGTTGTGACATGACAAGGACTGTCATGATTAACAAATTTGAAAGACGATTAATTGTCAAAGAATTAGAATTGCGATTATGATGATTCACTTTTTTAGGGCTTTCACAATTAATTGACCTATAAATTGTCATTTTTCATATTTAACTTCAAGTATATAAATCAAACAATAAAATGGGGATATTTGATTTCCTTTTAAGGCTTTAAAAACGTAATGACATGAAAAATAACGGTTTAAATATTGAAATATTTCTATATACTTAAAATGTGTCTCTTTTTGGTCAACTTTAGTTTTGGTCAATTTTACATTTACATTGTTGTTTTTGGAACTCCAATATTTTATATTATATATATTTCCAATAAAAATAAATCATATAATTTTCATAAATATATATTATAATATAAATATTTTGCATGATATTTATTTCATATTATATAATAGTCAAATATTTCTGTCCTACTTGCTTAACTTTAGGACGTTATTTTAATGCTCTTTGATTAAACCCACGAGCCCTTATTTCAAAACATTCAAGATTTTGTTTCATCATTTTATCACTCCACAGAAAAAAAGTGTGCATTGTCTCCTCTGTGTCACTACTTGTCATTAACACTGCCCGTGTTAAAGCCAGAGCGCTTTGTGTTCACAATCAAAGTCAATTTTTGTTTTTATATTTTCGCAGGAGTTTGGTGCGAGAATCTGCTGACAATGCGTGAATAAGCGTTTCACATGCTCTACCAGACAGGAGCTGCTCTGGCTATTATCTGCGATGCAGCTCAGTGATGCTTGGAGTTCAACTGAATGACACACTAATGCACTGTTGATGGCATTTATACATTCACTTCATATTCCTTTATTTGGACATTAAAGTGATTACAATTTGATGTGCACAATAATCGTGGTTATGTCAAATAGCCACAGCTAGATCAAATAACTGCAATCAGATTATTATTTAATAATCGCAACAGGCCTACCCATATGACTGACTTTCTTACGTAAAACACAAAAGCTTTTTGGTGAGGGAGTTTGGAATGGTGAGTAAATGACGACAGAATTTTAATTTCTGGGTGAACTATACCTTTAAGAATCACAAAGCTCTGAAATGTGTTCTGTTTTGAATTTGACTTAAACATATTTGATATTCAGCAACGTCCCCCAGATATATGCTGTGATGTAAACGAAAGTGTCCTGGCTAATTCCTCAAGCCCCAACTACCTGTTTCAATGGGAAATGCACAAAAACATCCAACCCATACCTGCAACCCTCCCGATTTTCAATTTCTCCCAATAAACTAACGATTTTCCGCATCCACACTTTGCTCATGAGAATGTATTGGATAGGTTACCACCTGTCCCGTAAAATATGGGATTGTCCCGTATTTAAATATTAAATGATGTATCCCATATCGAATCAATACGGGACACAATCAGTCAGTCAGTCAGATGGGGCGAAATCGTTCCAGAACGTTAATTTAACATTGATAAAGTCCATACATTGTGCTAAAACTGTGGATATTTTTTATTGGAAAAACAGATGGTTCAATATAAATTAGTGCCCGACCGATTTATCGTTCGATATTAGCCTTTCACCAATATATCTGTATCGGCATATATGTCTAGCGATATGCACAGATATGAAAAGTTTTTTTCAGAACATATAATGCAGAAAATAAGGCTTGAATTGATGTCATAACATAGTTTGTCCAGCAGAGCACACTCTGACTCCATTGTTTACAGAGCTGAGCTTACGGCGGATCTGCAGACAGTGCGGAGTTAAGCAGTGCGGTGTTAAGCGTTGTCTGTACTGTAAGTTGTTAACTAGTTTGTGAAATACATACTGGAAAGTTAATAAACAATGACTCCATAATTTTCCATTTTCAATATAACATTAACCCTGTCCCTGACAACCAAGTGTTCAGTGTTCATTTCTGGAATTGGTTGAATATATATAATAATGATGTCAAATATTCTTTGATAAAAATATACGTTTAAGAAAGCAGCCTTCTGAGTACCTTTGCATAGTCACATCAGTGCAAAATCGGTGAACAATCCACATAGAAAAGGCCTGTTTTCATTCCAGCTCAAAAATGTAGTATATCGGCCACCATATCAGTAATATGTGAATTTCCCCCCTCTAAAATCGGTATTGGTCTCAAAAATCCCATATCAGTTATGCTCTATTATAATGTTCAATAAGATGTACAAAATTACACAGATCCAACAATGTATGAATACAATCACTCACTATATTATTTATGTCATGGTTTAGGAAAGTTCTCAGCACATAAGAAAGGATATCAATTTTTTTTTATTAATAAAAACTTAAAAACATTAAGTTCATTAGTTCATGTTAAATACAGTAATGTAGGTGGAACCTTTTTGTAAAATGTTACCGTAATTGCACTGTGTGGGGCATAAACATATAACTGCACAATATAAATTGCAAAGGTATGGCAAAGGACACTATTTAAGTGTCCTCAAATCTCCTGATCGGTGCACCACTAGATACAATCATTAATATCATTCATAACTAATTTTATGCATTATTTATTAACACAGCAAGGGTGACAAAGTCCAGGTAAGTTCCATCAACCACAAGTTTACAGGTACAAATTGTGCTTCACTGCAGAAAGACATGAAAAAAGATGAGTGCATCTGTGATGCTCCTCTTTTGCTTAAGAGATAGCGGAGAGAATGAGCTTACTCTACAGTGGGACATACATATAGTCCTTCAGTCGAACGTTAGTGACACCAAAGTGTCTGTTCCCTATTGATGTGTCACGCCATAAATATTTTAGATGCAGAAGGATAAAAGATCTCTCAAAAGGCACACTCACACTGTCGGAGTCGCACAGTGAGATTTTCAATTTGCATCCTCAGGGGCCATTCACAAAGGACAAGATCTTGCGTTGAAAAACAGCTAGACTGAGCGCAACAGAATGAAATACTTCACAAGAGTTTTGAGACACGTTTTGGGCATTTGAAACTATTCTTAAAAGAGAAATGTGTAATTTCTGTGCCACTACCGACACCACATGGAATTGCAAAATGAACAACCATTTTTTATTTATTTTGCGAACACTCAGATATCCATGGCTGGACAAACAGACAGCACCGCACCAAACTTATGTAACTGGTTGACTCAAAAGCCTCTTTTCCACCATTAGGCAAAACAGTTCTCATCACCAAATCGTACTGTTACATGTAGATCCGGACCTGTTGCCATGGTTACAGTTTCTTGTTTCACTGTTCTGTTGTGAAATCAGGAGAATGCATGTAACAGATCCGGCTGTTGGCGATGGCGAGAGAGGTAAACTTTGGAGCGAGTGCGCTATATGGAGGACTATAGTATTTTAAATAGGACTGATTTTACTCTGCTAACAAACAGCAAAGACACAGACCATGTCGCAGAAAGCTATAAATGTAAGCTATAAATATAAGCTTTAAATGAGCTAGAAAACTACTTCCCTGATGTAGAAAAATAAAAGTAGGCTACTGGTTTATAATTATTGAACTGTTTGGTCCAGTGGAGGAAAAGCGGCTAGTGTTGCTTTGTCAAGCTGGCCAGAGCAAAGTACACATGCAGATCGTACATAAATTGGCCTATGCATATGGCAAAAATACTGTCAAAGCTGCTATCACAAAGGAAAGAAGGTCACTATATGACGGAAAACAAAAATGTTGAGCAGACTCTGAGATGGGCACTGGATGGTACTGTAGGAATTTTGTGTGTGTGTATTTGTGGGATTTTGAAGCAGTCTGACTGTGCAGCATTATACAAAGAAACCTTTCAGTATGCTGAGTTTGTAAAGGGGAGGGAGGGAGAGAGAGATGGAACCAGGATCAGGCTACACCAACAGAAACACAATTAAACATCATGCTAAACATACTGGTTACATTTAAGGCTCAGGTATTAATTTCATTTTCTTCAACTGCATTGCCTTTCAAAGTATACTCATCTGACCGAGAGTGAATACAATGCCTGCCCACAACAACTGCTTTATTATACAATTTTAGTACGGTCAATGGCAGGCGCATGTGCCTACCATGCGTACAGACAAGGACTGTCCGTATAACGTCAATTTCGCTTACATATGATTTGCTTACATATTAAATTAACTTAATTAATAATTAACTTGGTACATGGCAAATATATGAATAATAAAAAATTAAAAAATAGGGCCCAAACTATGCAGTTTATATATATAATAGACATAAATTGTGATTTATTTTACAGATATAATAAAATATAAAAATAACCAAAACTGAAGTAATCTTCAAAGTAAATGTGAAAGCTTGATTTTGGGAATTTACAAATCAATTATGGGATAATTCGGATTGTGATTGTGAGATTGTGATTCATAAAAAAAAAATCTATATTTTAACCAGCCTAATGCCACAATTAAATAAATGTGGTATGAGTGTTTTAGGGATGGGTCGTGATGCTGCATTGTGGGTAAGAACGAGTAAACAAAATTAGGGAACGAGCTGCATTCCTGTCGGTACATAACTGGGTTTAATTTTAATTGATGCAATATTTATTGAGATAATTTAATGGTACTTTTAAATTACACATCTTAATTTGTGTTCTTCAGAAGAAAGGAAGTCATACACATCTGGGATGGTATGAGGGTGAGTAAATAATGAGAGAATTTCCATTTTTGGGTGAAATATTCCTTTAAAGTGATAGCTCAGCCATAATTTGTTCCAAACCCATGTGAACTTCTTTATTCTGTGGAACACAAAATATGTTAGACAGAATGTTAAAGACTGACAGTCTCGGTCACCATTCACTTTCAAAATATGGAGGAAAAAAAAAAAACACATTCACTGAAAGTAAAGTGGTGACTCAGGCAAACATTCTGTCTAATATCTCATTGTGTTGCATGGAAGAAAGTCATATGGTTTTGGAACAACATGATAAATGACAGAATTTCTATTAATAATAATAATTCTGTAATACATGTTAATTGTGTATTATGTAATGGAATATAAGGGAGTTAATATATCATTTGTAAAAGTAACAAGATACTCACTACTTGAGTACTCTTTTAATTGAATACTTTCTTACTCAAGTAATTATTTATTATTTATGTTAAAAAATGTTTTAAAGTAATTGTACTCTATCTTTTGGCTACTCTGCCCACCTCTGTTCATTGTGTAGGGGTGCAGAGTCCAGGGCTGCAGGGTTTAGAGACAGAAAAAACTGAGAGTAGGCCATTAGTTTTAACAACTGTAACACTCAGATGACACAACAACAGAGGTAGCCCTAATTTAGGCCCTGTTCAGCATACCTCTCCCGTGTTTGGTAAATTTATGATTATATGGTTGTTTTTTTTCTGAAAAGTTAACAACAGTTCAAATAGCCCATAGCAGTTTTGTAATTGCGGAATTGAGTGTGCAATAACATTTCTGCATGACTTGGCAAAAGCTGAATGTCAATCACACCCCTATGCAATAAGCAGAATAACCTGAAATCATTATGATGTCATTACAGTAAAGAGAGGGCCACACATGAACTCCCTAATTAGGTCACTTCCTGTGAGGTTCGCCACTTCCTCTTTAAGGAAGACATAAGAAGAGAATGTTCTGAACAATACATGTACACCCCCACAGATAAGGGATGTGAAATCTGTGCATTTCTCACAAGATGAATTGCAAGAGGGACTAATTACAACTCGAATGACTGTTTTCCGTACACACAGAACATTCCACAGAGGACGTGATGGTATCCAAGCTGGGTCACATCCTTGAGAGGGAGAGAGAGAGTTAGCTTAAGAAACAGAAGTAAAAGAGAGTTCTTGTTGCCATTAGCAACATGCCCTTTCCAGAAGACATGGATACTTTGCTAGCAGTGTCCAAAATGAGCAAACGTCCTCAAGAATTTAAACTACCCTACATATTCCATGTAGGTAAAGACATGAACCCTAAAACAACTTTCCCATCCTTGTCTCAATCATTAACACCTGTACAAAACAGATGGGCTTTTATGTTCAGTATATAGCATCACTTTAAAAAGAAGCAACTGACCTTGAAGATTTGCTTTTTCTTCTATATTTATTTGCCATTCTGAACAAAAGTGGTGCTAGCACCTGTAAAACTTGAAGCAATGATGCTGGGGTGTTGCTATCTGGTTGCTAGTGTTCAGGGGTGTTTTTAGCATTTTGCTGCTTGTAGAGCACCTTTCACGGTACTTATTGTTTTAAAGCAGCTTTTGCAGAAAACCATGACTTATGAAAATACTTGTCTTAAGACTAGTTTTGCAAGCCAGATGAGTGGAAACTTTTCTGGATTGCACACATTAGAAAGACAGTAACCTAACTAGAACAAAAGATGCAGCGTACATAAGGCTATGTGGTAATGGGGTTTTTATATTTGACTACAAAGACTACCACATGGAATGATTCTGACTTTCAGTTTTGTGTGACTGCGTATGAAAATAGTGTGTCTGAAGATAGCCAAGGCAGCAGAGGTGTGAGAGAGCAACAGTGTTGTCTGCAGGATTCATCTCGGGGCACAGAAACCTTACCAAGTAAAGAAGATTACCCTTTATTGTCAAGGGGAATCCAGGGGTATGCTGCCCTGGCAGATATTTTTTGCAAAAACACCACCAACATTTTAATTCTGGTGACTTTCTTGTGCTAAAAAAGCAGATGCAGCGCAATGGAACACCGGAGCACAATGCAGCAGAAGTTCTTTTAAACTTGTCAAGGTATCTAAAAAAAGGCAGCAGTCCTTTGAGACAAAACGCGGTAAAATAGTCAACCACAACCATCTAGCTTATGTTTGCATAGGAAAACAATAGAAGAACAGCGTAGGTGGATGCAAAAACACGTTCAGTGTGCCTCTTATTCACATGACGCAGCGCTAATTGAAGTTTCTTAGAGTTACCTCTCAAAAATATCGTTTTTTGTTTCAACTGATTGTAGTGAAATATCCACTTCATCCAGATCTCGGTTTGCTTTCTCTGTTCCGGAGTATCCCGATATGGTTTTACTGATTGAGAAATCTCTCCAGAAGATTCAGTAAATGTGCATTCTGAACAAATCAAACTGAATCGTCAATCAATTCAGACCATTTTGCAAACCGAATTCACAAAAAAAAAATTATGCAAATCGGGCATCACTAGTTCTGATTTTACACAGCTGACAGAAATGCATCATGATGTCTAAAATACTCTCAGGGAAAATTTTCTCAGGTAGGTCCGAGCGCTCATAATACGCACAGTGCATACAGCTGCAGGCACCACAGGAGAGCGAGTGGGTGTGTGCTCATACAGAGTAGTGCATCAGCTGTTCTCTAGCAAATTATCTTCTTCACATCATGCTCTTGACCTACTGATTGGACAAGAACCTCAAAGTCAAGAGAACAAGAGACATCGGTTCTCATATAACAGAACCCACTGCCTCGGAGGTAGCAGCTTTGCCTTGCACAGGTCAAGTTACATGAAAGCCTTCAACAATATGTTTTCTCCTCTCTCCTACCCAACCGCAAACACAAAAGCATGAACAATCTCTGTGCAAAAAAAAAACAAAGAGACCAAATCAATGCATAAAATTGAGGACACATTTTTTCTCTTTCTTTCACTTTTACACTTGATTTGTTTATTTATCTCCTTCCCAATGTTCAATTTTAACGGAGGGGATTTAGTATCTCTGAGAATTATTACATCATAATGATAATCTGTTATGTTAGGAAAAGAGGAAACATGCAACGTTAAGTCGAATAACATGGGAAAACAAAACAAAACAAAATAGATACTCTAGTCTCAAGACACTCAGGCTCTTGGGATTCTTCTGCTTTCTTTTGTAACAACTGTTGGTGTGGTAGAATCAAGACCAACACATTATCTGTTTTGTGTATTGGGAAATATAGAAATTAGAATATTTTAAACATTTATCCTTCCGTTTCTCTCAAAGACAACTTGGGTTCTTTCATAAACCATAACTCCAAGTATTAAAGTTCAGCTCGCAACTCGTGCCGGATAAATTTGGTAACAGATATGAATGTTACCTGAAATTGTGTGGCTTTTTGAAGAGATATGTGCCATTACTTGGAGGTGGACTTTTTTGACTTTCAAGTTAGAAACCACCTAGCAACCATCCAAAACACCTCAACAACTAGGGCTTGCAAAAACAATCAAAGCAACAACCTAGCAACCACACAGAACACCCTAGCATCCCAACACTCTTCCATTACAGATGTTCCAAGCACAGAACACCCTAGCATCCCAACACTCTTCCATTACAGATGTTCCAAGCACAGAACACCCTAGCATCCCAACACTCTTCCATTACAGATGTTCCAAGCACAGAACGCCCTAGCATCCCAACACTCTTCCATTACAGATGTTCCAAGCACAGAACACCCTAGCATCCCAACACTCTTCCATTACAGATGTTCCAAGCACAGAACACCCTAGCATCCCAACACTCTTCCATTACAGATGTTCCAAGCACAGAACACCCTAGCATCCCAACACTCTTCCATTACAGATGTTCCAAGCACAGAACGCCCTAGCATCCCAACACTCTTCCATTACAGATGTTCCAAGCACAGAACACCCTAGCATCCCAACACTCTTCCATTACAGATGTTCCAAGCACAGAACACCCTAGCATCCCAACATTCTTCCATTACAGATGTTCCAAGCACAGAACACCCTAGGATCCCAACACTCTTCCATTACAGATGTTCCAAGCACAGAACACCCTAGGATCCCTAACACCCTTCCATTTCAGATTTTCCAAGCACAGAACACCCTAGGATACCTAACACCCTTCCATTTCAGGTTTTCCAAGCTTACAACTGGTTCCGTTTTCAAAATGTTTTGAAGATTCTAAAACCCCAAATTACCTCTAAGCCCTCGAAGTTCAACCAATCACAGCACCTCAACCGGAACAAAGATGTTTACTCTTCATGCTATCAGACAATTATTACATAATCTCTCAGCGTTAAGAGGCTCAAGGATGAAATATGGGTACAAATGGTTTAACAAGAAGACAAAAAAGTGTAAAGTGTGTGCATGGATGTGTGTGATAAAGAGAGAGGCAGTTTTTTTGAGTTGCCTTTTTATGGGGCATGCATACTCAGCATGATCAACCAGAATAAGACTGTCAACTACAAAAGACCCAGAATTGACAAAGGGCAACTTGCAACCTTGCTCTTCTGTCACAACATGACACTGTATCGTGACCTTGATCTGGGTGAGGTATGGGCCTATTGTCCTGATGTTAAATGGTACTTCATCTTTAAACACATAACTAGAACACACAAAGACATTATGACAGATGATTGCAATATGCCATGCATACACCTCTATAACCAACACCATGTGTCACATTACATGAGGCCTTCCAAGCGAGTGAACGACCAAGCCAATGAGAACAACCAATGCAGAGCTCCGGATTTGGGTCATTCACACAACAGCTGCATGCCAGGCTGCGGAACGCATCTTCATTTCCATTTGAAGAGCCCCTGATTGAGAGATGGGCATAATTTCTGGCAAGCCCCTCAATAGGCCACCAGCCCATTATCACACATCCAAACTCGGAGCACATGACACACACATTAATGTCCATGCATACACACATGCTCACTTGTGGTATTCATTGAATGCACATTTATATCCGCTGCATTTGTTTGTAAGACATAAATAGACAAGTCCCAGGCATAAAGGAGGGAATATTAAGTCTGCACCATGCTGACGTTCTCAACATTCAAGGGTAACAGTGAAACCCCTTAGCTCTGCTGGAGGGCTGAGATACATTTGTCCATGTTAACGACTCATTAAACAATTTCCCAGTGTTGTGACGTCACCTGTGGTTTGGCATGAGAAATTTGACATTGAGGTTTTGCGATAATATTTTTGCAGCATTTATTAATCTTGGCAACTATCCATTTATAAATGTAAAATGTTTCATTGTTAGTTCATTATGCATTAACAAATGTTACCATATACAATTTGTTATGAAAAATAAATGTACTATTATATATTAAAATTAACATTAACTTGTATTAATACAGTAAGTGCTGTAAAAGTATTTTTTATTGTTAGTAAAAGTTACAAAATGTATTCAACCTTATTGTGAAGTGCTGTATACAATTATCTAACATGAAGAACACAACTATTTGTCTATTAAGAGGACAACACAGTCTTTTTAGACCATGAACATATTATGCAAACTGGTTCAACTGAAGTGATGGAATTAGGTCAGAACTCGGCAAACAACACTTCAAACCAAGAGCTTTGCTTTTGCTTTTATAACTAAACAACTTTAACACGACACACTTCGTGAAGATAAAACAAGTTGATTAAAAATTTAAACCAGATTACTGGATCAACCGTTAGTCAGAGCTCGAATATTGTTTGTTGAACTGCAAAGTGATTCGTAAAGATTAATGACAAATATTACATAGTATTTACTATCTTCCGAACTCGGTGTTGTTTACGTAAAAACAGAGTGATTCCACAACATAAATTAGAACTGTCAATGTAACTTATTTTCATTGTATCTTTCACATGTTATGTTTCTTTTGCCACAGTATCGTTCGAATGTTAAAACAATGTGTTACATTACATCTTTGGAACGTTTCATTTAGAGCGTCACGTCTACCTTCCGCTTTGGCAAATGTAGCGATTTTCACACTCACCAGAGACGGTGAACGTTGTTTGAGTCCCTGCCCTCGCCTGCTTCACGGAGGCCGGATGCCGTCTTTCCACTCTTCGCCAATGGACGCAAACACAAGTCGCCTTTCCGACAAAAAAAACGCACTTTCTCCCGTCCTATGTCGTTCAAACTTATGCCGATATCCTCAGTGGAACGGGTCGAGTAGCTAACGGAGGAGATGCGGTTATTGGTTCACTATGGCGATCGGTTCCCTTGAGCGTATGTGTCGGTTGTTCAGACCGGGAGGGGTGCTTGCTGCTACTGCTGCCCGTCTACTGACACCTCCGCCTAGAGGTGACATCGGAGGAAGAGGAAAAGCCTCCTTTCACAATTATTCGAACGTTGCACTGATCTGAAAACAGTCATACTGCGCCACCTTCCGTATAAAAAGGCGCATTGAAATATATTTTCTCGCGCTCGGGTTCCGGTCGTTGTGGTATAGTGGATAAACGGCCGTTTCTGTAGACTAGCTCACGATTGTCTCTAGATTTTATTTTTTTTGTTTGTTTGTTTTATTATTGTATCCGTACATAGACGGTTTTCTTAAATTATGTAATAAAGTACAAATAAAAAAATTGTTTGAAGAATCGAAAAAGCTTATATTTATGGAATCATGCTGCAAACCCCTTTTTGGTTGTAACTGGAACCTTTTTTTAGTTATTTTTATTAGGAACCTTTTATTAGTGATTAGTAGCCTACAAATGAGTAATTAATCAGATTTGCGTTTCTGTCATTACATCTGTTCTGGCAGTTTTGGGTAGTAGGTTATTGTATGATAGCTTTCACTGAGAGCTAAAACAAAGATTATTACAAACATTATATACTGCAAAACAGATCACTCAATCATATACTGTACGTTAAAATAGAAAAATAAAATCTCATGACATTTATTATATATATATATATATATATATATAATAGAATAGAATAATGTACAGATTCTGCTGTTTCGGAAGGAAATTGGTACTTTAATTCACCAAAATGACATTCAACTGATTACAAAGTATAAACAGGACATTACTGATGTAAATAAAAACACCAACACTATTTGAAAAAAGTTATTTTTTTTATCAAATCTAGACATGCCCCATTTCCAGTAGCCATCACTCCAACACCAATGCTAAATTGCTAATTTGGTACTAGAAAAATCACTTGCCATTATATCAAACATAGCTGAAAGCTATTTAGTTCATTAAAGGAAGTTTAACATTGTCTTTTATGTTTGTTTTTGAGTTGCCACAGTATGCAACAGACTGGCATGTCTTAAAGTCAATATTAGGTCAAAATGGCAAAAAATAAACAAATTTCTCTAGAAACTCATCAGTTAATCTTTATTTTGAGGAATGAAGGCTATACAATGCTTGAAATTGCCAAAAAACTGAAGATTTCATGCAAAGGTGTACACTGCAGTCTTCAAAGACAAAGGGCAACTGGCTCTAACAAGGACAGAAAGAGATGTGGAAGACCAGATGTACAACTAAACAAGAGGATAAGTACATCAGAGTCTCTAGTTTGAGAAATAGACACCTCACATGTCCTCAGCTGACAGCTTCATTGAATTCTACCCGCTCAACACCAGTTTCATGCTGTACAACAGCAAAGAGAAGACTCAGGGGTGCAGGACTTATGGGAAGAATTGCAAAGAAAAAGCCACTTTTGAAATAGAAAAACAAAAAGAAAAGGTTTGAGAGGGCAAAGAAACAGACATTGGACAACAGATAATTGGAAAAGAGTGTTATGGATCTTAACCCCATTGAGCTTTTGTGGGATCAGTTAGACTGTAAAGTGTGTGAGAAGTGCCCGACAAGACAGACATGTCTTTGGCAAGTGCTACAGGAAGTGTTGGGTGAAATATCATCTGAGTATCTGGACAAACTGACAGCTAGAATGCCGAGGATCTGCAAAGCTGTCTTTGCTGCATGTGGAGGATTTTTTGATGAGAACTCTTTGAAACAGTTTATGAAGTTCTGAACATGTTTTTTTTTTTTTTTTCTCAAATTGTAATAGTAATTTTTCACATTATTAATGTCCTGACTATACATTGTGATCAGTTGAATGCCACTTTGGTGAATAAAAGTACCAATTTGTTTCCATAAAAGCAAAATCTGCACAATATTCCAAACTTTCAGCTGCCAGTGTAAGTGAGACCATAGCAAAGACTTATATTTGCTAAATAAGACGGGCTGGTTTGAGTATTTCTATAACTGCTGATCTCCTGGGATTTCACACACAACAGTCTCTAGAAATTATTCCAAATGGTGCCAAAAACAAAAAAAGCATACAATGAGCGGCAGTTCTACGGATGTAAGTGCCTTGTTGATGAGAGAGGTCAACAGAGAATGGCCAGAGTCTTCGGTAACTCAGAAAAAAAAAAGAAAGAAAATGATCTCAGAATGCTTTTCTGAGATGCAGGTTGGCACTGTTTTGGCAGCATGAGGGGGACCTGCACAATAATAGGCTGGTGGTTTTAATGTTGTGTCTGATCACTGTATATATATATATGTATATCATGCATATTCATGAACCACTCATGTATAGCATGTGACTTAATTCCAAAATACAATATAATGAAAAGTGTGACCCATTTTCCAAACTGAAAGGAAAGTATTTTGTTATTTCCTTGGTCATTTGAGAACCTTTGACACCTCCAGTGAAATTTCAACAGATTGCATAAAATGATTTGGTATCCCTGAAAGACAAATTGGTGTTATTTCTATTAGCCACATTCGGTTTGTCAGATATAGGTGAACACAATCAACACATGTATTCACAATCATTGATTTACACTGACAGCAATGACCAAAGATTTGTAAGCAGGACACTTTTTTTGTTCTGGGAATCAACACTGTGTGATTCCTTTTAACAATAGTACTTACAGTAGTTTGACAGATGAGCTGTTGCATTATTTAGTTGTCCGTGAGGTGTTGTATCACACAGTAATTGCAAGATTATTTCAACATGTGTCACATGAAAAGAAAGTTTTGTAATGTACATTAACCTCAGCATGGGGTAATTCAGGTTATTCCACTTAGGATAAATAAAAATCCACTGTTTTATAATTTTAATCAATAGTTGTCTGATATGTTCAGGTCATTTTGAGTCAAAAACAAAACAAACACCAACAAAGCCTATTTGATGTGTAGAAAACAAGTTACAAGGTTACAAACTTGCCACTTTCAATATGAGCATGTTTTCTTTCAACTTGTAAGGAAAGCTCAGAGATTGGGGTTTTTATTTAAAGATAAATTAACTTGAGAAAAATCAGGCAACGACTAAGCTGGCAACAGAGTTCGTGGTCGATGAAGTTCAGATCTGGACTGGTGATTGGGTTCGTGGTCGAGCAGGCGTTTGATCGGGACTGGCGGCTAGATTCAAGGTCAGACAGGCATTTGGTCGGGGCAGGCGGCGGTCAGAGAAATGGTCGAGTTCGGGAAAGGTTGGCTTCAACAAAAGACAGGAACTCAGTTAAGTAAACGCTCAGTAATGCAGCCGGGGCAAACAAGACTTCGCAGTGAGGGCCCGGGGAAGCGAGGCTTTAGTAGAGGGAAGATGATGGGCAACAGCTGTTAGGTAATCAGTGTGAGCTAGAATTCAGGTGAAGCGGATCGGTGAACGGTAATGGTGCGTCCTCACTGGTGTTCGTAACACAACTGCATTTGGGGAATTATTGTCCGTTTAGAAACTGATAATTACATCAGCACCCATTGACGCAAATTAGCTAATAAACTGTTACAATAAAAGGACCGGTTCATTATAGAAACTGTAGTGCAGGCTTTGAGAATATGCAGTGGTTCATTTAAAACATCTCCGGTATCATCGATGCAGGTGGAAATGGGAGAAATGCCTTTAAGAATAAGAAGATTGAAATTAATGATGGCGTACTGGGTTAATCTCCAGGGACATAATGAGTTGCATCCTGTTAAAAGTGTATTAACAGAATGTTGGGAACATAATGAAACAAATTATAATAGTTTTGGATGGATAGGTAATGCAAAGGCAAGAAATATAGGGTTAAACCAATTACAGTACAGCAATACAGTTTCAATTTCTCCCATTCCTCCTTGGTTATTTCCTTTACCAAACGTTGACCTTAGTATACAGCAGGAATTGAAAGATAATTTGGTACAACTTCCAACATGGTTTATAGTCCAGAATTATTTTAAGGAACATTATCCAGAATCAGTGTTTTTATTTACAGATGGATCCAAAGATCCTGAAACAGGATTTGCAGGTGCAGCAGTTTATATTCCAATGAGAGATTGTTTTATTAAGAAAAGAGTAACCAATCATTTGTCAGTTTATGCAACAGAAATGTTGGCAATATTACTGGCCCTGCAGTGGATAGAGGAGAAGAAAATTAAAAATACTGTCATTGCATCAGATAGCTACTCATCACTTGAAAGTATACGATCTGGTAGATCATTAGTTAGGATGGATATTATTAATGAGATATTCTGTAAGTTGTATAATATGAAAGTTTTGGGTATTTCTCCACATTTCATTTGGGTTCCTGCTCATGTTGGTGTGGAAGGAAATGAGAAGGTGGATATTCTGGCTAAACAAACTTTAAGTATAAAGCAAGTAGATTATCAAGTTCCATTAAGTAAAGCAGAAGTTAAAGTACTCATAAGAACATATGTACAATTAGTATGGCAGGTATATTGGGATGATAATGAAACTGGTAGACATTTATATAATATACAAAAACAAGTTGGTGCTGGGAGAAAGGAGAGCAGGAATCGAAGAGAAGAAAGTATAATAACTCGGATGAGAATAGGTCATACTGGACTTAACAGTACACTATATAAAATTGGAAAACATCCAACTGGGGAATGCATTCACTGTAGCCAACAAGAAACTGTTGAGCATGTATTAATCCATTGTAAGAAATATAATAATGAGAGATGTCACCTTATTCAATCATTGAAGAAAGTAAAACATCATGATCTTTCTTTATCAGGTCTATTAAGGGAAACAGATAGTAAGGTGTATGATGAGATTATTAAATTTGCGAAAGAATGTAATTTATATAATAGAATATAGCGGTTTTTGTTTTGTTTTTTGTTAATTTGTTATGTTTTATTTTTCAGTTTGTTTATTTGTTTTGCTTGGTTTTTATGTTTGTTTATATATAGTATAAAAGCAAAAACCTGATCCATATTCCATTTCAGTTGGTGGCGGTAATGCACCAATAAGTTAGGTTGCCAACCGCCAATAAAAACCAAAGAAGAAGAAGAAACTGTAGTGTTTGGATTAGATAAGAGTTGAAGACAAGTACACTCCAAGACCCAAGAAACATGAAGACTGCGGCCCTTCTTTGCTTTATATGCTTTAGGTGAGCCCGTAATGCACCATTTTCATGATAACAACAAGCAAACAAAGAATTTTTTTTTTTTTAAACCGTATTTTTTGGTCTTGTTTTTTAGTGAAAGAAAATCTAAATATTATTAAAACAAAATACATTTGAGCATAAATCTAAGAAAATATAGTGAGATTAATTATTAAAACAAGAACAATTTGCAGAAGTATTTCAATGTCTGTCTGTGTCTGCTTCTCGTAAATAATTTTTTTAAATGTTCTTGATATAAAAAATAGGGGATTTAGACATTTTTGATGATTCAGTAATGATTTCACAAGGAAGGTTTTACTCTCTGTTGCTGTTACAGTTTGGCAAGCAGCTCTGTGGAAGATGTGTATGACAATCTTTGGGAGAAGAATAAAGACATTGCCAATAAGACAATCGGGGTGGACTTCCTGAGACAGATGGAAAGAGGCAGTCTTCAGGCAGAGCGATATGTCAACTTCACCATACAAGACATCAGCTATCTACTTAAAGTGACCAAGATGTTGAAGAACATGAGCATGTCAGTAATTAAACCTGATGATCTCAGGGACTTTATGAAAGGCAGATACTCAAGTTACAAAAGTTTTGCAGACTTTATGCTCAGTCAATACTTTTTCAAGGTAAGAAAAAACAAGTTGCTTCTGAATTTACTGAATATGGTTTGGTAAGTCTGCAGTGCATTAGTTAATGCATTAGATGCTGCATCATGCACAACAATACACAATATTTTGAATGCATTTATTCTTGGTTCATTTATAAATGCACCTTTTCATTATGATAAAACGTCTAATGTTCAAAATGTAGGTTATTGGTAGGCCTATTTTAGAAATTAAAATGAACCAATATTAATAAAATGCTGTAGAGTATTGTTCATTGTTAGATCACGTGAACTATTGCATTACTCTATTAATTCAACAAACATTTTATAAAAAAAATATTATTGCATTTTTATTAAGGGTTTCAATTCTTAATTCTCTCTTTTCAACAGGGTGAGCCTGCCATTCAGCAAACTCCAGCTATGAAGAAGTATTTGTCATTCTACAGATAGCTGATGAATGGAGATCCGTTGTACTTTGCTGTGGGTCTTCTGCCCTGCTCTAGACTCTGGGTGTGGCTGGCTAGTAATCTGAACATCAATCCAACTAATGCCTACTACACCTGGAGGTCAGAAAATATGAATGGCGAGCCTCAGAAGCACTACAAAGCTCTGCTGAACAAGTATCTAAACACATCTGAAAAGGTGGAGACGGCTAATACTGCATTCCGTACACAAATGCAAAATGAGCATGATTTTTTCTTCACAACTTGATTGTTTCTACCAGCATTGTTTCAAGTTTAAGCCGTTCCAGTCATATGTGAATTGTGTTATTTGAATGTTGAATAAACGCTGCAAAAGGCACTTAAAATTATCAATCAGTTCTATTATTTTGTGTTTTTTTTCCCCCCCATTCACTTTGGATAAAAGCATCTGCTAAATGAGTAAATGCAAAACACTAATATATTTTGCATCAGCAAATCACGTAGCAAGGTTCAATGTAGGTGGCACTATTGAATAGGGACCCCTTGTGTCACTATCGACACAACATTGAGTGAGTGACAGAAGGGTAACGTCTAGGTTACAAGTGTAACACCCGTTCCCTGATGGAATGAACGAGACGTTGTGTCCCCTTGCCACAACACTGTACCAAGCCGCTGTAATGGCCCAATCTTATTCTCTGCTGCTCAGTGCAGAACCTGACTGAAGAGATGCACGATCCCCGCCTTTTATACCGTATGTCCGGGGGCGGGACATGCAAATTCTGTTTGTCAATTTGGCATTGACCTTTTTCATATTCAGAGGTATCCGAGGCTCCAGAAAGAAGCCCCTTTGTGTCACTACAATCGACACAACGTCTCGTTCCCTCCATCGGGGAACGGGGGTTACACTAGTAACCTAGACGTTTTGTAATGTTGTATCACGGGGTAATTCCGGTTATTCCACTTAGGGGAGGAACAAATAAATATCAGCTGTTTTATATTTTTCAATTTATGTCATTTCACTTTTTTTAAGGCATGTAAATTTTGTGATGAGATATGACTCACTAACTTGAAATCATGAAAACATACAATAAAGCAATCAAAGTAAAATAAAACAATGTACCTTGGTAATGCCATGGTATACTTTGAATGACCTGAGAGTTATAGGGTCCTCAAAATGTTCATTAAAAATAAGAGACCGGGATCCCAAATTTGTATCAAATAATAGTTGTCTGATAATGAATTCTATATATTTTACATGTTCAGGTCATTTTGACTGTAAAAAAAACAAAAACAAATAAACAACAACGCCTTTATGATGAATACAAAACAGGTTACAAGGAAACTTGGAAACTTTCCTGTTTCGATATGTGCAGTTTTCTTTTAAATACATTTCACAATTATTTCATGCAAATTGTAGAAACAGAAATCTGATGTTGCACCAGCACGCATTGACAGTTACAATAAAAGGACCGGTTCATTATAGAAACTGTAGTGTTTGGATTAGATAAGAGTTGAAGACAAGTACACTCCAAGAAACATGAAGACTGCGGCCCTTCTTTGTCTTTGCTTCATATGCTTCAGGTGAGCCCGTAATGCACCATTTTCATGATAACAAACAAAGAACAACTACAACACATTTTTTTTTTAAACAGTATTTTTTGTCTTGTTTTTCAGTAAAAGAATATCTAAATATATTAAAACACAATACATTTAAGCATAAATCTAGGAAAATATATTGAGATTCATTATTAAAACAAGAAAACAAGAACAATTTGCAGAAGTATTTCAAGATATTTCTCTTCAAACACATCTTATTTCACATATTTTTGCTTCTCAAGTAAATATATATTTTTAAATGTTCTTGAAATATTAAAAAATAAAAAATAGGGATTTAGACATTTTTGATGACTTCAGTAATGATTTCACAAGGAAGGTTTTACTCTCTGTTGCTGTTACAGTTTGGCAAGCAGCTCTGTGGAAGATGTGTATGACAATCTTTGGGAGAAGAATAAAGACATTGCCAATAAGACAATCGGGGTGGACTTCCTGAGACGGATGGAAAGAGGCAGTCTTCAGGCAGAGCGATATGTCAACTTCACCATACAAGACATCAGCTATCTACTTAAAGTGACCAAGATGTTGAAGAAAATGAGCATGTCAGTAATTAAACCTGATGATCTCAGGGACTTTATGAAAGGCAGATACTCAAGTTACAAAAGTTTTGCAGACTTTATGCTCAGTCAATACTTTTTCAAGGTAAGAAAAAACAAGTTGCTTCTGAATTTACTGAATATGGTTTGGTAAGTCTGCAGTGCATTAGTTAATGCATTAGATGCTGCATCATGCACAACAATACACAATATTTTGAATGCATTTATTAATCTTGGTTCATTTATAAATACACCTTTTCATTATGATACAAAACGTCTAATGTTCAAAATGTAGGTTATCGGTAGGCCTATTTTAGAAATTAAAATGAACCAATATTAATAAAATGCTGTAAAGTATTGTTCATTGTTAGATCACGTGAACTAATTCAACATAAACATTTGATATAACATTTTATAAAAAAAATATTATTGCATTTTTATTAAGGGTTGCAATTCTTAATTCTCTCTTTTCAACAGGGTGAGCCTGCCATTCAGCAAACTCCAGCTATGAAGAAGTATTTGTCATTCTACAGAGAGCTGATGAATGGAGATCCGTTGTACTTTGCTGTGGGTCTTCTGCCCTGCTCTAGACTCTGGGTGTGGCTGGCTAGTAATCTGAACATCCCTCCAACTAATGCCTACTACTCCTGGAGGTCAGAAAATAAGAATGGCCATCCTGAGAAGCACTACAAAGCTCTGCTGAACAAGTATCTAAACACACCTGAAAAGGTGGTGAAGGCTAATACTGTATTCCGTACACAAATGCAAAATGAGCATGATTTCTTCTTCACATCGTGATTGTTTCTACCAGCATAAGCAATACTGAGATAAAAATGATATGCTAAAAATTATTTAATGATTAAAAATAATGATTTTCCTTTGCATGATTAGTTCCTTGTTAAAGTAATCAGAAACTCTTTTAATATGCAGTACATGGCATATATTATATAATGTGTTTGCATGTTATCTTTAATAGTCAGATTTTCAATTAAAAAAGAGAAAATCTTATTTAAACAAAATTACTCAGAATGACAGTTGGGGAGTTTTTACTGATTTGTTCTCAATGTCAATATACAATAAATTGTTTCAAGTTTAAACCGTTCCAGTCATATGTGAATTGTGTTATTTGAATGTTGAATAAACATTGCGAAAGGCACTTAAAATTATCAATCAGTTCTATTATTTTGTGTTTTCCCCCCATTCACTTTGGATAAAAGCATCTGCTAAATGAGTAAATGCAAAATACTAATATATTTTGCAACAGCATCAGCAAATCACGTAGCAAGGTTCAGTGTAGGTGGCACTATTGAATAGGGACCCCTTGTGTCACTATCGACACAACATCGAGTGAGTGACAGAAGGGTAACGTCTAGGTTACAAGTGTAACACCCGTTCCCTGATGGAATGAACGAGACGTTGTGTCCCCTTGCCACAACACTGTACCAAGCCGCTGTAATGGCCCAATCTTATTCTCTGCTCCTCAGTGCAGAACCTGACTGAAGAGATGCACGATCCCCGCCTTTTATACCGTATGTCCGGGGGCGGGACATGCAAATTCTGTTTGTCAATTTGGCATTGACCTTTTTCATATTCAGAGGTATCCGAGGCTCCAGAAAGAAGCCCCTTTGTGTCACTACAATCGACACAACGTCTCGTTCCCTCCATCGGGGAACGGGGGTTACACTAGTAACCTAGACGTTTTGTAATGTTGTATCACGGGGTAATTCCGGTTATTCCACTTAGGGGAGGAACAAATAAATATCAGCTGTTTTATATTTTTCAATATATGTCATTTCACTGATTTTTTAAGGCATGTAAACTTTGTGATGAGATATGACTCACTAACTTGAAATCATGAAAACATACAATAAAGCAATCAAAGTAAAATAAAACAATGTACCTTGGTAATGCCATGGTATACTTTGAATGACCTGAGAGTTATAGGGTCCTCAAAATGTTCATTAATAATAAGAGACGGGGATCCCAAATTTGTATCAAATAATAGTTGTCTGATATGAATTCTATATATTTTACATGTTCAGGTCATTTTGACTGTAAAAAAAAAACCCAAAAACATAAAAACAACAACGCCTTTATGAGGAATACAAGACAGGTTACAAGGGAAATTGTAATTACTCAATTCTGATTGGCAATTTTTTTTTTTATTTTTTTTTTTAGCAGTTTAATAGTCAACTAACAATGTTTATTCAAATAGGTTGACACTCTGTGCAAAGCTGTCTTATGCTGATGTTAAAAATGATTAACAAATGGCATTCCTTCACTACTTTGCATCAGTAATAATTCAATTCAGCATTAATTCATACACGTAAAAACTTAATACTGTTGCACCACACACAGCCGCTAGAAGGCGCCACTAACTACTACATTTTTGTTTTTACTTGACAAAGTTTTGATGACGTAAGCATAAAGTAACAAAAAAATATATTAAGCAATCTGGGGTGGGGGGGCGACTCTTCATATATAGTCACGCAATAAAGTATATTGTAATTTTTCAAAATATTTTTCTTTATGAATTTAATATAATTTTAGCTTTTTAAAAATGTTAAAATTTCACATTCTGTAAATTTATATGATGTCGTGTAATCGCATTTTTAATAATGATACAATCTGTTGTTACTGTTTGAAATTCCGAACACATTTCCGTACTCAAAGAAGGACAATGACAAAATCACAATGTAGGAACCTAATAATGAAAATTAGGAGTCAGGATTGTGAAATTTGGCAGACAATTAATTGTGATAATGTAGTGAAAGAAAATCTAAATATATTAAAACACAATACATTTAAGCATAAATATAAGAAAATATATTGAGATTCATTATTAAAACAAGAAAACAAGAACAATTTGCAGAAGTATTTCAAGATATTTCTCTTCAAATACATCTTATTTCACATATTTTTGCTTCTCAAGTAAATATATATTTTTAAAATGTTCTTGATATAAAAAAAATAGGGATTTAGACATTTTTGATGACTTCAGTAATGATTTCACAAGGAAGGTTTTACTCTCTGTTGCTGTTACAGTTTGGCAAACAGCTCTGTGGAAGATGTGTATGACAATCTTTGGGAGAAGAATAAAGACATTGCCAATAAGACAATCGGGGTGGACTTCCTGAGACAGATGGAAAGAGGCAGTCTTCAGACAGAGCGATATGTCAACTTCACCATACAAGACATCAGCTATCTACTTAAAGTGACCAAGATGTTGAAGAACATGAGCATAAAAGTAATTAAACCTGATGATCTCAGGGACTTTATGAAAGGCAGATACTCAAGTTACAAAAGTTTTGCAGACTTTATGCTCAGTCAATACTTTTTCAAGGTAAGAAAAAACAAGTTGCTTCTGAATTTACTGAATATGATTTGGTAAGTCTGCAGTGCATTAGTTAATGCATTAGATGCTGCATCATGCACAAAAATACACGATATTGTGAATGCATTTATTAATCTTGGTTCATTTATAAATATACCTTTTCATTATGATACAAAACGTCTAATGTTCAAAATGTAGGTTATCGGTAGGCCTATTTTATAAAAATATATAAATATAAAGCTTATATTTATGGAATCATGCTGCAAACCCCTTTTTGGTTGTAACTGGAACCTTTTTTTAGTTATTTTTATTAGGAACCTTTTATTAGTGATTAGTAGCCTACAAATGAGTAATTAATCAGATTTGCGTTTCTGTCATTACATCTGTTCTGGCAGTTTTGGGTAGTAGGTTATTGTATGATAGCTTTCACTGAGAGCTAAAACAAAGATTATTACAAACATTATATACTGCAGAACAGATCACTCAATCATATACTGTACGTTAAAATAGAAAAATAAAATCTCATGACATTTATTATATATATACAGTGAGGAAAATAAGTATTTGAACACCCTGCTATTTTGTAAGTTCTCCCACTTAGAAATCATGGAGGGGTCTGAAATTGTCATCGTAGGTGCATGTCCACTGTGAGAGACATAATCTAAAAAAAAAAATCCAGAAATCACAATGTATGATTTAACTATTTATTTGTATGATACAGCTGCAAATAAGTATTTGAACACCTGAGAAAATCAATGTTAATATTTGGTACAGTAGCCTGTACAGTAGCCTGCAATTACAGAGGTCAAACGTTTCCTGTAGTTTTTCACCAGGTTTGCACACACTGCAGGAGGGATTTTTGCCCACTCCTCCACACAGATCTTCTCTAGATCAGTCAGGTTTCTGGGCTGTCGCTGAGAAACACGGAGTTTGAGCTCCCTCCAAAGATTCTCTATTGGGTTTAGGTCTGGAGACTGGCTAGGCCACGCCAGAACCTTGATATGCTTCTTACAGAGCCACTCCTTGGTTATCCTGGCTGTGTGCTTCGGGTCATTGTCATGTTGGAAGACCCAGCCTCGACCCATCTTCAATGCTCTAACTGAGGGAAGGAGGTTGTTCCCCAAAATCTCGCAATACATGGCCCCGGTCATCCTCTCCTTAATACAGTGCAGTCGCCATGTCCCATGTGCAGAAAAACACCCCCAAAGCATGATGCTACCACCCCCATGCTTCACAGTAGGGATGGTGTTCTTGGGATGGTACTCATCATTCTTCTTCCTCCAAACACGGTTAGTGGAATTATGACCAAAAAGTTCTATTTTGGTCTCATCTGACCACATGACTTTCTTTCTCCCATGATCATCCAAATGGTCATTGGCAAACTTAAGACGGGCCTTGACATGTGCTGGTTTAAGCAGGGGAACCTTCCGTGGCATGCATGATTTCAAACCATGACATCTTAGTGTATTACCAACAGTAACCTTGGAAACGGTGGTCCCAGCTCTTTTCAGGTCATTGACCAGCTCCTCCCGTGTAGTTCTGGGCTGATTTCTCACCTTTCTTAGGATCATTGAGACCCCACGAGGTGAGATCTTGCATGGAGCCCCAGTCCGAGGGAGATTGACAGTCATGTTTAGCTTCTTCCATTTTCTAATGATTGCTCCAACAGTGGACCTTTTTTCACCAAACTGCTTGGCAATTTCCCCGTAGCCCTTTCCAGCCTTGTGGAAGTGTACAATTTTGTCTCTAGTGTCTTTGGACAGCTCTTTGGTCTTGGCCATGTTAGTAGTTGGATTCTTAATGATTGTATGAGGTGGACAGGTGTCTTTATGCAGCTAACGACCTCAAACAGGTGCATCTAATTTAGGATAATAAATGGAGTGGAGGTGGACATTTTAAAGGCAGACTAACAGGTCTTTGAGGGTCAGAATTCTAGCTGATAGACAGGTGTTCAAATACTTATTTGCAGCTGTATCATACAAATAAATAGTTAAAAAATCATACATTGTGATTTCTGGATTTTTTTTTTTAGATTATGTCTCTATGTCACAGTGGTGCATGTCCACTGTGAGAGTGGACATGCACCTACGATGACAATTTCAGACCCCTCCATGATTTCTAAGTGGGAGAACTTGCAAAATAGCAGGGTGTTCAAATACTTATTTTCCTCACTGTATATATATATATATATATATATATATATATATATATATATATATATATATATATATATATATATAATAGAATAGAATAATGTACAGATTCTGCTGTTTCGGAAGGAAATTGGTACTTTAATTCACCAAAATGACATTCAACTGATTACAAAGTATAAACAGGACATTACTGATGTAAATAAAAACACCAACACTATTTGAAAAAAGTTATTTTTTTTATCAAATCTAGACATGCCCCATTTCCAGTAGCCATCACTCCAACACCAATGCTAAATTGCTAATTTGGTACTAGAAAAATCACTTGCCATTATATCAAACATAGCTGAAAGCTATTTAGTTCATTAAATGAAGTTTAACATTGTCTTTTATGTTTGTTTTTGAGTTGCCACAGTATGCAACAGACTGGCATGTCTTAAAGTCAATATTAGGTCAAAATGGCAAAAAAATAATCAAATTTATCTAGAAATTCATCAGTTAATCTTTATTTTGAGGAATGAAGGCTATACAATGCTTGAAATTGCCAAAAAACTGAAGATTTCATGCAAAGGTGTACACTGCAGTCTTCAAAGACAAAGGGCAACTGGCTCTAACAAGGACAGAAAGAGATGTGGAAGACCAGATGTACAACTAAACAAGAGGATAAGTACATCAGAGTCTCTAGTTTGAGAAATAGACACCTCACATGTCCTCAGCTGACAGCTTCATTGAATTCTACCTGCTAAACACCAGTTTCATGCTGTACAACAGTAAAGAGAAGACTCAGGGGTGCAGGACTTATGGGAAGAATTGCAAAGAAAAAGCCACTTTTGAAACAGAAAAACAAAAAGAAAAGGTTTGAGAGGGCAAAGAAACAGACATTGGACAACAGATAATTGGAAAAGAGTGTTATGGATCTTAACCCCATTGAGCTTTTGTGGGATCAGTTAGACTGTAAAGTGTGTGAGAAGTGCCCGACAAGACAGACACGTCTTTGGCAAGTGCTACAGGAAGTGTTGGGTGAAATATCATCTGAGTATCTGGACAAACTGACAGCTAGAATGCCGAGAATCTGCAAAGCTGTATTTGCTGCATGTGGAGTATTTTTTGATGAGAACTCTTTGAAACAGTTTATGAAGTTCTGAACATGTTTTTTTTTTTTTTTTTTTTTTTTTCCCTCAAATTGTAATAGTAATTTTTCACATTATTAATGTCCTGACTATAAATTGTGATCAGTTGAATGCCACTTTGGTGAATAAAAGTACCAATTTGTTTCCATAAAAGCAAAATCTGCACAATATTCCAAACTTTCAGCTGCCAGTGTAAGTGAGACCATAGCAAACACTTATATTTGCTAAAGAAGACAGGCTGGTTTGAGTATTTCTATAACTGCTGATCTCCTGGGATTTCACACACAACAGTCTCTAGAAATTATTCCAAATGGTGCCAAAAACAAAAAAGCATACAATGAGCGGCAGTTCTACGGATGTAAGTGCCTTGTTGATGAGAGAGGTCAACAGAGAATGGCCAGACTAGTTTGAATGGACAAAGTCTTCGGTAACTCAGAAAAAAAAAAGAAAGAAAATGATCTCAGAATGCTTTTCTGAGATGCAGGTTGGCACTGTTTTGGCAGCATGAGGGGGACCTGCACAATAATAGGCTGGTGGTTTTAATGTTGTGTCTGATCGCTGTATATATATATATCTCATGCATATTCATGAACCACTCATGTATAGCATGTGACTTAATACCAAAATACAATATAATGAAAAGTGTGACCCATTTTCCAAACTGAAAGGAAAGTATTTTGTTATTTCCTTGGTCATTTGAGAACCTTTGACACCTCCAGTGAAATTTCAACAGATTGCATAAAATGACTTGGTATCCCTGAAAGACAAATTGGTGTTATTTCTATTAGCCACATTCTGTTTGTCAGATATAGGTGAACACAATCAACACATGTATTCACAATCATTGATTTACACTGACAGCAATGACCAAAGATTTGTAAGCAGGACACTTTTTTTGTTCTGGGAATCAACACTGTTTGATTCCTTTTAACAATAGTACTTACAGTAGTTTGACAGATGAGCTGTTGCATTATTTAGTTGTCCGTGAGGTGTTGTATCACACAGTAATTGCAAGATTATTTCAACATGTGTCACATGAAAAGAAAGTTTTGTAATGTACATTAACCTCAGCATGGGGTAATTCAGGTTATTCCACTTAGGATAAATAAAAATCCACTGTTTTATAATTTTAATCAATAGTTGTCTGATATGTTCAGGTCATTTTGAGTCAAAAACAAAACAAACACCAACAAAGCCTATTTGATGTGTAGAAAACAAGTTACAAGGTTACAAACTTGCCACTTTCAATATGAGCATGTTTTCTTTCAACTTGTAAGGAAAGCTCAGAGATTGGGGTTTTTATTTAAAGATAAATTAACTTGAGAAAAATCAGGCAACGACTAAGCTGGCAACAGAGTTCGTGGTCGATGAAGTTCAGATCTGGACTGGTGATTGGGTTCGTGGTCGAGCAGGCGTTTGATCGGGACTGGCGGCTAGATTCAAGGTCAGACAGGCATTTGGTCGGGGCAGGCGGCGGTCAGAGAAATGGTCGAGTTCGGGAAAGGTTGGCTTCAACAAAAGACAGGAATTCAGGTAAGTAAACGCTCAGTAATGCAGCCGGGGCAAACAAGACTTCGCAGTGAGGGCCCGGGGAAGCGAGGCTTTAGTAGAGGGAAGATGATGGGCAACAGCTGTTAGGTAATCAGTGTGAGCTAGAATTCAGGTGAAGCGGATCGGTGAACGGTAATGGTGCGTCCTCACTGGTGTTCGTAACACAACTGCATTTGGGGAATTATTGTCCGTTTAGAAACTGATAATTACATCAGCACCCATTGACGCAAATTAGCTAATAAACTGTTACAATAAAAGGACCGGTTCATTATAGAAACTGTAGTGTTTGGATTAGATAAGAGTTGAAGACAAGTACACTCCAAGACCCAAGACCCAAGAAACATGAAGACTGCGGTCCTTCTTTGTCTTTGCTTCATATTTACATTTATTCATTTGGCAGACGCTTTTATTCAAAGCGACTTACAAAAGAGGAAGAACATAAGCGAATCATCTTAAGGAGACAGTGGTACGAAAAGTGCCATACTACAAAGTTTCAGTATCATCACAATAGTATACAAAACCGATTTTAAGTGCAACAAGAATTGTTAATACATTTAGAATTATTTATTTTTTAGCGGCTGGTTAAATACTCTTGGAAAAGATGTGTTTTTAGCCGTTTTTTGAATATAGAGAGTGAGACAGCTTCATATGCTTCAGGTGAGCCCGTAATGCACCATTTTCATGATAACAAATGATTTTCAACAGCTCACAGTTGAACAGTTCTTATAATTCTGCACTCAGGCATGCGATCAGCCAAGGACAACAAAGCAGGAAGGAAGGCTGCGACACCAGTGACCCCCCCCCCCCCCCCCCCCCATTGGCCACACAAAATACGAGCAATTGTAATTACTCAATTCTGATTGGCAATTTTTTTTTTTTTTAGCAGTTTAATAGTCAACTAACAATGTTTATTCAAATAGGTTGACACTCTGTGCAAAGCTGTCTTATGTTGATGTTAAAAATGATTAACAAATGGCATTCCTTCACTACTTTGCATCAGTAATAATTCAATTCAGCATTAATTCATACACGTAAAAACTTAATACTGTTGCACCACACACAGCCGCTAGAAGGCGCCACTAACTACTACATTTTTGTTTTCACTCGCCAAAGTTTTGATGACATGTAAGCATAAAGTAACAAAAAAATAAAAAAAAAATTAAGTAAACTGGGTTGGGTTGCGGGGGGGGGGGGGGCGACTCTTCATATATAGTCACGCAATAAAGTATATTGTAATTTTTCAAAATATTTTTCTTTATGAATTTAATATAATTTTAGCTTTTTAAAAATGTCACATTCTGTAAATTTATATGATGTCGTGTAATCGCATTTTTAATAATGATACAATCTGTTGTTTTTGTTTGAAATTCCGAACACATTTCCGTACTCAAAGAAGGACAATGACAAAATCACAATGTAGGAACCTAATAATGAAAATTAGGAGTCAGGATTGTGAAATTTGGCAGACAATTAATTGTGATAATGAAGTGAAAGAAAATCTAAATATATTAAAACAAAATACATTTAAGCATAAATATAAGAAAATATATTGAGATTCATTATTAAAACAAGAAAACAAGAACAATTTGCAGAAGTATTTCAAGATATTTCTCTTCAAATACATCTTATTTCACATATTTTTGCTTCTCAAGTAAATATATATTTTTAAAATGTTCTTGATATAAAAAAAATAGGGATTTAGACATTTTTGATGACTTCAGTAATGATTTCACAAGGAAGGTTTTACTCTCTGTTGCTGTTACAGTTTGGCAAACAGCTCTGTGGAAGATGTGTATGACAATCTTTGGGAGAAGAATAAAGACATTGCCAATAAGACAATCGGGGTGGACTTCCTGAGACAGATGGAAAGAGGCAGTCTTCAGGCAGAGCGATATGTCAACTTCACCATACAAGACATCAGCTATCTACTTAAAGTGACCAAGATGTTGAAGAACATGAGCATAAAAGTAATTAAACCTGATGATCTCAGGGACTTTATGAAAGGCAGATACTCAAGTTACAAAAGTTTTGCAGACTTTATGCTCAGTCAATACTTTTTCAAGGTAAGAAAAAACAAGTTGCTTCTGAATTTACTGAATATGGTTTGGTAAGTCTGCAGTGCATTAGTTAATGCATTAGATGCTGCATCATGCACAACAATACACAATATTTTGAATGCATTTATTAATCTTGGTTCATTTATAAATGCACCTTTTCATTATGATAAAACGTCTAATGTTCAAAATGTAGGTTATTGGTAGGCCTATTTTAGAAATTAAAATGAACCAATATTAATAAAATGCTGTAGAGTATTGTTCATTGTTAGATCACGTGAACTATTGCATTACTCTATTAATTCAACAAACATTTTATAAAAAAAAATATTATTGCATTTTTATTAAGGGTTTCAATTCTTAATTCTCTCTTTTCAACAGGGTGAGCCTGCCATTCAGCAAACTCCAGCTATGAAGAAGTATTTGTCATTCTACAGATAGCTGATGAATGGAGATCCGTTGTACTTTGCTGTGGGTCTTCTGCCCTGCTCTAGACTCTGGGTGTGGCTGGCTAGTAATCTGAACATCAATCCAACTAATGCCTACTACACCTGGAGGTCAGAAAATATGAATGGCGAGCCTCAGAAGCACTACAAAGCTCTGCTGAACAAGTATCTAAACACATCTGAAAAGGTGGAGACGGCTAATACTGTATTCCGTACACAAATGCAAAATGAGCATGATTTTTTCTTCACAACTTGATTGTTTCTACCAGCATTGTTTCAAGTTTAAGCCGTTCCAGTCATATGTGAATTGTGTTATTTGAATGTTGAATAAACGCTGCAAAAGGCACTTAAAATTATCAATCAGTTCTATTATTTTGTGTTTTTTTTCCCCCCCATTCACTTTGGATAAAAGCATCTGCTAAATGAGTAAATGCAAAACACTAATATATTTTGCATCAGCAAATCACGTAGCAAGGTTCAATGTAGGTGGCACTATTGAATAGGGACCCCTTGTGTCACTATCGACACAACATTGAGTGAGTGAGAGAAGGGTAACGTCTAGGTTACAAGTGTAACACCCGTTCCCTGATGGAATGAACGAGACGTTGTGTCCCCTTGCCACAACACTGTACCAAGCCGCTGTAATGGCCCAATCTTATTCTCTGCTGCTCAGTGCAGAACCTGACTGAAGAGATGCACGATCCCCGCCTTTTATACCGTATGTCCGGGGGCGGGACATGCAAATTCTGTTTGTCAATTTGGCATTGACCTTTTTCATATTCAGAGGTATCCGAGGCTCCAGAAAGAAGCCCCTTTGTGTCACTACAATCGACACAACGTCTCGTTCCCTCCATCGGGGAACGGGGGTTACACTAGTAACCTAGACGTTTTGTAATGTTGTATCACGGGGTAATTCCGGTTATTCCACTTAGGGGAGGAACAAATAAATATCAGCTGTTTTATATTTTTCAATTTATGTCATTTCACTTTTTTTAAGGCATGTAAATTTTGTGATGAGATATGACTCACTAACTTGAAATCATGAAAACATACAATAAAGCAATCAAAGTAAAATAAAACAATGTACCTTGGTAATGCCATGGTATACTTTGAATGACCTGAGAGTTATAGGGTCCTCAAAATGTTCATTAAAAATAAGAGACCGGGATCCCAAATTTGTATCAAATAATAGTTGTCTGATAATGAATTCTATATATTTTACATGTTCAGGTCATTTTGACTGTAAAAAAAACAAAAACAAATAAACAACAACGCCTTTATGATGAATACAAAACAGGTTACAAGGAAACTTGGAAACTTTCCTGTTTCGATATGTGCAGTTTTCTTTTAAATACATTTCACAATTATTTCATGCAAATTGTAGAAACAGAAACCTGATGTTGCACCAGCACGCATTGACAGTTACAATAAAAGGACCGGTTCATTATAGAAACTGTAGTGTTTGGATTAGATAAGAGTTGAAGACAAGTACACTCCAAGAAACATGAAGACTGCGGCCCTTCTTTGTCTTTGCTTCATATGCTTCAGGTGAGCCCGTAATGCACCATTTTCATGATAACAAACAAAGAACAACTACAACACATTTTTTTTTAAACAGTATTTTTTGTCTTGTTTTTCAGTAAAAGAATATCTAAATATATTAAAACACAATACATTTAAGCATAAATCTAGGAAAATATATTGAGATTCATTATTAAAACAAGAAAACAAGAACAATTTGCAGAAGTATTTCAAGATATTTCTCTTCAAACACATCTTATTTCACATATTTTTGCTTCTCAAGTAAATATATATTTTTAAATGTTCTTGAAATATTAAAAAATAAAAAATAGGGATTTAGACATTTTTGATGATTCAGTAATGATTTCACAAGGAAGGTTTTACTCTCTGTTGCTGTTACAGTTTGGCAAACAGCTCTGTGGAAGATGTGTATGACAATCTTTGGGAGAAGAATAAAGACCTTGCCAATAAGACAATCGGGGTGGACTTCCTGAGACGGATGGAAAGAGGCAGTCTTCAGGCAGAGCGATATGTCAACTTCACCATACAAGACATCAGCTATCTACTTAAAGTGACCAAGATGTTGAAGAAAATGAGCATGTCAGTAATTAAACCTGATGATCTCAGGGACTTTATTAAAGGCAGATACTCAAGTTACAAAAGTTTTGCAGACTTTATGCTCAGTCAATACTTTTTCAAGGTAAGAAAAAACAAGTTGCTTCTGAATTTACTGAATATGGTTTGGTAAGTCTGCAGTGCATTAGTTAATGCATTAGATGCTGCATCATGCACAAAAATACACAATATTTTGAATGCATTTATTAATCTTGGTTCATTTATAAATACACCTTTTCATTATGATACAAAACGTCTAATGTTCAAAATGTAGGTTATCGGTAGGCCTATTTTAGAAATTAAAATGAACCAATATTAATAAAATGCTGTAGAGTATTGTTCATTGTTAGATCACGTGAACTAATTCAACATAAACATTTGATATAACATTTTATAAAAAAAATATTATTGCATTTTTATTAAGGGTTTCAATTCTTAATTCTCTCTTTTCAACAGGGTGAGCCTGCCATTCAGCAAACTCCAGCTATGAAGAAGTATTTGTCATTCTACAGAGAGCTGATGAATGGAGATCCGTTGTACTTTGCTGTGGGTCTTCTGCCCTGCTCTAGACTCTGGGTGTGGCTGGCTAGTAATCTGAACATCCCTCCAACTAATGCCTACTACTCCTGGAGGTCAGAAAATAAGAATGGCCATCCTGAGAAGCACTACAAAGCTCTGCTGAACAAGTATCTAAACACACCTGAAAAGGTGGTGAAGGCTAATACTGTATTCCGTACACAAATGCAAAATGAGCATGATTTCTTCTTCACATCGTGATTGTTTCTACCAGCATAAGCAATACTGAGATAAAAATGATATGCTAAAAATTATTTAATGATTAAAAATAATGATTTTCCTTTGCATGATTAGTTCCTTGTTAAAGTAATCAGAAACTCTTTTAATATGCAGTACATGGCATATATTATATAATGTGTTTGCATGTTATCTTTAATAGTCAGATTTTCAATTAAAAAAGAGAAAATCTTATTTAAACAAAATTACTCAGAATGACAGTTGGGGAGTTTTTACTGATTTGTTCTCAATGTCAATATACAATAAATTGTTTCAAGTTTAAGCCGTTCCAGTCATATGTGAATTGTGTTATTTGAATGTTGAATAAACATTGCGAAAGGCACTTAAAATTATCAATCAGTTCTATTATTTTGTGTTTTCCCCCCATTCACTTTGGATAAAAGCATCTGCTAAATGAGTAAATGCAAAATACTAATATATTTTGCAACAGCATCAGCAAATCACGTAGCAAGGTTCAGTGTAGGTGGCACTATTGAATAGGGACCCCTCGTGTCACTATCGACACAACATCGAGTGAGTGACAGAAGGGTAACGTCTAGGTTACAAGTGTAACACCCGTTCCCTGATGGAATGAACGAGACGTTGTGTCCCCTTGCCACAACACTGTACCAAGCCGCTGTAATGGCCCAATCTTATTCTCTGCTCCTCAGTGCAGAACCTGACTGAAGAGATGCACGATCCCCGCCTTTTATACCGTATGTCCGGGGGCGGGACATGCAAATTCTGTTTGTCAATTTGGCATTGACCTTTTTCATATTCAGAGGTATCCGAGGCTCCAGAAAGAAGCCCCTTTGTGTCACTACAATCGACACAACGTCTCGTTCCCTCCATCGGGGAACGGGGGTTACACTAGTAACCTAGACGTTTTGTAATGTTGTATCACGGGGTAATTCCGGTTATTCCACTTAGGGGAGGAACAAATAAATATCAGCTGTTTTATATTTTTCAATATATGTCATTTCACTGATTTTTTAAGGCATGTAAACTTTGTGATGAGATATGACTCACTAACTTGAAATCATGAAAACATACAATAAAGCAATCAAAGTAAAATAAAACAATGTACCTTGGTAATGCCATGGTATACTTTGAATGACCTGAGAGTTATAGGGTCCTCAAAATGTTCATTAAAAATAAGAGACGGGGATCCCAAATTTGTATCAAATAATAGTTGTCTGATATGAATTCTATATATTTTACATGTTCAGGTCATTTTGACTGTAAAAAAAAAACCCAAAAACATAAAAACAACAACGCCTTTATGAGGAATACAAGACAGGTTACAAGGGAAATTGTAATTACTCAATTCTGATTGGCAATTTTTTTTAAAATTTTTTTTTTTAGCAGTTTAATAGTCAACTAACAATGTTTATTCAAATAGGTTGACACTCTGTGCAAAGCTGTCTTATGCTGATGTTAAAAATGATTAACAAATGGCATTCCTTCACTACTTTGCGTCAGTAATAATTCAATTCAGCATTAATTCATACACGTAAAAACTTAATACTGTTGCACCACACAGCCGCTAGAAGGCGCCACTAACTACTACATTTTTGTTTTTACTTGACAAAGTTTTGATGACGTAAGCATAAAGTAACAAAAAAATATATTAAGCAATCTGGGGTGGGGGGGCGACTCTTCATATATAGTCACGCAATAAAGTATATTGTAATTTTTCAAAATATTTTTCTTTATGAATTTAATATAATTTTAGCTTTTTAAAAATGTTAAAATTTCACATTCTGTAAATTTATATGATGTCGTGTAATCGCATTTTTAATAATGATACAATCTGTTGTTACTGTTTGAAATTCCGAACACATTTCCGTACTCAAAGAAGGACAATGACAAAATCACAATGTAGGAACCTAATAATGAAAATTAGGAGTCAGGATTGTGAAATTTGGCAGACAATTAATTGTGATAATGTAGTGAAAGAAAATCTAAATATATTAAAACACAATACATTTAAGCATAAATATAAGAAAATATATTGAGATTCATTATTAAAACAAGAAAACAAGAACAATTTGCAGAAGTATTTCAAGATATTTCTCTTCAAATACATCTTATTTCACATATTTTTGCTTCTCAAGTAAATATATATTTTTAAAATGTTCTTGATATAAAAAATAGGGATTTAGACATTTTTGATGATTCAGTAATGATTTCACAAGGAAGGTTTTACTCTCTGTTGCTGTTACAGTTTGGCAAACAGCTCTGTGGAAGATGAGTATGACAATCTTTGGGAGAAGAATAAAGACCTTGCCAATAAGACAATCGGGGTGGACTTCCTGAGACAGATGGAAAGAGGCAGTCTTCAGGCAGAGCGATATGTCAACTTCACCATACAAGACATCAGCTATCTACTTAAAGTGACCAAGATGTTGAAGAACATGAGCATAAAAGTAATTAAACCTGATGATCTCAGGGACTTTATGAAAGGCAGATACTCAAGTTACAAAAGTTTTGCAGACTTTATGCTCAGTCAATACTTTTTCAAGGTAAGAAAAAACAAGTTGCTTCTGAATTTACTGAATATGATTTGGTAAGTCTGCAGTGCATTAGTTAATGCATTAGATGCTGCATCATGCACAAAAATACACGATATTGTGAATGCATTTATTAATCTTGGTTCATTTATAAATATACCTTTTCATTATGATACAAAACGTCTAATGTTCAAAATGTAGGTTATCGGTAGGCCTATTTTATAAAAATATATAAATATAAAGCTTATATTTATGGAATCATGCTGCAAACCCCTTTTTGGTTGTAACTGGAACCTTTTTTTAGTTATTTTTATTAGGAACCTTTTATTAGTGATTAGTAGCCTACAAATGAGTAATTAATCAGATTTGCGTTTCTGTCATTACATCTGTTCTGGCAGTTTTGGGTAGTAGGTTATTGTATGATAGCTTTCACTGAGAGCTAAAACAAAGATTATTACAAACATTATATACTGCAAAACAGATCACTCAATCATATACTGGACGTTAAAATAGAAAAATAAAATCTCATGACATTTATTATATATATACAGTGAGGAAAATAAGTATTTGAACACCCTGCTATTTTGTAAGTTCTCCCACTTAGAAATCATGGAGGGGTCTGAAATTGTCATCGTAGGTGCATGTCCACTGTGAGAGACATAATCTAAAAAAAAAATCCAGAAATCACAATGTATGATTTAACTATTTATTTGTATGATACAGCTGCAAATAAGTATTTGAACACCTGAGAAAATCAATGTTAATATTTGGTACAGTAGCCTGTACAGTAGCCTGCAATTACAGAGGTCAAACGTTTCCTGTAGTTTTTCACCAGGTTTGCACACACTGCAGGAGGGATTTTTGCCCACTCCTCCACACAGATCTTCTCTAGATCAGTCAGGTTTCTGGGCTGTCGCTGAGAAACACGGAGTTTGAGCTCCCTCCAAAGATTCTCTATTGGGTTTAGGTCTGGAGACTGGCTAGGCCACGCCAGAACCTTGATATGCTTCTTACAGAGCCACTCCTTGGTTATCCTGGCTGTGTGCTTCGGGTCATTGTCATGTTGGAAGACCCAGCCTCGACCCATCTTCAATGCTCTAACTGAGGGAAGGAGGTTGTTCCCCAAAATCTCGCAATACATGGCCCCGGTCATCCTCTCCTTAATACAGTGCAGTCGCCATGTCCCATGTGCAGAAAAACACCCCCAAAGCATGATGCTACCACCCCCATGCTTCACAGTAGGGATGGTGTTCTTGGGATGGTACTCATCATTCTTCTTCCTCCAAACACGGTTAGTGGAATTATGACCAAAAAGTTCTATTTTGGTCTCATCTGACCACATGACTTTCTTTCTCCCATGATCATCCAAATGGTCATTGGCAAACTTAAGACGGGCCTTGACATGTGCTGGTTTAAGCAGGGGAACCTTCCGTGGCATGCATGATTTCAAACCATGACATCTTAGTGTATTACCAACAGTAACCTTGGAAACGGTGGTCCCAGCTCTTTTCAGGTCATTGACCAGCTCCTCCCGTGTAGTTCTGGGCTGATTTCTCACCTTTCTTAGGATCATTGAGACCCCACGAGGTGAGATCTTGCATGGAGCCCCAGTCCGAGGGAGATTGACAGTCATGTTTAGCTTCTTCCATTTTCTAATGATTGCTCCAACAGTGGACCTTTTTTCACCAAACTGCTTGGCAATTTCCCCGTAGCCCTTTCCAGCCTTGTGGAAGTGTACAATTTTGTCTCTAGTGTCTTTGGACAGCTCTTTGGTCTTGGCCATGTTAGTAGTTGGATTCTTAATGATTGTATGAGGTGGACAGGTGTCTTTATGCAGCTAACGACCTCAAACAGGTGCTTCTAATTTAGGATAATAAATGGAGTGGAGGTGGACATTTTAAAGGCAGACTAACAGGTCTTTGAGGGTCAGAATTCTAGCTGATAGACAGGTGTTCAAATACTTATTTGCAGCTGTATCATACAAATAAATAGTTAAAAAATCATACATTGTGATTTCTGGATTTTTTTTTTTAGATTATGTCTCTCACAGTGGACATGCACCTACGATGACAATTTCAGACTCCTCCATGATTTCTAAGTGGGAGAACTTGCAAAATAGCAGGGTGTTCAAATACTTATTTTCCTCACTGTATATATATATATATATATATATATATATATATATATATATATATATATATATATATATATATATAATAGAATAGAATAATGTACAGATTCTGCTGTTTCGGAAGGAAATTGGTACTTTAATTCACCAAAATGACATTCAACTGATTACAAAGTATAAACAGGACATTACTGATGTAAATAAAAACACCAACACTATTTGAAAAAAGTTATTTTTTTTATCAAATCTAGACATGCCCCATTTCCAGTAGCCATCACTCCAACACCAATGCTAAATTGCTAATTTGGTACTAGAAAAATCACTTGCCATTATATCAAACATAGCTGAAAGCTATTTAGTTCATTAAATGAAGTTTAACATTGTCTTTTATGTTTGTTTTTGAGTTGCCACAGTATGCAACAGACTGGCATGTCTTAAAGTCAATATTAGGTCAAAATGGCAAAAAAATAATCAAATTTATCTAGAAATTCATCAGTTAATCTTTATTTTGAGGAATGAAGGCTATACAATGCTTGAAATTGCCAAAAAACTGAAGATTTCATGCAAAGGTGTACACTACAGTCTTCAAAGACAAAGGGCAACTGGCTCTAACAAGGACAGAAAGAGATGTGGAAGACCAGATGTACAACTAAACAAGAGGATAAGTACATCAGAGTCTCTAGTTTGAGAAATAGACACCTCACATGTCCTCAGCTGACAGCTTCATTGAATTCTACCTGCTAAACACCAGTTTCATGCTGTACAACAGTAAAGAGAAGACTCAGGGGTGCAGGACTTATGGGAAGAATTGCAAAGAAAAAGCCACTTTTGAAACAGAAAAACAAAAAGAAAAGGTTTGAGAGGGCAAAGAAACAGACATTGGACAACAGATAATTGGAAAAGAGTGTTATGGATCTTAACCCCATTGAGCTTTTGTGGGATCAGTTAGACTGTAAAGTGTGTGAGAAGTGCCCGACAAGACAGACACGTCTTTGGCAAGTGCTACAGGAAGTGTTGGGTGAAATATCATCTGAGTATCTGGACAAACTGACAGCTAGAATGCCGAGGATCTGCAAAGCTGTATTTGCTGCATGTGGAGTATTTTTTGATGAGAACTCTTTGAAACAGTTTATGAAGTTCTGAACATGTTTTTTTTTTTTTTTTTTTTTTTCCTCAAATTGTAATAGTAATTTTTCACATTATTAATGTCCTGACTATAAATTGTGATCAGTTGAATGCCACTTTGGTGAATAAAAGTACCAATTTGTTTCCATAAAAGCAAAATCTGCACAATATTCCAAACTTTCAGCTGCCAGTGTAAGTGAGACCATAGCAAACACTTATATTTGCTAAAGAAGACAGGCTGGTTTGAGTATTTCTATAACTGCTGATCTCCTGGGATTTCACACACAACAGTCTCTAGAAATTATTCCAAATGGTGCCAAAAACAAAAAAGCATACAATGAGCGGCAGTTCTACGGATGTAAGTGCCTTGTTGATGAGAGAGGTCAACAGAGAATGGCCAGACTAGTTTGAATGGACAAAGTCTTCGGTAACTCAGAAAAAAAAAAGAAAGAAAATGATCTCAGAATGCTTTTCTGAGATGCAGGTTGGCACTGTTTTGGCAGCATGAGGGGGACCTGCACAATAATAGGCTGGTGGTTTTAATGTTGTGTCTGATAGCTGTATATATATATATCTCATGCATATTCATGAACCACTCATGTATAGCATGTGACTTAATACCAAAATACAATATAACGAAAAGTGTGACCCATTTTCCAAACTGAAAGGAAAGTATTTTGTTATTTCCTTGGTCATTTGAGAACCTTTGACACCTCCAGTGAAATTTCAACAGATTGCATAAAATGACTTGGTATCCTTGAAAGACAAATTGGTGTTATTTCTATTAGCCACATTCTGTTTGTCAGATATAGGTGAACACAATCAACACATGTATTCACAATCATTGATTTACACTGACAGCAATGACCAAAGATTTGTAAGCAGGACACTTTTTTTGTTCTGGGAATCAACACTGTGTGATTCCTTTTAACAATAGTACTTACAGTAGTTTGACAGATGAGCTGTTGCATTATTTAGTTGTCCGTGAGGTGTTGTATCACACAGTAATTGCAAGATTATTTCAACATGTGTCACATGAAAAGAAAGTTTTGTAATGTACATTAACCTCAGCATGGGGTAATTCAAGGTTATTCCACTTAGGATAAATAAAAATCCACTGTTTTATAATTTTAATCAATAGTTGTCTGATATGTTCAGGTCATTTTGAGAGTCAAAAACAAAACAAACACCAACAAAGCCTATTTGATGTGTAGAAAACAGGTTACAAGGTTACAAACTTGCCACTTTCAATAGGAGCAGTTTTCTTTCAACTTGTAATGAAAGCTCAGAGATTGGGGTTTTTATTTAAAGATAAATTAACTTGAGGAAATCAGGCAACGACTAAGCTGGCAACAGAGTTCGTGGTCGATGAAGTTCAGATCTGGACTGGTGATTGGGTTCGTGGTCGAGCAGGCGTTTGATCGGGACTGGCGGCTAGATTCAAGGTCAGACAGGCATTTGGTCGGGGCAGGCGGCGGTCAGAGAAATGGTCGAGTTCGGGAAAGGTTGGCTTCAACAAAAGACAGGAACTCAGGCAAGTAAACGCTCAGTAATGCAGCCGGGGCAAACAAGACTTCGCAGTGAGGGCCCGGGGAAGCGAGGCTTTAGTAGAGGGAAGATGATGGGCAACAGCTGTTAGGTAATCAGTGTGAGCTAGAATTCAGGTGAAGCGGATCGGTGAACGGTAATGGTGCGTCCTCACTGGTGTTCGTAACACAACTGCATTTGGGGAATTATTGTCCGTTTAGAAACTGATAATTACATCAGCACCCATTGACGCAAATTAGCTAATAAACTGTTACAATAAAAGGACCGGTTCATTATAGAAACTGTAGTGTTTGGATTAGATAAGAGTTGAAGACAAGTACACTCCAAGACCCAAGAAACATGAAGACTGCGGTCCTTCTTTGTCTTTGCTTCATATTTACATTTATTCATTTGGCAGACGCTTTTATTCAAAGCGACTTACAAAAGAGGAAGAACATAAGCGAATCATCTTAAGGAGACAGTGGTACGAAAAGTGCCATACTACAAAGTTTCAGTATCATCACAATAGTATACAAAACCGATTTTAAGTGCAACAAGAATTGTTAATACATTTAGAATTATTTATTTATTTATTTATTTATTTTTTAGCGGCTGGTTAAATACTCTTGGAAAAGATGTGTTTTTAGCCGTATTTTGAATATAGAGAGTGAGACAGCTTCATATGCTTCAGGTGAGCCCGTAATGCACCATTTTCATGATAACAAATGATTTTCAACAGCTCACAGTTGAACAGTTCTTATAATTCTGCACTCAGGCATGCGATCAGCCAAGGACAACAAAGCAGGAAGGAAGGCTGCGACACCAGTGACCCCCCCCCCCCCCCCCCCCCATTGGCCACACAAAATACGAGCAATTGTAATTACTCAATTCTGATTGGCAATTTTTTTTTAATTTTTTTTTTTTTTAGCAGTTTAATAGTCAACTAACAATGTTTATTCAAATAGGTTGACACTCTGTGCAAAGCTGTCTTATGTTGATGTTAAAAATGATTAACAAATGGCATTCCTTCACTACTTTGCATCAGTAATAATTCAATTCAGCAATAATTCATACACGTAAAAACTTAATACTGTTGCACCACACAGCCGCTAGAAGGCGCCACTAACTACTACATTTTTGTTTTCACTCGCCAAAGTTTTGATGACATGTAAGCATAAAGTAACAAAAAAATAAAAAAAAAATTAAGTAAACTGGGTTGGGTTGCGGGGGGGGGGGGGCGACTCTTCATATATAGTCACGCAATAAAGTATATTGTAATTTTTCAAAATATTTTTCTTTATGAATTTAATATAATTTTAGCTTTTTAAAAATGTCACATTCTGTAAATTTATATGATGTCGTGTAATCGCATTTTTAATAATGATACAATCTGTTGTTACTGTTTGAAATTCCGAACACATTTCCGTACTCAAAGAAGGACAATGACAAAATCACAATGTAGGAACCTAATAATGAAAATTAGGAGTCAGGATTGTGAAATTTGGCAGACAATTAATTGTGATAATGAAGTGAAAGAAAATCTAAATATATTAAAACAAAATACATTTAAGCATAAATATAAGAAAATATATTGAGATTCATTATTAAAACAAGAAAACAAGAACAATTTGCAGAAGTATTTCAAGATATTTCTCTTCAAATACATCTTATTTCACATATTTTTGCTTCTCAAGTAAATGTATATTTTTAAAATGTTCTTGATATAAAAAAAATAGGGGATTTAGACATTTTTGATGACTTCAGTAATGATTTTACAAGGAAGGTTTTACTCTCTGTTGCTGTTACAGTTTGGCAAACAGCTCTGTGGAAGATGTGTATGACAATCTTTGGGAGAAGAATAAAGACCTTGCCAATAAGACAATCGGGGTGGACTTCCTGAGACAGATGGAAAGAGGCAGTCTTCAGACAGAGCGATATGTCAACTTCACCATACAAGACATCAGCTATCTACTTAAAGTGACCAAGATGTTGAAGAACATGAGCATAAAAGTAATTAAACCTGATGATCTCAGGGACTTTATGAAAGGCAGATACTCAAGTTACAAAAGTTTTGCAGACTTTATGCTCAGTCAATACTTTTTCAAGGTAAGAAAAAACAAGTTGCTTCTGAATTTACTGAATATGGTTTGGTAAGTCTGCAGTGCATTAGTTAATGCATTAGATGCTGCATCATGCACAACAATACACAATATTTTGAATGCATTTATTAATCTTGGTTCATTTATAAATATACCTTTTCATTATGATACAAAACGTCTAATGTTCAAAATGTAGGTTATCGGTAGGCCTATTTTAGAAATTAAAATGAACCAATATTAATAAAATGCTGTAGAGTATTGTTCATTGTTAGATCACGTGAACTAATTCAACAAACATTTGATATAACATTTTATAAAAAAAATATTATTGCATTTTTATTAAGGGTTGCAATTCTTAATTCTCTCTTTTCAACAGGGTGAGCCTGCCATTCAGCAAACTCCAGCTATGAAGAAGTATTTGTCATTCTACAGAGAGCTGATGAATGGAGATCCGTTGTACTTTGCTGTGGGTCTTCTGCCCTGCTCTAGACTCTGGGTGTGGCTGGCTAGTAATCTGAACATCCCTCCAACTAATGCCTACTACACCTGGAGGTCAGAAAATATTAATGGCGAGCCTCAGAAGCACTACAAAGCTCTGCTGAACAAGTATCTAAACACACCTGAAAAGGTGGTGAAGGCTAATACTGTATTCCGTACACAAATGCAAAATGAGCATGATTTCTTCTTCACAACTTGATTGTTTCTACCAGCATACCAGCATTGTTTCAAGTTTAAGCCGTTCCAGTAATATGTGAATTGTGTTATTTGAATGTTGAATAAACATTGCGAAAGGCACTTAAAATTATCAGTCAGTTCTATTATTTTGTGTTTTCCCCCCATTCACTTTGGATAAAAGCATCTGCTAAATGAGTAAATGCAAAATACTAATATATATGGATGTCACAACCTTAGTAGGAACACTGAATGTTCTGATTTACACTCAAACACTTGTGTTCAAAGAAAGTGCCTTAAAATACTTTAAAATAAGCTATGCTGACGGCTACATTTAAGTGATACTGTTTCACTTATGTTCTTTTGCATGTAAATGATAGTGTTGAGAATTTCCTCTTTTGTGAAAGTGCAAACTAACATTTCCACAACCTGTTCTTCTTTTATACCACTTGTAATATTAAAACGATTACTAATTTTCATCCAAAATAAACAATCCAGTATCAGTTTACAATCACAATACCATTAGCCAGAAATGTTACCAAAATGTATGTTCAATCCTACTCATCTACATTCAGTCATTACTTATTTTTTACTTTTTTTTTTTTTTGGTGGAGGGAATTAAATTGAATTTATTTAAAATTGTATTTAGTTTATATATGCTTTTCTTTGCAGAACTGTTGTATAAAAGCACTAGAACACTTGGTGGTGTTTATATTCTAACTATAATTAGGCTAACATACTAAACCTAAGCGGTCACACTTTATATTATGTGGCCTTAACTACTAGTATACTAACATTGAATGCATACAAGACTATGTATGTAATGTGTAACTGCATGTTGCTCTGCAAAATATCCACATTTTCTGCTACTGAGGTTGAGGTACGGGTAGGTTTAGGGTTAGGATTAGGGGTTAGAGTTAGGTTTTGGGGTAAGGGTTGGGTTATGATTAGGTGTAAATTTACGAGCCTGTAATTACAATGCAACAACATGTATGTACATAATAAGTACATTGTATCAAATGGTTAAGTACATAGTAGTTAAGGCCACCTAATACAGAGTGGGTCCACCTAACCCTTTAAGGGTTTTGATGGCTTAAGGGTTTTGGGCATTTGTCTATTGGCCTATTTGACCAGCTAAACACAAGTTTTGCTAATTTATTACTTTTATTACATTATAATATTATAGCTTTTATACTCATTAAGAATGAACTAATTCAACTTTAGAACTGATACTTTATGCATCACCTGGGGGGAAATGAGGAAATATTTGTATAGAGATAATATTTATTTAAATATAGGCTATATATCGTATATGACGTATTTACATTAATTACATATTATTTATGTATAAAAGTTAGTCATTCAAGAATGACAAATGTCAACTGTGTCTTTAATAATAAATGGGGCAAATGGCAGCGCACTTTAACCCAGTTATACAAGCGTACACGCAGGTTGCCAAACGCTGCAGTTCAAGTTCAACTCATCGACTCTTCGTTCACAATAAAGAACTTCTCCATACTGGAATAAGATGTCCCGGGCCGCAGACAGATTGAAAGTGGTTTTGAATCATCTGGATCGGTCCTACGGTCCTGTATCCTTTTCAAGACTTTCTGGTGCATGAGACCATGTGACGCGATAAACGCTATTTGCGCCTCGCGCGCTTGCATTGTTGACAGCTTTGTCGATAATTAAGGGAGTGTTTTATCTATTCGAGTGTAATATTGTTGTAGAATGTAACATTGTTGCGTTCTAACAGCGTAATGGTAACCTAGTAACTGCGCAGGTTCGGGTTGTTTCGCAGCCCAGTAGTGGGCGGCTGTTTCGGGATCAAATGTACAGTACAGGCCGAGGCATTACGAACAGGCCTGTTTTGTTCCTTATCATTGTTTGATTGTTTAGAATATGTATTTTTAACAAAAGATGACCTCATTTTAGTTGACCTCATTTCAATTATTTCCTCGATCTGTTAAATAAATAAAGCAAATAAGGCAGAGCGATCGTTACTTTCGTTTCTTCTTGTGCCATACATTATGTTATGCTGTTGACATACGGGATCTGTGTATATTATGAACTTTGACATGTATGATGCAGCGTGCTTCCTTCACCTCTGCCCAAAATGTGTCCTATCACCATCCTCAAGCCCTTCAGTAAGTCAGCTGGTCTGTTAATGTCTAATTACATAAGAGCTTGTTTTCTCTATCAGTTGCTATGATAATTGGTTGTTTTAAAACTGCCGTAAATTCGACTTATTTTTTTATTATTATTTATTCTGTCCTCTAAACTAAAATATCATTATTATATTTTTGCAATAGCTGTAGGGTAAAAAAGTGAACACAATAAAACCTAACTAGCATACATTCAGGCAAACGTCAACTTTTAAGGTAGATACAATAAAAAGGTTGAACTGTGTTTATAGGACCCAGGGTAGGCTATTTTCTTTTCTTTCTGTCTTTTTTTTTTTTTTTTTTTTTTTTGCTGTAACATGAATTGCTTTATGTTTCAATATTATTTTTCTCTTTATATATAGCAGAAAAGCCATTAAACAGCATATACAATTTAAATACAGTTATATTTCGGAAGATGCCTTTTTTAATGTATTAATTTAATGTGGCTTGTGTGCAGATACACTTTTGACACGGATGTGCTGACTCCAGAACAGAGAATCGCTTATGAAGAGGATGGATTCATTCTAATCCGAAACCTGGTATCGAACCAAGACATTGATCGATTCAGGCAAGACAGATCAACACACTAATGCATATATTTATTTGTCAGATCAGTACACCTATCTATTCTACATGTGACACATATTACGCATTAATCATTACTGAATTCTCTGACCATATGTTTACAGAAAGCAATGCTCTACTTTGCAGAGAGGCTTGACAAAACTGTGTGTTTATGTTTTGCACAGTAAGGCATTTGAGCGCATTTGTAAGAGAGATGTGAAGGTGCCTGGTTTGGTGGTCATGAAAGATGTATCCATTGCTAAGTCGGAATTTGTTGAAGGTGAGAAGGCTGTGACCAAACTTCAGGACTTCCAGGAAGATCCAGAACTTTTTCGATACTGCAACTTACCCCAGGTAGACACAAGCGCATAATACTAAAACATACAATATACTCACTAGTACAACAACACTACCACTGCATGGTTACCCTAAACATGAGAATGTAATCATTTATCTTTCTATGTTTACTTTAATGGGTCTCTCCCAGATCCTGAAGTATGTGGAGTGTTTCACCGGACCCAACATCATGGCCATGCACACAATGCTCATCAACAAACCACCTGACACAGGTATACACATATGATGTGTGATGTTCCTGGATATAGAGATCCCTGCTGGTCCTGGGGTTATCTCCGGGTTACTAATGAGATGCTCACTTCTGAATCAAATAAAACACTTATAGAGTAATAGTTTTTGTATTTTTAATAGTATTAATTAGTAATAAATAGAATGTGATATATATGATCAAAATACTATTTTTCAAATTATTTAAACTTTTTCATATAAAATTGTTTCTGTTCCATTGCAATTTATATTCTACTATAAAAAAAATAGCCTTGTCGATTCAACGTGTTAATTTTGTGAGATTATTTATATATATAAAAAAATAATGAGCTAAAAAAATGTATGCAATTAACAGTTTATGACACTGAATACCAAAGAGAAGTGCCAAACGCATCTGTCTGAGGCACGCATATAGAGCCTATATATGCAGCATATATATATATATATATATACAGGTGCTGGTCATATAATTAGAATATCATCAAAAAGTTGATTTATTTCAGTAATTCCATTCAAAAAGTGAAACTTGTATAATGTATACATTCATTCCACACAGACTGATATATTTCAAGTGTTCATTCCGTTTAATTTTGATGATTATAACTGACAACTAATGAAAACCCCAAAATCAGTATCTCCGAAAATTAGAATATTGTGAAAAGGTTCAATATTGAAGACATCTGGTGCCACACTCTAATCAGCTAATTAACTCAAAACACCTGCAAAGGCCTTTAAATGGTCTCTCAGTCTAGTTCTGTAGGCTACACAATCATGGGGAAGACTGCTGACTTGACAGCTGTCCAAAAGACGACCATTGACATCTTGCACAAGGAGGGCAAGACACAAAAGGTCATTGCTAAAGAGGCTGGCTGTTCACAGAGCTCTGTGTCCAAGCACATTAATAGAGAGGCGAAGGGAAGAAAAAGATGTGGCAGGAAAAAAAGTGTACAAGCAATAGGGATAACCGCACCCTGGAGAGGATTGTGAAACAAAACCCATTCAAAAATGTGGGGGAGATTCACAAAGAGTGGACTGCAGCTGGAGTCAGTGCTTCAAGAACCACCATGCACAGACGTGTGCAAGACATGGGTTTCAGCTGTCGCATTCCTTGTGTCAAGCCACTCTTGAACAAGACACAGCGTCAGAAGCGTCTCGCCTGGGCTAAAGACAAAAAGGACTGGACTGCTGCTGAGTGGTCCAAAGTTATGTTCTCTGATGAAAGTAAATTTTGCATTTCCTTGGGAAATCAAGGTCCCAGAGTCTGGAGGAAGAGAGGAGAGGCACAGAATCCACGTTGCTTGAAGTCCAGTGTAAAGTTTCCACAGTCAGTGATGGTTTGGGGTGCCATGTTATCTGCTGGTGTTGGTCCACTGTGTTTTCTGAGGTCCAAGGTCAACGCAGCCGTCTACCAGGAAGTTTTAGAGCACTTCATGCTTCCTGCTGCTGACCAATTTTATGGAGATGCAGATTTCATTTTCCAACAGGACTTGGCACCTGCACACAGTGCCAAAGCTACCAGTACCTGGTTTAAGGACCATGGTATCCCTGTTCTTAATTGGCCAGCAAACTCGCCTGACCTTAACCCTATAGAAAATCTATGGGGTATTGTGAAGAGGAAGATGCGATACGCCAGACCCAACAATGAAGAAGAGCTGAAGGCCACTATCAGAGCAACCTGGGCTCTCATAACACCTGAGCAGTGCCACAGACTGATCGACTCCATGCCACGCCGCATTGCTGCAGTAATTCAGGCAAAAGGAGCCTCAACTAAGTATTGAGTGCTGTACATGCTCATACTTTTCATGTTCATACTTTTCAGTTGGCCAACATTTCTAAAAATCCTTTTTTTGTATTGGTCTTAAGTAATATTTAATTTTCGGAGATACTGAATTTGGGATTTTCATTAGTTGTCAGTTTTAATCATCACAATTAAATGAAATAAACATTTGAAATATATCAGTCTGTGTGTAATGAATGAATATAATATCCAAGTTTCACTTTTTGAATGGAATTACTGAATTAAATCAACTTTTTGATGATATTCTAATTATATGACCAGCACCTGTATATATATATATAGCCTATTATATGCCCTATATATTATATTTGTAAATATTTGAATTATTATTCATTAATTACATGAATTATCTTTATTTGTGGGATTTTCTCAGCAAATAATGTATGTGATTCATTCGATTAATTAATCAACATGTCATTAGATTATATTACTTTTAATCGATTGACAGCCCTAAAAAAAATCAAAACCTTTCATTTTTCACATTGTTTTAAATCAAAAGACCAATAATGTTTTTTTTTAAATAATCTTTGATAAAAACAATATTCATAAGAATAATTTATATTATAAAATCTAACATTATCAACCAAAATTTTGAGAATTATGTGATTTAAATCTTTGCCTATATAGCCTACCCCTAAGCCACAAATGCGTGCACACACATCAACTGTAAAGGTCATGTCTAAAATACAAACATATAATGTCTTCATTCTTTTTTCCCTAGGTAAGAAGACCTCTCGCCATCCCATGCACCAGGATCTACACTACTTCCCTTTCCGACCCGCGGACCGCATTGTGTGTTCCTGGACCGCAATGGAGAAAGTGCACCGGCAAAACGGCTGTCTGGTGGTCCTGCCCGGCTCACACAAAGGTACTCTGCAGGAACACGACTACCCAGATTGGGAGGTGAGAGAGACTGAGGAGGAAAGCATGGTTACGTTCCACATATTGTCTACATGTGGATAGAAGTTCAATCAATGGTCATTCAATCTCAGTTTGTCCATTCATTTCTCCCAGGGTGGAATAAATAAAATGTATCATGGGGTTCGTAATTATGACCCAAGACATTCCAGAGTGCATTTAGAAATGGAGAAAGGAGATACAGTGTTTTTCCATCCTTTGCTGATCCACGGTTCAGGAATGAACCAAACTGAGGGGTTCAGAAAGGTATGTATACCTCCATCTGTGAAAGTGCATCTAAAATCATTGTGTACAATAGTTTGTTCTGCAGAAACCATCATATAGATGCTTATTAGATAGTTTTGTTGAACTTCACAATGTAAGGGCACCCTGAAGGGGTTTATTTTGTGATATTAACTGGCATTAACTAACTACATTATACCACTATTACATGGGTACTCAACAAATTAATGTATGGACATAAAATATTTAATTGAGTCAGACTTATTTTATCATGTCAGAAGAAAGAGACAGCAGAGTGATATAAGAGACATGTAACTAGCAGAGCTTTGTATAAAAACGTTTGGATGACAATGATCAATTATACAATTTAGCGGTCATTACTCGAATATTTGACCAAAGAATGCTGTAACTGACCAATAAGAATGAGTATTCCAAAGAGCCATGGTGCTCAGTGAATTTGTGTGTGTTTATTTCAGGCGATCTCTTGTCACTATGCTAGCGCTGACTGTTATTACATCGATGTGAATGGAACAACTCAGGAGAACATCAGCAATGAAGTGAAGGAACTTGCAGCCAAGAAGTATGGCGCTGATACTACGGTCACCTTTCAGGTACGTTCAGAGTGCTCTTAACCTCTTTGTAGGTTTTCATCGCTGTCTATTCCCTCAAAGGGACAGTTCATCCAAAAATGTAAATCTATGTCATCATTTGACCCTCTTGTTGTTCTGAAACCAATCTGAAACTGAGACTTTCTACTGCGGAAGACAAAAGGAGATTTTTGGCAGAATGATAACCTCAGTCAACATTCACTTTAATTGCATCTTTTTTCCATGATATGAAAGTGAATGGTGACTGAGGCTCTCCTCAGTGCTAAAAGTCAAGGGAGATTCCCTAATTCATGGATATGGCTCCAATATTTAACACCTCCAATTACAGGCCCATTAGTATCTTGCCAATGGTATTAAAGATATTTTGAAAACTGATTGTGAAACCAATCATTGATCATCTTAACAATAGCTCCTTTACATTACATCCAATTCAATTTGGATTTAGGCTAAATCACTCGACAGAAACTGCAATATGCTACTTTATAGAAAAAGTTAAGGCATCAATGGACAAAGGCGGGGATGTGGGGACTGCATTCCTTGATTTAAAGAAAGCATTCGACACTGTTAATCATAACATCCTTTTGTATAAACTACTTGAATTTATCTACAGAGTTTGTAAACCTTATCAAATCATATCTCTGCTCCAGCTCCCAATTTGTCAAAATTGATTATTATAAATCTAACCCACTATGCTTGTCAACTGGTGTCCCACAGGGTTCTATACTGGGCTCAGTCCTGTTCAGCATGTACATTAATGGCTTGCCTTCTGTGTGCGAACATCCTTGATAATCAAAAATATAGACACTGATGTTGTTTCCTTTCATCTATAACGAGACGATATTCATACTATATTTTTGCCATTTAAGTGTATTATATCTATGGTATTTAAGGGAGTACTCACACTCACGTCACCAAATTGTATTCTATATGTATTTGTGTGTTCTATTTGCAGGACACCTGGGCTTTGCGTGGACGCCTGGTCCAAGGAGACAGAACGACACTGTGATTTGGTGTGCCACCTTACCATCTGCCAGACTTTGAGACAGCTCTTTCTTAATTATATGATGATTTCCTGATAATCATAGTCTCATTAAAAGTACAATCTCTGTCCATAAGGTGGCACTGTCAGAAGAAATGGAGACGTTAATTCAATCGCCTTCTGTGCCTGGGAGTGCTGGTCCTAATTCTTATTAAGCAATAATAATGAACACCAGACATTGTATCTGACATTAAAAGATGTTAGCTAAACCTTGTGGCAATTTCCCTAAGTAATGCTAGAATATTGGATTGATATGAAAGGATTTTTAGACTGCTTCCTGCAAGTAGGTTGTGAGTTTACTGCTAAAGATGTTTGAATACTTTGATCTTAAGTCTCAGTGGATTTTTTAGAAGGTTTAATAGAGTAATGCAGCATTTGTTTAATTTAACTCCATCCGAGATGTCTTGCGTTGTGTTGCAATGTAATCATTTTCCTAATCTAGCACAGATCCAGCTCTTTGCTTATGGAAATAATGGTTTTGAAAGAATGAGGGGCGAAGTAACAAGAGGCAAATGTTTTCCTGTCAAGTTTTCAATATCAAAGAATGAACATGTTATTCGATCAAGTTCAAGCATTCTCATTAAACTTAAGGTAACTTTACCTTAACTACAGCATCTGCATTTTAGGTTATAAACTAATTATACAAATTCTTACTACCATATTATTTTGCTTGCATGCAAATAACTAATGGTAGATAAAGTCTTTATATATCAAATGTATGTTTTCCATGTTGGACTAAAATAAATACATTTAATGCGCTAATGAATATTGTCCTTTTGTACTTTATGGTGCTGAACATGTATGTGTCATGTGGAACGTGGCAGCCACCCTTGGATCTAATTAATATTGGGCGTTACTGGTTTTCATTCCCAGTACCAGACTTGATTTAGTAGACATGAGCCAAATACACATATGGCAGAACCTATTTTTATATTTACCAGCTATCCGCAGTCCAAATCTATGATCAGGCTGCATTAAAAGCAGAATTAGTGGGCATTTTAAGACCAGGCATGCATTCTTGTTTGTTTTTCTCTATATGAGCACACACACACACACGCAAATGTATTTACAATAAATACCATTATTTATAATAAATAAATGTATTTATAATACATTTATACAGACATTTAGCCCAGACTGCAGCCTTCATTTAAATATTTTTTTTTTTTTAAACAGATGAAAAGGTAAGAACACTTAAAGTGGCCATTTAGGCTATTTGAAATCGTACTTGACCTCTTGCCACTCTTTTTGACACATCAGATTGCCAAAAGACATTTTACAACTATATGGAAAATAAGTATTTGAACACCCTGCTATTTTGCAAGTTCTCCCACTTAGAAATCATGGAGGGGTCTGAAATTGTCATCGTAGGTGCATGTCCACTGCGAGAGACATAATCTAAAAAAAAAAATCCAGAAATCACAATGTATGATTTTTTAACTATTTATTTGTATGATACAGCTGCAAATAAGTATTTGAACACCTGAGAAAATCAATGTTAATATTTGGTACAGTAGCCTTTGTTTGCAATTACAGAGGTCAAACGTTTCCTGTAGTTTTTCACCAGGTTTGCACACACTGCAGGAGGGATTTTGGCCCACTCCTCCACACAGATCTTCTCTAGATCAGTCAGGTTTCTGGGCTGTCGCTGAGAAACACGGAGTTTGAGCTCCCTCCAAAGATTCTCTATTGGGTTTAGGTCTGGAGACTGGCTAGGCCACGCCAGAACCTTGATATGCTTCTTACAGAGCCACTCCTTGGTTATCCTGGATGTGTGTTGGAAGACCCAGCCTCGACCCATCTTCAATGCTCTAACTGAGGGAAGGAGGTTGTTCCCCAAAATCTCGCAATACATGGCCCCGGTTATCCTCTCCTTAATACAGTGCAGTCGCCTTGTCCCATGTGCAGAAAAACACCCCCAAAGCATGATGCTACCACCCCCATGCTTCACACTAGGGATGGTGTTCTTGGGATGGTACTCATCATTCTTCTTCCTCCAAACACGGTTAGTGGAATTATGACCAAAAAGTTCTATTTTGGTCTCATCTGACCACATGACTTTCTCCCATGACTCCTCTGGATCATCCAAATGGTCATTGGCAAACTTAAGACGGGCCTTGACATGTGCTGGTTTAAGCAGGGGAACCTTCCGTGCCATGAATGATTTCAAACCATGACGTCTTAGTGTATTACCAACAGTAACCTTGGAAACAGTGGTCCCAGCTTTTTTCAGGTCATTGACCAGCTCCTCCCGTGTAGTTCTGGGCTGATTTCTCACCTTTCTTAGGATCATTGAGACCCCACGAGGTGAGATCTTGCATGGAGCCCCAGTCCTAGGGAGATTGACAGTCATGTTTAGCTTCTTCCATTTTCTAATGATTGCTCCAACAGTGGACCTTTTTTCACCAAGCTGCTTGGCAATTTCCCCGTAGCCCTTTCCAGCCTTGTGGAGGTGTACAATTTTGTCTCTAGTGTCTTTGGACAGCTCTTTGGTCTTGGCCATGTTAGTAGTTGGATTCTTACTGATTGTATGGGGTGGACAGGTGTCTTTATGCAGCTAACGACCTCAAACAGGTGCTTCTAATTTAGGATAATAAATGGAGTGGAGGTGGACATTTTAAAGGCAGACTAACAGGTCTTTGAGGGTCAGAATTCTAGCTGATAGACAGGTGTTCAAATACTTATTTGCAGCTGTATCATACAAATAAATAGTTAAAAAATCATACATTGTGATTTCTGGATTTTTTTTTTTAGATTATGTCTCTCACAGTGGACATGCACCTACGATGACAATTTCAGACCCCTCCATGATTTCTAAGTGGGAGAACTTGCAAAATAGCAGGGTGTTCAAATACTTATTTTCCTCACTGTATATATATATATATATATATATAGATATGTGTCATTTTTTTAATGTCATTTTTTTTATGCTAAATTCAGTTTTTATTCCCAAGATGATAACTGGATTGCAATCCAGCGAAATACGCAACACAATGAGTTCATGTCGCCAATAATGTAGCATATTGTTGTTTGAAGCATTGCATTGTTGCAGCTTCCTGCACTATAGACGTTTGAAAATGACACAGAGTTAACACTGAATTGGTCTTTAGAAGGCCTCTACTATATAGCAAGACTGAGTCTCCAGAACAGAGAGGCTGTTTTTATTAGGGAACCTCTGTGAAAAAGTCCTCTTATGGCACGAATAGTATTTCACATGCTGCTTTCATTCTGAGATGTGTACTGGGGACTGGAGAACGGCTGGAATTGCTACTGTTTCCTGGACTGTCTGCTTTGTGCAGACTTGGAACCCGAAGAAAATACCTGGATGGTATCCATTTACACAGCATGGAAAAATGCCTCATAAATGCACATGCTATAGCCAAGCCAAACCAGAAAGTGCAAAGCCTTGATTCAATCTTGAAGTTTTTCTTGTAGCCTTTGATATATTTTGATAAGTGTGGAGAGAGTAAGAGAAGCCATGTATAAGGCAAAAAAATATACAGTATATAAAACTTTGATCTACTCAGTTTCTCTTTCTTTAAACACAGTCTGTCTGTTTTCTATTTCCTCAAATTCTGTCCTTCTCTCCAACAGTTACCGTTACTCACTCTCTCTCAATCTGACCGTATATTACTTTTAGACACACATTTGTCTTGGATGGATGGATTAATGGATAGATAGATGATCTCAGAATCAACTCAAAACTTGATCTCAGGCAAAAAAGGAGGGCAAGGCAAGAGGGAATTATTCATGATGACAGGTGAAATTGTTGCCATTTACCAGGGGAGTAAAGCAAAATTAATCGGCTTAATACTAACAAGTAGCTGCTTGTGAAACCCATCAGACGCACTTGAGCCATTATTCGTTTATTTAACTGGAATGGAAACCTGAAGCTTAACTTTATATCTGCCAGATCTAAAAGTTTGGACAGAAATGTTGGACAGCGATGACAGCAGCTGTTATAAACACAGAGGTTCTCGTGAAGCACACATCAGTGGGTGTGCATTGGGATTCTGTCTCTTCCCTTTTCTTCTCTCGCCCCTCCTGCGTTCCGCTGGGTGAGTGAAATTCCAAATTGCCCCCTCCCTCATTTTGCCTCCCCTCTTCTCCCTCTCTTATACACACACACACACACACATACACATGCTCTCAGGTCTCAGAACTATCTGCTGTGGTTCTGTTACCTGCAAAAGACACACTCTCTCACACACTCCTTAAAGATGGCCTGGACTCATACAGCTCTGCTGACACTGCTGCCCATTGTTTTCATTCTGATTGGTGAGTACCACTTCTGTGCTTTTTTTTAATGCATTTTTTACCTAAAAATACTTTGGGGACATCGTTTTCCCCAGAAGCTAGTTCAGTTTGACTAAACCTCCCTTTGGAGACACCCTGGGACATTCTCAAAATAGACACATATCAAAAAAACATGGTGTTACCATGGTAGGTGTCAAAATAAACATGCTAAAACTATGGTACCATGTACAAAAACCTATAATTGGTAATACCAAAGTGTATTCATTTATTTAAAGCTTGCTATCATTTCTACAGTAGATGCCCTGTAACTGTCAAATGCATTGCTGGAATAGTTATCAATTATTTCACTTCAGAATTGGTCAAAAATATCAGATCAAGAAAAAATAGGAACCGAATCCTTTATTTTCTTTCTCCATTTTTCTGTCTCCAGAGCTGGCAGGAGTTGAAAGTGCAGCGGTGAGTGATGGAAAAGACAGTGAACCTAAGGGTATGTTCAGATGAACACACACACACAAAGTTAGCTACAGCATACCACAGACTTCTACAAACACTTGTTTTTATATTTACCCAATCCCACATTTCAACTGTACTTCCATAAGAAAACTTTTTGCATTTTAAAATAATTATGATATTATATTATATTATAATAATATACTATATATATATATATATACACACACACAATATAACAGGGTCAGAATTTAAGGGGGGCTTGGGGCAAAAATGAAATTTTTTAATTATTATTCAAATAATTAAAAATGTTGGGGTAAAAATGCCCTCATAATGAATGCCATAATTAATTGTTTTTTATTTGTAATATATATAAAAATATAGGTATATATATATATATATATATATATATATATATGATTTTATATTCTATTCTAGGCCTAGTTATGCATTTGATCTCTTGTTAATATACATGGTAAAATGTAAGTATTTGGTCTAAAAGTTTGTTATATATTGTGGGTATAAAACAATTGCCTTCATAAAGGTAAAAAAAATGCCCACGAGCAACAAATGCAGTCAAAAAATTGCTCAAAAATTGTAAAGTCAATTTCTGGCACTGAAATACTGTGTACATTTTATTATTTTTCCAATTAAGGATGTCTCTGGATATCCCCAAAGTCTGTTTTGTCAGATTTAGTTAACTTCTGTGCACAAATTCCTCCACAAAGCAAACCCGCACACATTCTCCAAATCCCTCAAGCTTTCTCCTTTCCCCATTGCTTTTGCAGTATCATCTAAACAAATTTTCATGCCAGCATCAGATGCCTCAAACTTCTTCAAACGTCGCAGTCGCAGATCCCCGAAAACATATGCAGAGTACTATGGTGAGCGCTGTGATATCCTGACATATCTGCTTTCCTTATAATCTTTGAAGGATTAATAAATCTAATGACTGTCGTTGAAATTACACTTCTAACACGCATCTTAAGCATTAACACTAAGTTTGCATATTGTCAGAAAGCTTGGTTTGTCAGTTGTTTTTTGGCACGTTTAAGTCATAATTGCCAGGGTGCTGCTCCAACCCAACTTTGACACACTTGCCTGTAATTTATGTGAACCCAAAGACCTAGATCATCTGGATCTAGTATGCTGGACTTGAAACTAAACTCTGCAGAAAGATAGATCTCAGGAAACTGGATTGAAAACCCGAGAACCCCAATTTGTGGTCCAGAAAGCCACAAGGATCAACAGGACATTATGAAGCCACTCTCTCTCGTTCACAAACACAAACATCCCCCAAAACAACATCACATTGTCCCATAGCCCACCATTACTGAAATGAAAGCGTGGACAACTTTTACTGAAGTGTGTTTTAAATTGTCAGCACTATATGTGTGTGTGTGACGGTGCACTCTGCAGGTTGAAGGAGGAAAAGCAGTTGAGGCTCGAGAGTGGAATGTGTAAGCATAGAAATAAAACAACCTCCCTTAATATGGAGAGAGAGACAAAAACTTAGATTATTTTTGGCATTCAAGCCAAATTTGCTAATATCTTTGAGCTTTCCATCACACAAGCTGTCCGACTGCTTATGGGAGTGTGTTTTACCCTTAAATGTGTTTTTGTTGTACAGTCATCAGCTGAAAGCATGTGAAGTTTGAGGACACTTAGAGGTATCCTAAATTAAGGATCTGAGGTCTTAACTGTAGTAGATGTGTCTTTGAATCATCATGGTAACACTATAGAACAAGCAGACTAGCAAAGATTTTGGGTTGAGGTTTTTTAATGGAAATCCTCAAGCAATTTTACCCATATTATTCTTAGAGGTTGATTTTTAAAATCAATAAACTGAATTTCTTATGAATAAACCTTTTCAGTTCACAGTTTAACAATGTATACTGACTGTATCTTGAAGTATTATTTATCTTTCCTTTAGCGGAACAGAGAGTGATGATGCGCGCAAATGAGCAAAGGAGGGAGCACTTGGAGGAACAAAGCAACGAGCATGAGAACTATTTAGAGGAGGAGCGTAAAGGTAAGTTTGATCCTTTTTATTATTTTGGTCTCTAGAAAAGAGAAACAACCTTTGCAATCCCTCTACTGGATATATATATATATATATATATATATATATATATATATATATATATATATATATATGCCACGCAAACTGTGTAGTACTTTACTCTATAAGCAGGGCTGTTTCTGGCCATAAGCATTTAAACAGCCACTTAGTGCCCCAGAGTCACCAGGGGGCCTTCAGAGCAAGGTAGTTCTTTTTTTTTTTCATTTTTAAATATACTAAAAGCTGCTAGTAGGACTCAGGCAGCTGTTATGGCTCAATTAGACAGTTATAGGGTGCCCCCTTGTGGCCTGAGAGGGAAGGGAGAATATAACTGCAAGGAGAGAGCTACACGCCGCACGTGCAGTTGCAGTTGCAGAGTTTATAGGATTTTGCTTAGGGCCCCTATATGCTCAGAAACAGCCCTCTCTATAAAACTAATACGAGGCTGATGACAGCTATGGCTTTAAAGACTGATATTTAATCTGTTTTGGATGCCATGTAGTATAATGATTAGGAATAATAATCCACTGACATTATCCTGACTTTTAACGTTAAGAGAAGGTCGTTTAAATTATTTGAAAGTTACAAAGCAAGGTAGCTTGCAATTCATCAGTGTTAGCAGGCAAGATCAAGTCTAGGAGTCGTGTTTGTTGCGCTGGGAGCCGGACGTTTGCTGGATTCCATCTCTAGGATAACATTACCTAGTGTTGCAGTTTGTTGTCCCTGTTGAATAGCTGAAGAGAAGCGCTGAGGGAAGGCTCTCGGGAGCGCACATAAACGTCACACCCTTTGGATTTTCCCAGCAAAAGCGACCCGCTCGCATTGCATGAAAATCAGTCATTAATACAGGCTTTAATAGGCAACCTAGGAAGTCCGGGTAGGGCTTAATTTTTAAGCTATATTATTGCATAATATATAATATTTGAGAGAAATGATTCCTTTAAGAGAAATGCACCATATTAACCATAATTTCTCCCTCTCTCTCTCTCTCTCTCTCTATATATATATTAAAAAGTTGGCTAATAGCAAGTTTTAGTTTAACAGCAGAAGCAATTACTCGAAGACATCTGTATAGTGGCAGTAACTATTAACTAATACATAACCAGCAATGTGTGTGATCATGTTAAAATTTCTTGTTGCTGTCTGTCTTTCTTTCAACAGAACAGTATGAGAGGACCAGAGAGAGGAATGAACAGTGGAGAGAATTCCACTATGATGGGCTTTACCCACGATACCCTCACCACCGCCCATATGTCTGAACACTCCTTGGGCTTCTATCAGAAAAGTCACCTTTGTTTGAGAAAAACGTTTATGACAACATTAATATGACCATATTATAATGTTAGGCTATTATTATTTATAACACTGTCTGAGCACTTATACACAGAAATTCCTTAATACATATCATAGAGATTGGAACATACAGTTAAGCACTTTCTGTTCTAATCCTGTTTAGTCATTTATCTTAAATGTAACGATTACTTTATTGGACGTTATTTTGTCCAGACAAAACATTTACGATTAGAGAGTAATTTGAAGCTTTTTTGCTAAAAGACTCTGCTTACTATTTCTTTCCAAGTAATAATTTAGCTCTCATCTGACTTTTCTTTTTAAATAACTTTGTTCAAACTGAAGTCTGTATTGATGTGGATAAAGATGGTTCACATTTTCCACCTTAGTGAGAAGATTTAATCTAAAATGCAATGACCAGAATGCTATAAGAGGAGGAAAAAGCCAATTAATGTAAAAAATGAAAAGAACGACCTGCGCCTCCATTGCAACAACTTAACTCATATACTGTACATATTAAAACAGATGCATGAGTTTATGCTCCTACAGACTGAATACTAATTCTTAGGCAGTATTTGCTGGCAATGGAATGAACATTCCTGCATTGAGAGCTTAGACAGATGGGAAAATGAGGGAGAAAGAGGCAAGTGGAAAATGTATCTACCTTCATAAGCCTTGGTGCTGTCATCCCTCACACATTTTCACCTGACAGTAGAACGGCTTATTTCCACACCTAATCCTTAAAGAAAAGCACAAGGGGGTATTAAAGCATTAATATATAACATCGTAACAAGAGCCAAACAAGATTGAGCATGTGTGCCAGTCAATAATTGATTAAATCAATAACTGTTTTGCAGATGATCGTATCAAGTCAATGAAACACAGCACAATTCACTTGATTGTTTAATTCAGGTGTGCCTCATGGCACAATAAACGCTCACAGCTAAAACAGGAAGAGTACATAAGAATATTTACATTTTAAAAAGGCTTCAGGTTAAATCAACGCACATAGACACCAGACGCATAATACATCTGTCTCATAAATCATATTTAACATTCAGTGATTCAAGGTCTTGTTTCAATCCAAAGCTGACACCATCCAGGACTAAAGTCCCTGTCTTCTACTTATGGAGACATTATGAGAGTCTTCAAAGATCTGTGTTTGGATTTCTCAAGATCAGGCTGCACACAAGGGAAACTGCTGCTACTTTAGTTTGTTAAGGAATTTGGGCTGTTCCTCTCCACGTGGCAACAGTAGTTCACTACAGATTTTGGGTCACTTTTTCTCCTGTGGAAATGAGAAATATGGGTCCAAACAGAGGCAAAGTGTGTCAATACACATACATGCTGATGTATTCCATAACATCAATTATAATGCATGAGTGCCAAAACCCAAATCTATAGTAAATAAATAGAAGCTGTACCTTTAACATGCCATCTATCTCTCCCACTTGAAGAGACCACACTGGCTGAAGTGGAAGATGAGGAAAATAATTCAAAAGAATTAAACAAAAAACAAAAGTATATTATGCCACTTATTACAAAGCTACTTACCAAAGATGTAGATAAATGGATACGAAATATTGATTGAAATTAAAATTAATTGTTTTTATGATCAAAAACAGATTACACGCACACACCGGTTTGATCGCACGTCTCTTGGGTGTGTTCAAACTGATCTGGGATGCGTTTCCCCAAAGCATCACAAGCGATGCTGCCAATGGATTCTACGATCTACGTAGGCTTACAATGCTTTTGGGAAAGGCAGCCCTGAAAATACCACCACCATGCATTTGTAATTGGAGAATTGGAACGCAACATTCGATTTTTCAGAGAAATGGTAACTCTGTAAATGTTAAGATAAAGCATTTAGGTTCAATGAAGTGGTACTAACAGGTGTGTATTCTGCAAATGTTGTAGGATGTGTCAGAAGGTGTTTAATAAGGTTGCTGGTGTTTCGCCAGTAGATGGGTTTTCCCAGTCTCATCTGGCAAAACCCCAAAATAATTCAAAATCTCGCTAAGTGAATTGTTTTTTAAAAAGCTTCTCACTCTCCAAAGTTTTATTTAAATCCATATTATCCATTAGGAGACACAACCACCAAATTAACACGCTGGGATTCAGACGTGTGTTTGAAGAATGGGAAAAGCACACATCGAAAAATGAACCGTACCATATAAGGGGCAAATTCTAAACAGCATTTTGCTCTCCTAAAGGGCACTGCATGAAGGGGACTCCACTTGAAATAGTAGACATAGGTCTGTATCAAATGACAGTTTTAGTGAAAATCATATTTACCACCACACATACTACGTAACTTATGGTACTGCCATATTAACGGTACTATCATTTAAAACACATTGTGGCATTAGGTTATATCACATTTTATTCAATAATGTCTAGGCTTGAAATGGCTTTTAGGTTACCCCCAAAAAATAAACGGGGATTACGGTAGGCATTTTTTGCACAATCATTTTGAATTCTGTGGGCATTTTTGTTGCCATTTTTGCCCCGAGCCCTTGTTAATTCCCGCCTTTGGAGAATCACATATTTCAGCACAATACTGTATTTACACAGAAATCAAATCTTGGCGGTTTTGCCTTTTTCACATTATGGGACGTTTTCCCAGGTCGGTACCTTTGCAGCTGATTGGCTCTTTGATGAACGCGGGGACTGATCGAGGAGTATATCCTCCCTTTCTGAAAAGCCATGCTCCAGCATGGGAACCGGTGGCCCTGGGAGATGGGACATAGGACCAGCGGGTAATTTTGGACCCTCCGAGGAAGCTTTAGGAGAAATTAGGAGACCCCCATTTGTAGCCAACCGCGAGGGAACAGCAGGCCCTGCAATACTCTGGAGCACTCTGAGGAGAGAGAATTATGCATTCATTTCGCTGACGGTTTTATCAAAAGCAATTTACGGTAAATTTAGTACAGGTTTAAAAAACCTACAGCAACTTGTTGTTAAGTGTCTTGATCAAGTAAACAATGTTGATAACTCATAGATCACCGTTTGGGGGGTTTGAACCCACAACCTTTCAATTACCAGACCAGATCTTTAACCATTACTTCATAGCACCCCAGAAAGTGAAAATGGGGTCATAAAACACCATATTAGCTTTCAAAATCCAATGTAAATCAAATGCATATTGTCCAGTCAAATGCAGTTTATGCATTAACAACCACAGGCAGAGCCAATAAACTCCTCACCTCTTCTGAATATCATCTTTCCTCTTCTTCTGAGCCATTAGTCTCTGCTGGTGCCGTTCTTTTATTTGTTTGAGGAGGTCAGACACAGAGAAGGTCTGAGCTGGAGATCCAGACACAGCTGGTAACACATGAGGGGTAAACAAAAGAAGACAGAGATTAAATATGTTAATGCTTATTAACAGACACCGAAGCCTCATAGTCCAGTGTCATTCTAAAAAATGTTTTTCAATTGTGGGCTGATGTTCCATGGCCATCTGCTGGATAACAATGGTACTACAGCACCAGAGAACGTGTATGTAGTAAAAGATTAAAGGAATAATTTGCTCAAAAAAATACCCTCATGCCATTCCAGATGTGTACAACTTACTTTCTTCTGCAGAGCACAAATAAAGATTTTTAGAAGAATTGGGTTAGCTATGCTCAAGGTCCATACAATGCAAGTGAACTTTGAAGCTTCAAAAAGCACACAGAAGCAGCATAAAAGTAATCCATAAGAATCAATTTGTTTAATTAATGTCTTCTGAAATGATCTAATCGGTTATGGGTGAGAATAGACCAAAATATAACTCCTTTTTCACTGTCCATCTTGCCATTGCGGTCTCTAGGAACTCTTTTTTAGGGCAAACAATAACAAGCACTATTTTCACATTTTCAATTATTTCAATTAGTGTTGCTTGCCTGCAAACTTGTTCAAATCTGGCAACCCGACAGTGTCTAAATACTATAGGTGAGTGGGCGGGATCACAGGGGCCAAAACATAACAGAAATTCCGGCCCAGAATGGAAACTTCAAATTACAATCAATGGCTGTAGCATTGGCATATTTCCTAATTCTCTAGTGACATTTTATGGTCATTTTATGATTTAGTACTGTAAAAATATGGGCTAAAGCACATAACTGGTAATCAGAAGGTTGCTGGTTCAATCCCCACAGCCACCACCATTGTGTCCTTGAGCAAGGCACTCAACTCCAGGTTGCTCCAGGGGGATTGTCCCTGTAATAAGTGCACTGTAAGTCGCTTTGGATAAAAGCGTCTGCCAAATGCATAAATGTAAATGTAATGTGTGCATACAGTATATCAATCAACCATTACTTTGAACAGTTTTAGAAGGTTAGAGTAAAGAATGCCAGTGGCTAATACTCCTACTCCTACCCTAAATGTTCTTCCAACAGCTGAGCTGGATTACCCAGGTGGCACCCCTTCCTCGTTCTCCTGTTCCTCCTCAGGCTCAACATATTGATCATCATCTTCCCCATAAAAGAGGTCGTCCAGATTGTCATTGCTCTCTCCAGCAGCTGCAGCAGTCTCTGGATCTTGGCCCTCACTCTCCACAAATAAAGACAGCAACAGGTCCAGATTACCCTCTTCTGATGTCCAACACAAGAAAGCAGATGACAAATGCAGATCAGACAAATCTAAAATATCATAGTACATCAACTCTTTGGTTTACAGCACACTAGGGTCAGAATAATAAATAAGCAATAAGTAATCCCACATACAAATGCAAAACCATACATGTCAAATTTATTATTTAATAAATCAATTAATACATTTATCCAGGAACACACTATTACAGGAATATCATTCAGGCAGCACTGAATGTATAATCTCCAGTGAATCTTTAATAACTTTGTAATTCTTATAATTCAAGTAATTTTTATTTGTATAGCGCTTCTTACAACACACATCATTTCAAAGCAGCTTTATAGGAAATCATGCATTAACAGAAAATAAATAAAATAATTAAACTGTAATATCTATAACGTCTTAGATTCGTCATTGTGTAGTTTGATTAAATATGGTTGTAAATTGTGTATAAAATTTTAATAATTATATAAAAAAATTATTTAGAACCCCTGTGAGCAAGCTGAAGGTGACTGTGGCAAGCAAGCATCCTGGATTAACTGCATAAACTCACTTAGATGAACTGTCCTTTGTTAGTTGCTGATGAAGGCTTTTGTTGGCAATTCAATGATTGGTGTTGGTGCATCACAAAGCTGATGCAGGCAGAGATCAATCAGGTGCATCGCAGTTCAACCTGCAGGTCATTTAGGTGAGGTCCATCCTAAATCCAAGGTTCAGTCAGTGGCATATGAACTATTCGATGTCTTACAGTTGGAGTTGGCATCAGTTCATCCTCTGAAGTCATATGGTTGAAGTAATGTCTGGCCGGCTGTAGTTTGTCGTCATCACTCAGAAACACTTAGCAATGTGTAATGATCTTCTACTGACCTTTTATGAATGCACAGCTACAGTATACTACATTTGTACCATTTTCCCGTTATACAAATTTATTTAGATATGATAGTTATTACAGAAACTGGAGGAATAACATGAGACAGTACAGTACATATCCCAGAATTTCATAGACAGCACTCCAAAGCAAAAACTGTGCAAAAAATTAATTACAGTTAATTAAGTGTTAGATTGTTAGGAATGTTTAGGCAACCATGGTAAAACACTAAGGCCTTTGTCAAGTATTGTCTGATTTTATCAGCTCCCTTGGGCTCACTATATATTGTGGAGGTGGTGGTGGCATAGTGTCTAGAGCACAGGGCTGCTAATCAGAAGGTCGCTGGTTCGACCCACCACCATTGTGCCCTTGAGCAAGGCACTTAACTCCAGGTTGCTCCAGGGGGATTGTCCCTGTAATAAGTGCACTGTAAGTCGCTTTGGATAAAAGCGTCTGCCAAATGCATAAATGTAAATGTAAATGTAAATATATTGCTTCACCATAACAATGCAGTCTTTGTGCATGTCCTGAAGGGACAAAGTTCCAGAAAAACTTACTCATTTCACAAATGTTTACACCAGTAATCAATAAAGTGGACGTCTATCTATCTATGAAAATGAAATGAGAAATTATGGATCAAGCTTTTCCACTGTCAACCTACCAGGTGTTTTTTGATGGTATGAAATAATAAACCACATTATAGATTATTCTATCAAGAGACAGTGCAGCACAGTCCAGAGGTCACACATCAATCACAGATCAATACTTGGTGCTTCTAGAGAGGTCCACGAATATGGTCATCTTGAGCTTCACCCACTTTCCATATGCGATCAGCTGTCAGGAACATATTTACATTTTTAATCACTTGTATAACATGGCACATCTGAATTACATTCAAGTTCAATTAGTAAGTTTACCTCCTCATTATCTACACGAGGTTCAGTTGTGGGTTTCTTTGGAGAGCTCATCTTGTGTAGTGGGTCAATGACGTCTGTGCTCTGGGACAGGTAAAGTAATTCTACACATACCATGTGAAATTGAGATACACGGCACATGATCAGAATCAGAATCATCTTTATTGCCAAGTATGCTTACACATACAAGGAATTTGTCTTGATGACAGGCGCTTCCAGTGCACAACAGAGATAATAATAATTAAAAATTAAAAATTGGATAAAAAAAATAAAATAAAAATTTAATAGAAAATAAAAGTATATAAAGAATAGAATAATAATACTCTCTCTCTCTCTCTCTCTCTCTCTATATATATATATATATATATATATATATACACACACACACACACACAAGTGCAAATCTGTTATATACAGTGCAATGGAATGTAATGGCAGAAGAGGTTGGATGTGTTGGGATAAATATAACAATATTAGACTGTGATTATGTTATAATGACTACATCTCGTCTATTTTAACTAGTTCAGACATTTATAAATGTATCTGTGCATGCATATGGTTCTACTTAGTTTATTTACCCGAAAAGCACATACCCGAAAAATCACGAGTTTCTCCAACGAGTCTGTTCAACGTTTGTTTATATTTCCCCCCAAAGCAGTCACGTGTTTAACGAACATCTGTCCACTTGTGTTCGGCGAATATGTTTCCCCTTTCCCGAAATGTATTCTGCTATTGTTGAACACATTATATGATCAACCTTAAACATATTTTTTAGATAAATAATCATATTTTATTACTATTATATACACCAAAATATGTAATACATTTTGATTTATGTCAATACATTGCCATTATAATCCGGAACCGTTATTGTTGGTACTGTCGTCAGCCCGGAATGTTTTTGAGGTCGCGCGAAGATTTACAGCATGAAGAAAGAACAGGTTGTCAACTGTCAGTTCTCTGTTTGGTATCCTTTATTCAAAAAACACACTATAAAGAGGTAAGAAGGTTATTTATACTACCTGAGAAAATGTATTTATCCTGACTCGCAAAGATAAAAAAAAACGAATGTACTGTAGTTGCCAAGAACTCCCAAAAGTAGGCTACCATGATGTTTTGGACGTATATTATAATACTACCATGATTATTTTGAACTTGTACAGTGGTAATACCATTGTATTCTTTGAAGTACCTTGGGATACCATATTAATACAATGGTAATTTCTCTGTACCACAAACCTTCTGTATCACAAAAAGTGTCATGGTATCACTACAGTATTTTAAACAGAAAACAGCTAGTATTAGCCAAAGTATCATATACATACAATAGATGCTGATATCTGAAATTGTTTGGCTATTAAATTGACAATTCACCCAAAAATGACAATTCTCTTATCATTTACTCACTTTCATATCATAAGTGTATGTCTTTCTTTCTCCTGCTGAACATAAACAAAGATTGTTAGAAAAAAATATCTCAGCTTTGTAGGTCCATAACATGCAAATTAATAGTGGACAGAACTTTGAAGCTCCTAAAAGCACATAAAGGCATCATAAAAGTAATCAATTGGACTGCAGTGGTTAAATCTGTCTTTTGAAGTGATATGATAGGTGTTGGTGAGAAACAGATCAATATTTAAGTCCTATTTCTACTAAATCTCCACTTTCACATTCACTTTCTTATTCTTTTGTTTTTGACGACTGGCATTCTTCATGCATAACACCACCTTCTGGGCAGGGATGAAAATTGATAGTGAAAAATTATTATAAAGCTGAGATATTCTTCTAAACATATTTGTTTATGTTCAGGAGTCAAGAAATTGCATGAGGTTGAATAAATTATGAGAGATTTAACATTTTTGGATGAACTATCCATTTAAGGTGTCCATCAATAACTGCTAGCATTGAGGTAAAACGCGTCTAATTATAAGGCGATACAACATTTTTTATCTTTTGATTTTATTATTTTGGAACAGAGCTGTTGTAATGAAATCTCTTTTGATGGTTGTTTTCTCTTTTTCTAGTTTGATTCTACCCATTCCTCAAAATGTAATTGATTACTTGTTAGACGACGGGACTCTTGTGGTTTCTGGCAGGTAAGATTGGGGCAAAAATTTGGTATTGAACAAATTATTTGGCCTACATATTGAATGCTTTTGTCTAATTGGCTCTTTTTATAGTGAGAACACCAATCAACACACACAGGCCACCAACAGTGATTCTGATGAGGAGGACATTCAGGTATTTGCACACAAGACATTCAATCATCTCTTTAACACTTGCAGTTATCAATGTTACCTAATGCAATTCTGTGTTTTCCAGTGGACTGATGATGAAACCACAACAACTGTTATGGTGAGATGATGTCCTGAGCTAATCTAAGGGCATTTAAGGCTTCAGTTGTGATATACATCAGGTAGTAAAGGGTAGGTTGTGTGAATATTTTGCAGGCCCCAGAATTCCCAGAGTTCAGTATAAAGGTCCAGGAGGCAATAAATGTTCTGGGTGGGTGTGTCTTTCCGAAACTGAACTGGAGTGCCCCTCGAGTGAGAACACCACACAGCCATACTCTATAAACACAGAGATGTATAATACTTACTTTTCCTCATGGAAAGGTTTTCATATTATATTTGTCATCGTTTTTATGATTTTTCAGTGTCTTTCTCTACCCTCTATCTTTCCTTTCAGGATGCCAACTGGATTGCCTTAAACAGTTCCTTACAGTGTCAGAGTCTAAGTGATATCTTCCTTCTTTTTAAAAGTTCAGATTTCATCACACATGACCTCACACAACCGTAAGTGTCAAAGGCAACATTTCTGACCTATCATACATGTTTATTATGTGCAAACATGTGAATCACTCATGCTCCATGTGACTCTGTGTTGTTTTATATCCCTTTTGTTTCAGGTTCCTTCACTGTAGTGATGATTCTCCAAACCCAACTATAAACTATGAGGTATGTAGAATACACAGTGTTCATGTATGTGTGTAAATACAGTATATATATATATATATATATATATATATAATGTGTGTGTGTTTGGAATAATGTCCAGATTTTGCTGTTTTGGAAGGAAATTGGTACTTTAATTCACCAAAGTGGCATTCAACTGATCACAAAGTATAGTCAGGACATTACTGATGTAAAAAAACAGCACCATCACTATTTGAAAAAAGTAATTTTTGATCAAATCTAGACAGACCCCATTTCCAGCAGCCATCACTCCAACACCTTATCCTTGAGTAATCATGCTAAATTGCTCATTCGGTACTAGAAAATCACATGGCAAAAAAGAAACTGCTTTCTCTTGAAACTCACAAGTCAATCTTTGTTTTGAGGAATGAAGGCTATACAATGCTTGTACAAAAAAACTGAAGATTTCATGCAAAGGTGTACACTGCAGTCTTCAAAGACAAAGGGCAACTGGCTCTAACAAGGACAGAAAGAGATGTGGAAGACCAGATGTACAACTAAACAAGAGTATAAGTACATCAGAGTCTCTAGTTTGAGAAATAAACACCTCACATGTCCTCAGCTGACAGCTTCATTGAATTCTACCCGCTCAACACCAGTTTCATGCTGTACAACAGTAAAGAGAAGACTCAGGAGGCCTTATGGGAAGAATTGCAAAGAAAAAGACACTTTTGAAACAGAAAAACAAAAAGAAAATGTTAGAGTGGGCAAAGAAACACAGATATTTGACTACAGATAATTGGAAAAGAGTGTTATGGATCTTAACCCCATTCAGATTTTGTGGGATCAGCTAGAGTGTAAAGTGTGTGTGAGAAGTGCCCGACAAGACAGACACATCTATGGCAAGTGCTACAGGAAGTGTGGGGGGAAATGTCACCTGAGTATCTGGACAAACTGACAGCTGGAATGCCGAGAATCTGCAAAGCTGTCATTGCTGCCCATGGAGGATTATTTGATGAGAACTCTTTGAAGTAGTTTAAGAAGCTCTGAAATTTCTTTTCAAATTGTAGTAGTACATTTTCACATTATTAATGTCCTGACTATATATTCATGATCAGTTGAATCAGATGAATGACACTTTGGTGAATAAAAGTACAAATTTCTTTCCGAAACAGCTAAATCTGTACATTATTCCAAACTTTTGGCCACAAGTGTATATGTGTATATATATATATATATATATATATATATATATATATATATATATATATATATATATTGTACTGTATATACATGTAAATGTATGTATATATGTGTGTATACCTTATTTTCTCTTACATTTATTTTGTTTAGTTGGTATTAAGAAAATGGAGTGAGCTCATTCCAGGAGGAGAATTTCGCTGCTTTGTGAAGGAAAACAAACTTGTAGGTATGACAATTCTGTATATGTGGACAATCTGTTCTAAATGTAACACAAATGAGTATAATGGTGCATTGCAATTATTTGTACGATGAAGGTTTCAAACACAATGCATTGTAGCAATGACCTAGCACTTCTCTGGCACATTTTATCACGTGCAAAGCTAAAGATCTGATTTTCACTCAATACTGAGATTAGGCCTGTTTTTTAGCAATCTGTCAGAGAGATTACACACAACATTACCAGCACATCGCCAAACAGGAGGCCAGCATCTCCTCATCCATACTGCAGTTCTTCAGGGACCACATTCAATATCAGTTCCCAGATGAGGACTGTAAGTTTATTTCAGTGAAGCTAAAAGATATTTAGTTATGATTATACGATATATGGGCACTAACTCTACTTTATACTGTTTCTTTTTTCAGTTGTCCTGGATGTTTACAGAGACAGCTCAGTAAGTTTTTTATAAATGCAATTCTTATATTAAATGTGTTAAATTTATGGATTTACAATATGACATTTTTTCATTTCTTTGAAATGTATCACTGTAAGGATTTATCCATCCTATAAAAAAGTTCTTATTTTCAAATGTAATTCAAATGCAAGCCAGTGGTTGTAAATTTTGGGTTGAATTATAGAATAGAATCTTGAAACTCAAAGCACATAGCTTGTAGCAACTCATGTGTATGAAACATATTGCTTTTTATAGGGACGTGTATGGTTGATTGACTTCAACCCTTTTGGTGAGGTCACAGACTCTTTGCTCTTCACGTGGGAGGAGCTAACCTCTGGGAATAGTCTCACAGCCAATCAGGCGCAGGCAGAGACAGCACAGCAAGTATGCCGTACTTGCAACAAAACATATTTAACCTAACACTCTGTTATAATGCAGTACCAGTCTTCTAAATAAATACAGTTGTACACTGTGGATTGCATACATACATACCATTTTTTTTTTTTATTAGGATAGACCTGCCTTCCGGTCTACCACCAGTGAAGTCACGGTGCAGCCCAGCCCTTGTCTGTCCTACCGAATCCCACGAGACTTCCTAGATCTCACCACTGGAGAAGACGCATATAAACTCATTGATTTTCTTAAGCTGGTGAGTGAAACAGGGAAGAACAACAGCCAACTAAGATAGGAAGAGAAAACTAATTTGACTGCACTTTGAAAGCGACAAGGAAACAATGTATCTGAATTATATTGTATTCCTTTTCTTCTGTAATTACAGAAGAGGAGTCAGCAGGAGGAGGAGGAGTCTAAAGAAGAAGGGGCGGTGCCTCAATTATAGATGAGCAAGGATTTTGCATCAGTAGTTAACCCAAAAATCTGTCATCATTTACTCAAGGGTTTTGTTCCATAAACTTATGAGTTTCTTTTTTCTATGGAAGGCAACAGGAGATTTTAGGCAGGATGTTTTTTAGGCCTCTGTTACCATTCTCTTTCATTGTATGGAAAAAAGATATAATGAAAGTGAATTGTGACTAAGGTAATGTTGTGTGTAACATTTTGTTTTGTGTTCAACGGAGTAAAGAATGTCATACAGTGTGGAACAACATGAGGATGAGTAAATGAATACAGCACTTTTATTTTTAACTATCCATTATATTTGAATCCTGTTGTTGGATATCTGTCTGCCTCATTGTTTTTGTTCCAAGTTCTAACAAATCCGCCTGTTGTTTTTAAAGTGAAGTGTATTTGATTAGAGTTGGAAGTTGGAAATTACATCTTTACAAGCAGGATTGTGCAGAATAGTTGGGTGTAATGGAAGACCAGTGAGTTCTCTGTCAAATGCTCAGCAGGTTTATTCACACCTCTAGTTGCAGAAGTCGTTTTTATGTTTTCTGTCCTCAATAGTGCTTACACACCTAATAAATTCAAAGTGCAATACATTAAAAAACCATGCTAGGAAATAAAAAATGATGTGTTTAAAACTCGAAAAAGACAGTGTTTCTGTATTTATAATGCAATACAAAAAAATGGAAATATAATTATACATAAAGCACTTTTTTCATCATCCACATATGGGTGGCAAATAGTATATAACTTTTCAAAGTACAATATATACAAAACTGCATGTAAACAATAAATAATGTGTAAAATTTTGAAAGAGACTATGTTTCTGTAGTAATGATACAAAATCAAAAACTGGAAATATAATAAAACAGAAAGCACTTTTTTCATCACCCACATGAGGATGCCAAATACCAAATAATTTTTGAATGCTGAACAGTAATTTGGGAGAAAAGTCATTCAGTTCTCTCCAAATGAACATTTACCATATTTTTCTTAACAAAATCAACAGATAACTTGATTGGGTTCTGTTTGTTTGGTGTGGGGTTTTTTTGCACCCTAATGGACCATGGACCCTTTTTATATATATATTTATATATATATATGCAGGGTTGGAAGGGTTACTTTTGAAATGTATTCCACTACAGATTACAGATTACATGCTGTAAAATTACATTTGTAATGTATCCTGTTAGATTACTCAAGGTCAGTAATGTATTGTAAATACTTTGGATTACTTCTTCAGCAAAAACTCTGCCAGTACAGTAAGACAAAATACACATGTTAAAAATACATTCTCTGAAAAACCTAAATATCTTATGCAGTGTTGTTTCTAAAACTAGATAAATACAATTGATCTTGTTTTAAGGAATTTTAGATATTTTTACGGGAAATCAATACAAAAATGATTATCAAGAATATGATTTTTGCCCTAATATCAAAGGTTTTACTTGAAAAAGGAGTGTAGCGCAGACGGCTACCAATTTGTTTCTGTGTCATATACAATAAAAAATGCTATACACAATATATAGATAGATAGATCAATATATTTGTGTTATACTGCCCTGGCATTCCTTTAACAAAACTAGTCATAACTACTGCAATAACTACCGTTTCAAATACAGGTGCTGAGGGAGTGACAGTAAATCTCTCTCTCTCTCTCTCTCTCTCTCTCTCTCTCTCTCTCTCTCTCTCCTGGCTGTTGTAATTCATCTCTCTATTTTTGTCCCACTTTTAGAAAGTTGTTGAAACGTAATTGTGGATAAATACAGTAAGTCTTTGCTATGGTCTCACTTACACTGGCAGCTGATGGAAAGAAATTGGTACTTTTATTCACCAAAGTGGCATTCAACTGATCATAATATATAGTCAGGACATTAATAACGTGAAATATTACTATTACAATTTGAAGAAAAAAAATGTTCAGAGCTTCTTAAACTGCTTCAACGAGTTCTCATCAAATAATCCTCCACATGCAGCAAAGACAGCTTTGCAGATCCTCGGCATTCTAGCTCAGTTTGTCCAGATACTCCGGTGACATTTCACCCCACACTTCCTGTAGCACTTGCCATAGACGTGTCTGTCTTGTCGGGCACTTCTCACACACTTTACAGTCTAACTGATCCCACAAAAGCTCAATGGGGTTAAGATCCATAACACTCTTTTCCAATTATCTGTTGTCCAATGTCTGTGTTTCTTTGCTCACTCAAACATTTTCTTTTTTTTCTGTTTCAAAAGTGTCTTTTTCTTTGCAATTCTTCCCATAAGTCCTGCACCCCTGAGTCTTCTCTTTACTGTTGTACAGCATGAAACTGGTGTTGAGCGGGTAGAATTCAATGAAGCTGTCAGCTGAGGACATGTGAGGTGTCTATTTCTCAAACTAGAGACTCTGATGTACTTATCCTCTTGTTTAGTTGTACATCTGGTCTTCCACATCTCTTTCTGTCCTTGTTAGAGCCAGTTGTCCTTGTCCTCCAGTTGACTGCAGTGTACACTTTTGTATGAAATCTTCAGGTTTTTCGCAATTTCAAGCATTGTATAGCCTTTATTCCTCATTTTCTAGTACCAAATTAGCAATTTAGCATGATTACTCAAGGATACGGTGTTGGGAGTGATGGCTGATGGAAATGGGGCCTGTCTAGATTTGATAAAAAAAAATGACTTTTTTCAAATAGTGATGGTGCTGTTTTTTACATCAGTAATGTCCTGACTATACACTGTGATCAGCTGAATGCCACTTTGGTGAATTAAAGTACCAATTTCCTTCAGAAACAGCTAAATCTGTAGTTTACCTCTGTAGAAGCTTACAAAAGGGTCCATTTATTTAACTATTTACATATGAAATTTTGTAAAATCTTTGAAATGTAGTTATTTGAAATTGCAATTGCTTTAATATCATAGGTTCATTTTATATAAGACATGTTTTGTCATCTAAATATTAACTAAGAAACTCCCTATTAACACCTACCATATTAACAAATACCTGTGCTTGGAAGCATCATTAGGAATGTTTTTCTAATAGCTGAATACACAGATTGAGTGAGTTATAGAGGATTCCGAAGAAGAATCATCTTAAAGGGAAAAATGTTTTTGATGATGAATTTGAGAGGGGGTTGGTGATGATGGACTCTGACAAATCAAACTTCTTAGACTTGCTGACTCAGAACTGGTAAAGAGAGAAAGAGAATGAGAGAGAGAGACAGAATGCAAAAGGCAGGGACAGATTTTCCTGAGCAGGGAAACTGCAGTGGTTTGCAGCTGGAATACTCATGAGTGGGTAAAGCAGAGAAGCTCACTGATGCACACACACAAACATGTAAAGCAAGCTTAGTTTTTTAATGATGGGCTCACTCATGCTCTTAGAATGTATATTATATTTACAGGGATATTTCACCCACAAATGAATATTCTGTTATTATTTACTCACCATAATGTTGTTCTAAACCTATATGGCTCATTCTTTATTCCATAGAGCACAAAAGGACTAAAGTCTAGTCCTCAGACATCAATCTCTTCCACTGTATGAAAAAGAGATGCAATGTGAAAGGTGACTGAGGTTGTCAGTACCTTACACTCTACCTAAATATTTAATGTTCCATGGTTCCAAGTCATACAGGTTTGGAACATCATGCAGGAGTTAATGACAAACTATTCTTTAACATTTTGTTAAAAAGACTTCAGTGCAGGTTGTATTTTACACTGAGGGGAAATATGCATTCTCATCAGTGATTCCACAATCTCTCCTCCGCGTGCCACAAATCATCTTTATTAATCTGGCAACTTCATTAGTTATACTGCATCCTGAGAGTTGTTACAATCCTGAAATAATTGATTTGAATGGATGCTTGCCTTACATATTTGGTCTTGAGAATGCTTTTGGTGCAATGCGAATATTCCACACAACCACGCGGTCTCTCCTGATCTCCTCTCTCACATGCATTTACTCTTTGTCAGGCCACGCGGTGAGAGAAGCAAAGCATCCTCATCCTCCTCCTCCTCATCCTCTCTCTCTCTCTCTCTCTCATCATTGCCATAACAACGGATGCGTTGCATCAATCGGCGCGGGATCAGCGTTCAGCAGTCGACCGGTGCTATTAAGACGCCGCAAAGGTGACACGCGCGCACACGCACGCGCCACTCTGAACTATCTACGTAAAACCGTTTAAGACGCTTCCTTCAAGGGAGATCAGAGCGCACGCGGGAGACCCTCAGTAGGGTTATTCAGTAACGGTACGAGCGGAGAGGCAAAGAGAAAGCAGGAAGTGCCGCGTGGGAAAGCGGGGGAAGATCTCCGGGGATCGCCTTATCTCCAGCGCGCGCTCACTTCTCCATCTAGGGTCCTTCCCGGTTTGGGTATTTTTTTTCGGCCATGGCTCGGGAGAACGGAGAGACCGGCGGAGATTGCTCGTGGAAGAAGCAGGTCAATGATATCAAGGAGGTGTTTGAATTCAAGGAGGTGCTCGGGACGTGAGTAACTTTGTTTTGGTTTTGACATATGGCAGCTACTGTCAGTAAACCGTAACGGAAATGTAACATGGCAACCATAGTTTCCTCTAAATGCCATAAATACAGCAAATTATGTAATGTAATGAATAAATATGGTTCTAATGTATTAATATCTCATTCAAATAGTAATTATTATGTTTCTTGATGGCAGTGGTGACTAGACAATAACTGTAGTAACTGTAGTATTTTGGTAGGAACTATGGTTACCAAGGTAAATAATGTGTAGGCTAATCAGGAAGATCTGATGTCCAGTGTAAACGTCCATGTTTGTTGGTAAACAAAGAACTCATTAACAGCAACAACAAACAAACGTAATGCTGATTTATGCCTACCCTTTATCTGTAGATACAATACTTTTTCAAGCCTTTGCTAAAAGCAGAATAGGAGTGTACACTCACAAATAGTGTTTTTTGTGTACAGCCCTCTGGCTATTGTTGTGCTTTGGGTTAATGGAGAATTTCTAATGAGTTATTTGTGCTTATTTTGGAACCGTGGTCCTCACTCAATGCATAAACACCTTTTTGTTTTATGTATAAAAGAGTATGGCAGTTTCTGTCTGTGGTCATGCACATGTAACAGTGGGGCTGTCTCTCTCTCTGCAGCCACTTGCATCATCATGTTGGTTTGTGTTTTTAGTCACCACACATTACTGCTCATGGACCTATGTGCATCTAATATAGCTACATAGATGTGGTGTACAGATGCACCGTTGTTGTTCTTGTACATCCTTGAAGGCATGTATAGTGTGTATTCTATTTGTGCTGCAGCAGGCTGTCCCAGTCGCTTTGACTGCAGTAATTTAATCTGTGTGTGCTAAATGGGGGAGAGTCGGATTAACCAGGTTGGATTATAGCACTGGAGGAAGACAGGCCTTGAATAGATTGCCTCCAAATTTTATGCACTGTCTGAAAGGTTTACTTAACAATCGTGGTAATACTGTATGCTACAGCAACTTTACACTATTAGAGTGCATGTTAAACATATTGCATGTTAATGCAATTAAATGCAATAGTATTAACAATGTGTTACAAGCTATACAATTGCATGTAATTACTCAGTAAATACAACTGTAAAATGAACATTGTATGTATATATATATATATATATATATATATATATATATATATATATATATATATATATATATAACAGTCATGAAAAAATATCTGACAAGCCTGAAAAATAAATGCAAAAATGTCTTATTTTGATTTAGAAGGAAAATAGAATCTGGGCATTTTCTTGACAGGTTTCATAAGAATCACCCATAAACATGGTTTGTGCCAACTTGATGTCTAATTGAAAATCTGGGCCCTGTCAAGTTGAGAAACACTGAAATATTCAGTTCAGTTTACTAGGTAATTTTGACCACCAAATTTGGACATTAGTCTTGGATTTGTGCATATTTGAGTTTGTATGTTTTGTTACGAAAGCGCTCTGTGTCTGTAAGTACACATGGAAATCTTTCCCATCTATTAAACCTCTTAATAGGTGGATCTGAGTTCAGTGCGAAGACACTGCCGTCATAGCAACCTAATAGACAGGAGTCATGGCAACTCTGACTGGCCCGTTCAAGCACACCATTAAGCGGGTCTCACCAATCTTCATTTCCCCCCTTATAAAAACCACTGCTGTCGTCTTGCGGTCCCCTACGCCTACGCTCAGTCACAAGCAGATTTCATTTTTCCTCCCACAGGCTTCCAACCGGTCATTATAAACCAGTACACAGTATGCCTGATCTTTACAGTAGTTTATTGTTCTTGCTAGATTTCCTTTGGAATCACTGATTATTGATTCTTCCTAAAATGGCGTGGAAACGCAGCAGCATGTTGAAACCCTTTTAGGGGTGTGATCGTGGGCTTCTTATGCGAGTGATATTATTTCCGCACATATTCTTGACAGATATGTCAAATTTAACTGTTGTGTTCCATAGGGGAAGTTTTCAGAAATGCTCAGAGACCTTCAGTGTTTCACATCTTCTCCTGGCCATCTTTGAGCCACATGAATCATTCAGTGACAGCTTTTTTGGCCCTGAATGACCACATAGGACATTTCCCCCCCGCAACCTACACTTTCCTTTTCTAGCTTTCTTTCTCTCTGTTTGTGTATTCCACCACTACATCACCTCCTGATCACTCGTATCTTTTAACATTTTAACAAGCTTGATCTCAGGAAAGTTGCGTGACTGTGGCAACAATTTTGCAAAATGATATTATATTGTTCCTTATGTGTACAGCAGCAGTTCCAAGGTGAAATGTCCACTGTGGGGCACTAATAGCAAGTTTTTTTTTAAGGTTATGGCTCTATCCTATTTTAAATCAACAAAAGAGCCGTCCCTACTTACTACCCTACCCATAAGGTAAACCTTAACCTAACCTATAGTGTCAAAAAAGCAATTGCTGAAGCACCCACGTAATTTTGTGATGCTTTTTTGACACTTTCTGCTCATGTGTCACCTTGAATGGTCTTCAGGTCTTGTACCATGTTCCTCCACTTTTCAATAAGCTTATAGAAGTGGTTGGTAATGTAATGTAAATGTTAAAATGTATCACCTTTCAAGTCATGCGCTAGTTTAAAAGTATTTTGATGTCGTAAGATAACAATAAGTGAGGAACCGAGCGAAAAGCAAATGTTTATGAACTGATAATCTGCAGGTTTCCTCGTGATTTGTGTAAAGGGGAATGAAGTCATTGTTGTTGTAGCACCTCTAGTGGTCATTTCACTAGGAAACTGCAGCGATACGTAGAACGAGCCATATAAATGTAATTTATCAAAACTGTAGGTTTAGTATTAACTTAAAAACAGCTTAACTTGTATTAAACCCATAATATTTATTTAAGTAAATGAGTATTGAACCTTCGCTAAGCCCCACCTTAAATGACTTTCTGACCAATCCTGCCGCCATTACTCTGACACACATTTGCTATTTTACAATGACAGCTTATGGGAGTAATGTGTGTTTGAGTACTTTTAAGTGGGATTTTATCAAAATAATAAAAAAAAATTAAAACACGTTGTTGCTGAGTCATTTGTAATAGTGAAATGAGTTACACAGAGGGGATAACAGCAGTGTTTTTCTTTCTTTAAAAAAAATATACTTATATATATTAAATTATGTATTAAAATTATGTATTAAACTGTGTCAGCTCTCATTCCCAAATGAACATATAACATCTGCAACGACACCTACATTTTCTCCAGGTTAAATTAAAGCTAATAACCGGACATTAATATACTTGTGTATTGAATCAAATCATAGTAAAAGCAATAGTAAATAAACAGTTCACAGCATCAAAATGAGTGTATTATGAGAAGTTATAAAAAGCTCTGTTGTAACCACTATTAAATTAAGATTTTCTCTTTTCAAGTGACTGTAATAATCATTTGCCTCCGTTCTGATTCAGTCTCCACAGTTTTTAATCAAATTACTGTGTAATTTCACAATTTATTCTTACAAAAAACTTCAGATAAATATGCATTACGATGTCATTCTTCATTCCAACCCACGTAAAAATATTATCCATTCCATGCAAAAACCACATCCTTCACGGCAATCTCCCATTCATTCCAATGGGAGTTCTGCAGAGCTTGTCAGAGCAACCGTAACCAAGGGGGGTGGAGCTTAGCAAAGGGTCAATTCAGTGTTGTGTTTCATCTGTACGTGTTTTTAGTGTGTGTGTGTGTGTGTGATGTACACCCCCAATGTTGTGCTTGAAACTGAATTATTCAGTATGTGAAGCGCCCAGAGGCAACACGATGTCATGTGATCACTCAACAGGTGTGCAGATGGCAGGTACAACATGCTACTGTTAGAAAACTCTCGGAGCCATAATCTAAACCACATGCACAGTGCACCAGGTGAGGTGACTCGAGAGGAGAGAAAGGAAAGGCTGAAAAGAGATAAAAAAGACAGGAAACATTGAGGCCATGAAGCCCTTAATTGCCTGCTCTACTTTCAGCCTCATGCTCCTGGCTTTGTCCTCTATTTAAGAATGTCTCTCTCTCCATCACATCCCTCTGTTTCTCCTTTTCTCTTCACTGTACTCTATTAAAGTGACTTTTGCATGGCAAGCCATAGTTAAAAAGTGATTTTATTATAAAATCAATGTCACAGTTACTCACTGTGCACTGCTGCAGAGGGAATCCTGACAGGTTTGCTGTTTGGAAAATCTCTTAAACGAATAGTTAACACAATTTTTTTTTATTTTGTCATCATTTGTGCACCCTAATGTTGTTCCAAACCTGTGTGACTTGCTTTCTTCCATAGAACACAAAAGGAGAATGTTAGGCAGAATGTTAGTCTCAGTCACCATTTGCTTAAGTTTCGTCTTTTTTTTTTTTCTTCCATACAATGAAAATATATGGTGACTGAGGTTAACAATCTTTTGCCTTCCACAGAAGAAGGTGATATGGAATTGGAAAGACTTGAGGATGATTTAATGAAATATATGGAATATATATATATATATATATATATATATATATATATATAGTATATAAAGTACTGTGTAAAACTTTTAGGCACTTGTGAAAAATGTTGCATAGTGAGGATGTCTTCAAACATAATGAAATTAATGGTTTTCATTTATCACTTAATGTCTTAAAGTCCAGTAAACATAAAAAGCTAAATCAATATTCGGTGTGACCACCTTTGCCTTTAAAACAGCACCAATAGGTACACCTGGACATAGTTTTTCTTGGTTGTTGGCAGATTGGATGTTCCAAGCTTCTTGGAGAATTTGCAACAGTTCTTCTATATACTGTATTTTGGCTGCATCAATTGCATCTGTCTCTTTATGTAATCTCAGACTGATACAATGTTCCGTGGGGGGCTTTGTGGGGGCCATGACATCTGTTTAAGGGCTCCCTGTTCTTCTATTCTAATCTTTTCTATTTGCAAAAGTAATGATTGGAAGTCTAACATTTATATTTCCTATTGATACACTAAAGCTGAAGATATAAATAACCATCTTAAGTCAAATGCTTTTGTGAAACATCTTTTGCAAGACTTTTGCACAGTACTGTATAAATAAATCTAAATAAAATATTTAATCATGATTAATCGCATACGTTTTTGTAGTTAATCGCAATAAATCTCAATATCTTTATAAACATGAGTGGACAAAATATCCAGATCCAGATATATTTTTCAGTCATCCACACAAAACCTACCCCACCAACAAAGTTGAACAGCAGAAAATGAACACAACACAACAGAATTTCAATTATGTACAAAATATGGTAGTTGTATGTGTATTATAACAGGATTTCTTTTAGGATTTCTTTTTATGGCATTTTGACAGACATCATCTTTCCAGGAGCACAGTGGAATTAAATAGCTCTGGTCATGTGACTATTTGCACCACTCATGCAGAAAAGTCTGCACTGTCATTTGCAATTGACAACTGAATTGAAAATAGATTAAAAAAAAAACTCCTTTTAGACCCCAGTCACAATTGTAACCGGTGGGATAAAATGGACTAATGACAGTGCAGATTACCTGCAGGGTTCCAGAAATGTCTCCAACTTCTGCATTGGCTGGTGCACTATCAAACAGAGACTGTGACAGAACCTTGTAGACAGCAGCAGGGTTCCCGTTCGGCAGTAATCAGTCACGCCGCTCCCTATACACATATTACGCAGTCTGCGTAAGGCACCAACTCCCCAAAAACTCCACTGGCTGCCTTTACCATAATAACTTTAACTGTAATACGATGTTCAAGGACCCGGTAGCAGTTGCGGAACACAGGCGATCGCCTCACTCTCACACTTTCACTTCACGTTCGAACCGCACCTCGCAACTTCTACCTCGCGCTCGAAATGCCTTGCAAGTTTCGTACTGTGCCACAAGGCTGTCTTGCAGCTGCAATCATTTTACAAAGTTCCGAGCTCTATCTGTGCTTTGCAGGCATGTTCTACTGCTGTGAAATAAAATGTAAATAAAATGCTTGGCGCAGGAATCAGCATAATGTCTCCCAACATTTTCCGACGGTCAATGTCACATTAGCAGTGTTTGCGCAAATTGACTAGCTTCTCATGAACTACGGTTTATTGAAAGGGTCACATTATGCATTAACAGCGGTAAAAAGAAATGTGGCGTCAAACAAATTTTGCGTGAACGATTTATTAACGTGTTAACTTGGACAGCACAAATATATATATATATGATCTCACACACTCAGCTCTCAGACTCTTCACTGTGTGTATCACTCCGCTTGTGTTCGTGCCATTCGAAACTTTGGTGCATCACTACTTGTATTACAACTACACTACTAAAACTAGGAAATTGCATTAAATGAACAACTTCAGCATTAAGGCTCATCAGAGCTGAGAGACACAACAGACTGATTAATTACACAAACTCGAGGCGCTTCTTACCAGAGTTCCCATATTGGAAAGAAAATACTGTTCAAAATGGCAGAGGAGATTGTGGTTTCTATAGTGAAAGACTCTTGCGCACCAGTTACAGTGAAACATGGAGGAATATCCCCGCTTGGACGGCTATTTTTCCATTGAGTAAATAAGATGAATTTGACCAAAATGACATTATCTTCAGAAAGCTAACAGACTACAGCATCATCAACAAACGCTCCATCTCTCTCTCTCTCTCTCTCTCTCTCTCTCTCTCTCTCTCTCTCTCTCTCTCTCTCTCTCTCTCTCTCTCTCTCACACACACACACACACACACACATCCTTGTTTCTCCAATAACATGATAGAAACAGCCCAAGCCGTGATACTATTAGTTCTTAAGTTATGTTTTTGAGAGGCTAGTGTAACGGTGGCCAGCTGATAGATGACTGTGCAATGTGTATAAACCTCACTCGCCTGACCTGAAGAGGTGCACTAGCGAGTGGGTAGAACAGGAGCGTCACACTTGGATGCATCATTTGTTTGGAACCAGCAATGTCAGATTCTGATCCGTGGCGTAAGAAAGTATTTCCATGCACAAAAGCATTTTTATGACTGAACAGAATATTTTAAATGTACTTGTTCATTGAACTGTTGTATATAAGCAATATCACACTCGCAAATATCATTATGTGATATTGCTTAAATATAATATACAATATATACAGTATATATATATATATATATATATATATATATATATATATATATATATATATATATATATATATATAAATAGTGAATATCTGAAAGCAAAGCCGATTTGTTTTCTAATATCTAACATCATTCAAACAAATGAGTGCTTTCAGGTGAAAAAATTAAAACTCATTAGAATTCAAATGGGTCATGCAAGTGTCTGTGGAGCCCAATCTGGAAGCCTTCTGGACTTGCGCACACCTCATGCTTCAGAGACAGCGCGCGCGAAAATCACATGAAACAGCTGCGTGTGTCTGATCAGAAGCATGTTCCGAACGTGAGATTAAATGTCATTGAATTTGCTTTGGTGGCCTGAAATTTAGCCTGGGCGACCACCGAAAACTTGTCAGTACCTGAAAAACCCTGTTTCTTCAATTCTCACCGTCTCACATAAAGCCGCTTTGACTTCCACCATTTCTCAAACAGAATGTTTAACGTGAATAGAATGATGGTTGAAAGTGTTAACGCTGTACCTATATGGTGCTTTTAAAACATTGCTCTGTTTATTTGAGCTGCCCAGCGTACCAATTTCATGCTCAGCCAATGGTGTGTAAAATCACGACCCGGACCTGCCCTCCACCCTGTCATTTAATAAAATGAGTCCACAAGACTTCTAAATTCATACAGTAGCTTTGTGTGCGGAACAGACAAAAATGTAAGTAGTAATTCAATGGCCCGTACATTCTACAAAATTTCTCCTTTTGTGTTCCACAAATGTAGGTGCATAAATGATGACAGAACCTTCAACATAATAGCTCCCACATATAAATTAAATGATCATGTAACATCTTCCTAACAAGTTTGTGGACTGACATGATTGTTTGCAGGATGTTAAATGGTGATGTAATTTGTTTGGCTCTGGAGGTCATGTGCGGGATTAATGTAGGCTGATCAAAGCAAACAAGCTTCACGGTGGAGGAAACCCATCTGGAGATTATCCTCTCCCTTCCGTCTCTCCTCAAGCTCTGCTGTCTTTGGCTCACTCCCTCTGTCTTCTGCTCATCAGCGTGTACTGTCTGGTTCCTCCTGCCTTTTTCAGCCAAGAGGGTGACCGTCTGTACTCATGTCACCAATGTTTATCAGCAAAGCTTGTACACTTAACAAGACCAGGTCGAATCTCAAAGAGATTTTGCCCAAATCGCATCTGCTGTTGACAATATATTTGATGTACTTGCCTTATATAATAATGGTCAAGTAATGTGAATATGCAAAGCATATCTTTATCAATTTTGGCTAGCATTACAATTACTTAAAATGCCCCCCGTGGCCAAAGCGGTAAGTGTTGTTGGGCCTATGTGCAGGTGTGTGCTCCATTTTCCTGGTGTATCTCCACAGAGGGGCGCCAGAAGCAAGATGTGCAGCAAGTTGTTTTCGGCTGTACAGGCTGTAATACACTGATGAGGAATGCATATTTAATAAACTGTACTCCTAAACCTAAAACATGACCATCAGTGAAGTAAAAATGTAATGTTAGAGGGAAAATGCAACCTCCAAATCACGCTCGTCACTGATCATGCGAACGTGATTACTTCCTGGTTTAAACTCAGGATCTGAATCTGGGTCTCTCACGCTTCTGACACAACATGCTTCCGATCATGCCACAGGGGAAGGTTAATATACTGGAGCCGATGCAGAAAGGAGATGGTGCTTGTCGGTGCATTGGCATCATGTGGCTGATTCTAGGAACTCTCTTACTCACTGAACTCTTGACTAACGCTATCCCTTAAAAGGAGTTTTTAGGGGTTTATTTAAGTGAATTAATTGCATTATTCAGTATTACATTTATTATCAAGTCCTGTAACTTATTAGAAAATGTATTTACTTCCTAAAATCTCCACCCACACTTTGGGGAGATTCCCACTTTGTGGTTTTGTCAGCTTTTTCTATTCTTCTGGTGACATTTTGAACATTTTCTGCCCACATGGAAAGCAAACCTGCCCACACACACACACACACACTCACACTCACACACACACACACACACACACACACACAGTGCACATTTCACACCAAGTAGGATTAGATTAACTGACAGACCTTTCAAGTCTATAAGCCAGTAACCTGTTTCCCTGGCAATGTTTTTACTGACACCTTGCAGCCCTTTAAATGTACGTGAGTCGCTAATTATACCCTGTCTGTTCTGTAGCAGTTATAATATGACTGTGATTAGTGGGTTTGAATTACATCATAGCAAGGACTTAACTTGATGCCACCAGACAACCCATATTTCAACAGATCTGCTCACTAGGGTTGGATTGAGTGTGTATTAATTAGCATGCAATGAATACATATTACAGCCATTTGTGGAAAGTTTTCTGTTAGCCTTTTTCAAAAATATATTTTTACATAATTTTGTTGTTTTATCAAAATTCAGAATTATTGCTGAAATATTGCAGTAATGCAAAACTGTCATATGTCAGTGGTATATCAATGGTTTTAAACCCTCAGTGCAGTCATATACACATTTTCTCAACTTGTGCAATTATCATCATCTACAGGGACATATTTACGCATTTAAGGGGGTAAAGCTGTAATTGCAGGCTATATGAATGTCATACTCAGTGTACCATCACCAACCGAAAATACAACTACATATTAAATTGCTGCCCTCTTCAGGGACTTTTCATCCTAATCAAGTTTAATTGGAATACAAGAGGGTGGCATGGACTATTGTAATGTTCATCAAAATCACTGTGTCTGCCTCATTGAAGTGCAGTTTAAAATATTGCAGCAGTTTTTTTTATTTATATTAGGGTAGTTAAGGCAATTGTCTGTTCTGTTGTTACAGGATAATAAAGTGGAAGGAATATCAACCATGATTGCTAAGAGTTAAAGGAATAGTTCACCCAAAAATATAAATTCTCTCATTATTTACTCACCCTCATGCCTTCCCAGATGTGGATGACTTTCTTTTTTCTGCAGAACACAAATGAAGATTTTTAGAAGAATATCTCAGCTTTGTAGGTCCTTAAAATGCAAGTGAACGTTGACCAAAATGTTGAAGCGACTGGTGTTGGATGGATTACTTTTATGCTGGCTTTATGTGCTTTTGGAGCTTCATAATTTTGGTCACCATTCACTTGCAATGTTAGGACCTACAGGGCTTCTAAGTATTCTTCTAGAAATCTTCATTTGTGCATCTGGGGTGGCAAGTGAGTAAATGATGAGCGAACTTTCATTTTTGGTGAACTATCCTTTTGAGACATTCTCCCACACACATAAAAATGCAAAATACAGTAATGTATTTCTGCCACGATAACTGGACGCCACTTGCAAAATTAAACATGCAATTGGTGATGTAATGTGACAACAATGCAGTATAGGCTACATCTGTTTAAAACTTTTATTGTTACATAATAGTTAAATAATAGTATGTAGTATGCAGTTGCACAGAATTCAGTACTCTAGTATTCCACAGCCTCAGACTTGTTATATGCTGTATTTCCTGTAAGGTAATTGTCTATAATAGATTTCACTGATTGTCTTGTACTTTCACATACTTAATACAATTTAAAATGTATTAAATTAAATTGTTAAAATAAATGGAATTCCTAACCAAAGATTTTGAGGTTATTTTGTGTAAAAGGGCAGTTTTCTACATTGTGCCGCTTGACACATGGATACAACAGCACTGTGCTTTCAATAATTGATTTATTAAAGTGTGAAAGGCAAAGTGCTCTGTGTAGTGTACAAAGAGTATTTTTGTGTTTTTCACACATGGGAGGTTCTGTACGGTGTTACTATGTGCGTACAACACTACAATTATTCTTGCTTGTATGCTTATGAATGAATTGTTGTACTGAAAAGGTCCTCGTCTCATTTCTATCCATCTCCCTTTCAGAATAATTGATTCCAAAAATAGAGAGAGAAAGGTTACTAGAAGATTTGTTCCCTACATTAGCTTTTAGCATTCATTATTGTCATTATAGACAATCTTCCGCTTGTCATGTACCCTGTGTTCTAACACGCTTGTAAACATGAAGCTTGGACACAAGGACTGCCCATTACTTTAGGAGTGACCTCGGTTTATAAATAGCGACCAGCTTTTCCGCCCAGTTGGAATATGGACTTCATTTAGCCTAACGGGTCAGGGCTTTGGCATTCACAGCCGTGACAAAGAGTGTGGCAATTTAAGTCTATTATGTTATATTAATCTGTATCAACGTCAACCTTAACATCTTTCACAACCATCAAGTTGCTTCCTCGATAAATATCTCTGCTGCTTAGCCACGACTGGCCTACAAATGGAAATGACGTTACAGTATAAAGTCGGCAATTGTAGCCACTTATGAGGGAACAGGCTGTCTGCAACATGGATAGTGATGAAACTTAGTGTGAACTATGTTTGAAAGGGCACTAGAAATGAACTAAATAAAAAAGACTGTTTTGGAACAGCATGTTCATTATGATGTTACGTGCCTGTCTGTGTGTCTCACTTCCTTATAAACTCTTTCTTTTTCTACGTCATGATCCCTGTTCTCCCTGCACTTTGAGAAGACACCAGCCCAGCTATTTCTTTTTCCATAGCAAGAACCCTGCTGTGAGCTCAGCCTGATCCACATGGAAACCCAGAGCACATAGCCAAATATTAGATGAGCCCCCTTCCACATCACAGCAACAGTATAGATTTAGAGCAGTGTCATCTAATCCACAAAGCAGCTTCCTTTCGCTGTTACAAAACCATATAATCCACTTCAATTAAACATTTCATTATTCGAAATTGAACTCATGCCATGTTTTAAACTGATTAATGTTTACTGACTACTTAGAGTGGTATTAGAAGTACCGCAACTTGCAAAAGATCAATAACCACAGGCTTAGACAGCATTTTTAAGCATCATAGATGCGTACGTGACATGAAAGCTGATAACAAATATAGGGTGCAACATTGTGTTGTTAGCTTAGCAACATGCTAACATCAAACTCGGTTGGAATCAATTGTGAGTCAAGTCTCCCTTGTGTTTTTAGATGTGGAGTGCTTTTTGTGTGATGGATGTAGTTGGTGCCTATGTAGTGTTCAAATTTAGTAACTTATGAGGTTCCATAATGGTTAGAATGCTGCCTTAGAAGGTAGCTTCCTCTGTAAACTAGGGCTGAAACGATTAGTCATTAGTTATAGACAGCATCGACAATAAAACAGTTTTGAGAATTTTTTGTTGTTGAATAGTCATTTGATCTCATTTAACATAACATAAGATCACATTAAACTCTAATGATGACGCGCGAGAGCAGCACCGCAGTTCACGCCTGACCGAGGAGAGGAAGAATTACACAGCTCACAGTCCAGATGCACTCTAAACTTTCCAAACAGCTTCAGGTGATGTAGATTGCAACGTATGAGGGAATTATAATGTAAAAATACAAAATAAGTAAATACTGAAGCACTCTCACTGTGTAATAAGCAGAGCCGGAGCTGCTGCAACACTGAAGCAAAACTTGCATGTCAGAGCATCTTTAAAGGAAACACCCCGGCGTTACATCTTTAATACATTATAGCTTTAATAAAGTTTAAATAATATGGAAGCAAGTCAAGTAAATATCTACAAACTCTGAAACTGGCATTTCTCTGTGCAGTCAGCACATCTTCTATGAGTTGCATGAATGTCTTTATCTAAGGAGGAGAGACTGAAACTGCATCCGGCTAATGCACACTCTGTCGCGGGGACACTCATCCATCAGACATGCTCGCTGCAGCTAGATTATAAAGTGATGGCTCACGACTTATTGAATCTTAATATATGCGTCACTGTGCATTTCTTAATGTGAAGAAAATTGGCAATACGCAACTTTATTATTAAGAGAGAGTTAGTTTTTTTTTGTGAGTTAAAGATAGATTGAAGTGAACAGAAAGGTGAGAGAGGTCTTCGGCCCATTATACACCTAAACAAAATACATTTTTGATTTGTTTTTTGTTTTGGCTTGTTTTCCAATATAAAAATATAAAACTCTTTTAAAACTATGTACATTTACTTTAGGAGCTATACCGCACAAGAACACAAATATTTTAAAATATCTTAAAATCCTTTAAAAAAGATGCATTCACCTGAGAAGCAGCATATACGATATTTAGACTTAAAGAATAGATCTTGAATATAAGTATATTTTGTCTTTACTGCACTTGCAGAAAAAACTACACCTATATACAAAATACACTTATATTTAAGATATATTTAAGCTTTCTCTTAAAGCTAGTCTAAATATCTAATATGTTGCTTTTCAAGTAAATGTATTTTGTTTTGGGCATTTATAGACAATTTTAAATGGAAAACAAGACAAGAAGATTTTTTTGCAGTGAATTTTTTAACTGAATTAAATTAATACAAAGTATTTTTTCCCTTTAATTCAGTCAATGTCATTGAGGTATTTTTAAAAGATGATTTTGTTCTCTTTATTGTTAGTAAGCACATTTAATACAACATTTTAAGTCGGGCACAAGCTGAATAATAGGTTAAGAGCTAATGATTAATTGTTGTAATAATCGCTGAATAGTCGAATAATTGTTATAATAATCATCAGATTAATCGATTATCAAAATAATTGTTATTTGCAACCCTAATGTAAACAGTACATGGCAAGAAAGATCAGGTTTTGGAGCAGAACTAAAGACAAGTTTATTCAGTCTATAAAGTGAATCTAAAACTTGTTTGGTGTGTCCTGTATGGTTGTCAACTTTTCACCAAGCGAATACGGGACGCTTGAGCAGTTTGAGCACTTCAATATGGGACATCCCTCCTCGTTCTATTCACTTTTATAAGGGACAATATTTGTCCACAATATTGGACATTCCAGTTAATACAGGACAGTCGGCAGCCCTAGTGTCTTCTTCTTATTAGAGTTATATTAGAAGTACTGCATGTCACAGTTGGGTCTGACTGTGCTTCCCCTGAATGTCTGTCTGTCTCGTATGAGTGTCATGTCTGTGTGTGCCATGTCTGTGTGTGCCATGTCTGTGTGTGTCAGGTCTGTGTGTGTCAGTGTTTTCCCTCATGTGTTTCAGGTGCCGCCACCGTTTCCATGGGAACGCTGATTGCCTAGCTCATCAGCGGACTGACGGCACCTGTCCCTCGTTAATTACGTCTCAGTATAAGCTCTCTTCATTTTTGAGTCCAGTGTCAAATATTTTGTTATTGTATTGTGGTGCTGTTTCGTATCCAGTCGGTCTTGTCCTGTTCCTGTGATTAATTTTTTTTTTTGGATTTTTCAAGTTTATTTTATTCTGTTTCTGATTTTCCCCCTCGCAGATGTTTTGATTTGTGTTTTTCTTTGTAAATAAAGCCCACATTCTTGCCTCTACGTTTGGGTCCTGCCTCTCTCTCTATTAATGTGACAGAACAATTGAACTCTTTTGGACCCAGCAGACGAGGTATGGGCATTTTTCTCCACCCAGCTCCTGGCCAGAAAGAGGGGGTCTCTCATGGTGCCACCTTGGGTAAGATTTTGCAGAAGGGGCATAGCTTTGGCATTTATGCTGAGGAGTTGGTCCGGGAGCCCCACAGGTAGTGCTCAGCCACGGAAGCTGTTTCCCTGCTGCTGCCAGCATCCTCTACCATGGAGGCCATTCCCCTGCCGCTGCCAGTGTCTAAGGCCGTTCCCCTGTCCCTGTCAGCATTCACGGTCACGAAGGCTGTTCGACTGCCTTGCCAGCACTCATGGCCACGAGGCCATTCCCCAGTTTCTGCCAGCCCTTACGGTCATAGAGGCTGTTCCCCAGTAGCTGCCAACACTCCTGACCTCTGCGGTCGCCGCACAGCCTGTCCAGTTCCCCGTGGTCATCGAGCCTGTCCTGTTCCCTGTGGCCGTTGATGAGCCTGTCCAGTTCCCTGTGGTTATCGAGTCTGTCCAGTTCCCTGATGTTGTTGACTGTTCTGTCCAGTCTCCTGTGCCGGCACTCAGCCTGATCATTCACCAGCGGCTGCTGCTCTGCCTGTCCAGTCTTCTGACCCCTGTCCAGTGGCCGCCGCCCAGTCTTCTGACCCGTTCAGTGGCCGCCACCCAGTCTGCTGCCCTTCCTGTCCTTGTCACCCTCCTCTTCTCCCTCATTCGTACCTGAAACCTCCTCCCCGGCCGCCGGACAACTCCCCTTCCCTTTGGGTTGTGGTTTCCCTGCCATGCACGCTTTGGTCAGTTTTGTGTTTCATGTTCGGTGCATGATGTCTGGATCCTGACTCTTCTGTCTTGTTCGGTTCTGTGGTCGGGATCCGGACATTCATGCTCCATGTCTAGTCTTTCTTCCTTCCCTCCCTCCCTGGTCATTCCCTCTTGTGTTGGTGTATCGGTTGTCGATGCCAGGAGGCGTCCGTCAGGGGAGGGGTACTATAACAGTCAGGTCTGACTGTGCCTCCCCTGTCTGTCTGTCTCGTATGAGTATCATGTCTGTGTGTGCAATGTCTATGTGTCAGTGTTTTCCCTCATGTGTTTCAGGTGCTGCCGGTGGGTGATTGGCATTTCCATGGGACGCTGAGGACCAGCTCCTTGACACCAGCTCCATTTCCATGGGAATGCTGATTGCCTAGCTCATCAGCGGACTGACGGCACCTGTCCCTCATTAATTACCTCTCCATATATGCTCTTCTCGTATTGAGTCCGGTGTCAAATCTTTTGTAGTATTGTGGTGCTGTTTCGTATCCAGTCGGTCCTGTTCCTGTGATTACTTCAGTCGGTTTCCTTCGGTCAAGTTTATTATTCTGTTTCAGTTTTTTCCCCCATGTGAGTGTTTTGGTTTGTATTTTTGTTCTTTGTAAGTAAAGCCCACATTTTTGCCTCTCTGGGTTTGGGTCCTGCCTCTCTCTCTATAACGTGACACTGCAGCCTACAAAATATTGACAGTTGCAGATTTAGTGTAAGACCTATGCTGCAGCGTCATTACAAACATTAGAAACTTTCCGATGTAAATATTGTTGCTCACGTGATGTTCGAGGTCGAACAGCTAAGTGTCCATTATGTGGGCTTAAAGGGATAGTTCACCCCAAAAAATAATATTCTCTCATCATTTACTCATCCTCATGCCATTCCAGTTGTGTTATGACTTTCTTTCTTTTGCTAAACACAAAAAAATATATATTTTTAAGAATATCTCAGCTCAGTAGGTCCATACAATGCAAGTGAATGTGACTACAACTCAAAAGCACATAAAGGCAGCATAAAAGTAATCTAAACGACTCCAGTGGTTAAATCCATATCTTCTGAAACGATATGATAAGTGTGAGTGTGAAACAGATCAATATTTAAGTCCTTTTTTTATTGTAAATCTAATAACTTTCACTTTCACATTCAGTCACCTATTTGTTCGGGCTGGTCAGTGGTGGAGATTTATATATACAAAAAAAAAATAATATTGATTTTTTTTTTCACCCACACCAATAATGTTGCTCCTGAAGATATACAGCAGATTTAACCAGTGGAGTTATATCGATTACTTGTATGTTGCCTTTATGTCCATTGTGGACATTCTGAGTTCTGATCACCATTCAATTGCATTGTGAGGACCAACAGAGCTTTTTTCAGGTTTTTTGTTTGTTTGTTTGTTTGTTTTTGGTAGTTTATAAAACCTCAGGCTTTTAGGACACCTACTTTTGTGATATTTGTCAGGTAATAAGGATTTTTTTCAGAAAAAAAATATTTGCAGCATCATTCAGCAACATTTTGTTAGCGTTTCCTTGAAGAATGAGCATGTTACAGCAACAGTCATCTCCCTGTTAAGTCAAAATGCAAGCTGACCTGCTGAGCGAGAGAGATGAACTTGCAATGCAGCAGAGATGTCAGCATGGCCCCTGGGGGAGAGCAACCACAGATATCAAAAATCTCAGTCATTACCCCAGTGTGAAATGCCAGTTATTCGCTTGCACTAGCACTTGCCTCTCCTGCACCAAACCACAGGGCTTGGCATAAACTAACCGACACTGCCAAAAATACTATTCTTATTCAGTATCTAAGCATCCAGATATTTTCACTTTACATGAGGTTTACGTGAAATCGAAATTCACCCTATTTACTTCTCGATACATATTCTTAGCATTACTGTACACAATTCATCAGTGCATGTTATTCAAAAGAAATAAACTGTTTGTTTTCATAATTTTTCATCCAGCTCTAAAAAAAAAAAAAAAACAGTTTTGTTTCAGCCGATGTTTCCAAGTCTAGCCCTCTTTTTTCAAACCCTCCCCTCCAAATACTTGTCATATACTGTTATATACCACTTTTCCAATCAATTCTTAAAGAAATAGTTCTCCCAAATATTACAATTCTCTTATCTTTTACTGACCCTCATGTCATCTAAGATGACTTTCTTACTTATGCAGAATACCTCAGCTCTGTAGTCCATACAATGCAAGTGAATGGTGACTAAAATTTAAGCTCCAAAAAGCACAAAAAGGCAATATAAAAGTAATCCAAATGACTCCAGTGGTTTAATCCATGTCTTCTTAAACAATCGAATTGTTTTTGGGTAAGAACACACAAAAATGTGTACTTATTCACCATAAATCATGACATCAGATGCATGCTTAGCGATCATGATTTCAAGATAAATTACACTTCCTAGTGCTGCCATCTGCACATGCGTCAAGAACTAGAAAGTGTAATTTAGCTTGAAATAATGATCGTGCCCAGAGATTGGAATAGCAAAATGTACAGTGAAAATGTAGTTATATTTTGGTCTGTTCTCACCCTAAACCGATTGGATTGTTTCAGTAGACATGGATTAAACCACTGGAAATGTATGGATTATATTTATACTGCCTTTATGTGCATTTTGGAGCTTCAAAGTTTTGGTCACCATTCACTTGCATTGTGAGGATCTACAGAGCTGAGATATTCTTCTAAAAAAATCTTTGTTTGTGTTCTGCAGAAGAAAGAAAGTCATACACATCAGGGTTGATATGAGGGTGAGTAAATGATGAGAGAATTTTCATTTTTGGGTGAACTATCCCTTTAATGGCTAAAATCAAGTACCTTCCTACATTTTGAAGTGAATTTCTTGTTTTATTTGAAAAAAAAAATCGAATAAAATTTTTGGTAGTAAAATAGGTTGCGATCACATTTATAACTTTTAAACTGTTTAAATAAAAATTGGACAAATTAGACATATTCAAGAATGGTACATTCTCTGTTCACAAGTCAACAGAGACAACAGAGTACATTTTGTTTTATTTCAATTGTGCAGATTTGCATTTCAGGTGAATTTACCTTGCTTAGAACTTTCTCAACATTTCATTCTCTCTTTGAACCTGTGGAGGTTTGAGCAATTCAAATAAATCAAACCTCTCTTTGTCAGACATGTAAGTATAAACGGCCCAAATTCCTTAGTACCCGAGGCAATTCTAGTTGGAAATTTTAGTATAATTACTAACTGGAGGACTCTTTTCATTGAACTTTCCTTTGAATAATGGTCAAATAATTGTAACCAACCGTTAATAATTAATGATAGAGAGTTATAAAGTTCTTCAGTTACTGAGTGTGAGTATTACTTTCTTCAGCAAGTAATAGCAGGTTCAATTCACATCACATGACCAGTCGTTTTAATCTGATTTTATATTCGAAAGTTTGTTTTTCAATAAATGTTCTAATGGCACCCTGCCCATCTCTGTATTGCTTTTGTTTGCCGCAGTCCTTTCTTTTTCATTAAGCTTCTCTTTCCACATCACCTCTTTCTCCCTCACTCACTCTCTCTCTCTCTCTCTCTCTCTCTCTCTCTCTCTCTCTCTCTCTCTCTGGCCATGTTTCAAGAGAGACCTACATTTGGAAAAGTTCCATTACAGGTTGTCCCCTCAGAAGGGATCTAAATAAAGCGACTTTTAATGCAAATGTCATGTCTTGTATGTGCCTGTCCCATTTGTGGAGAGGGAACTGCAGTGAGTTGTTGTCCTTGAGTGGTGCTGGTCTTGAAGTTGGTCTTGGACTGTTCTGAGGTCAGATCGACTGTATAGCACTGACTCATATCTCCCTCTTCCTCTAATGTATATCTCCATCTAAAAGCTGATGTGTGTATTTTTTTTCAACATTTAAATCATTTCTATTCTAGTTTAATGTGCAGAGACAACTATACTGTAAGTAGCTATTTTGTAGGCTGGCTACCCTGAAAATTGCATTAACCGTTCCTCTGTGGTGCAATCAAAATATTGCGCAGCAAATGGTGTAAGTGTAAGGACTACTTGTTTGCCAAACTATTGAAGACAGTATCCCAGCATCCTCTCTGCATGATCTCACTGGGGTACCTTAGGCCTGCTCTCTCTCTTTCTCTAAAGGGGTGTACGTGAGCCCCGACAGGCTATTACTCTGACTGATTTCCTTCTTTGTCCCTATTGTTCACATCCATCAGATAAAGCTTCTACTGTATCTCTCTGCTGTGCCTTGAAATATGAGACACGAAGAGGATAACTTGAGTTGAGATACATTCAGACATCTCTCTCTCTCTCTCTCTCTCTAATACACAGAAATGCACAGCCTTATAGAATCATGTTACTATGCCTACATTTTTGCAAAATTATTTTTACTTGGCTCGTTGTACATATTGCATAAAATAAAGTGAAGCTAAAACTGGTCGATGTGTCTAGTAATGCATCTGCAAACACAGAACAGATCTGCAAAGCAACCGTTCTCTCATAGCACATCCTGCAGGCGTCGGCCCACCGGGAATGGGGGTGGGGGGCGAATGGAGGGTCTTTTCCTGTTTGTGGCTGTTACTGTACTAGTTTAGCCTCTTTCCCGTAATGCTTTCTGTAATTGAGGTATTTGCATAATGGCCTGCGGTTATTGTACACGAGTGCTCGTCTTGTCTGTTTAATTGAAAGCTCTTTGTTGTAGTTTATGGAACAAAACATTCAAACCCCACCTCTCGTTTGATGAGAACTCTTGTGCGGAGTTGTCTCTATAAATCAAGACTGTACCTCAGTTGACATGTATGTGTGTGTGCACACCGTCCCATTAAAAAGCTGTGTCTAAAATGCTTATAAATGAGTTTAGTTGGTGTAATCTAATGTAGTCAGGTTGATTCAGTCATTTTAAATAATATTTGTGATCTTTTAAAGTAGTCATGTCATGCCTTTTTTTTTATTATTTTAATATGTTCCATTAGGTTCACTTATAATATTAGAAGGGCTGTCCATCGATTATAATTTGGTATTTAATTATTTACATGACGTGCCGATTAATTAATTGAATTAATCGCAATTAATCGCATACAACATCATTTGCTGAGAAAGGCCCCCAAATAAACATAATTCATATAAAAAATGCCATAATAGTTCAAACATGAATGAATTGCATTATTGTGGCTGATGAATAAAGCATTAATTAGACAATACAAAAAGTGGCTTAAGAATTCATATTGTTTGTTTTATTCTCATATTGTTGAACAAGCCTACAGTTGACAGCAATCTGTTTTGCAATTGAGTTTGTCAATGTGTCTAGTTCTCACTGTACTTCACTGTACGCCTTCCGCACTATTTTTAATTGTCACTCTATGTACATGCATGCCTCAGACGAATGCTTTTGGAGCATCTCACAGGTATGCATTGTCATAAACAATGCATGTTTAGGAAGACATTTCAAGTTAAATGTTGTGGAAACTTTGAAAATCATGTCTCAAGAATCCTGTATTCTGTTGTGCTTCCTCTTATGTGAGCTGTTCTGGAAAATCAAGGAAAATCTGTACTTAAATTACGGAGTTTACATACGTGTTAGGGGCATGATTAATTCTGCAAAATTTGTATGTGTTATTTATCTAATCGCACTAAATTAACACGTTAAATTCGACAGCCCTAAATATTAGTATGTTGTTCTGCACAAAAAAAACTCTATTTGTAAAACTATTTGTAAAACATGAGCATTTTGATAAAGTAGATTAGAGAGTCTTTTTTTGCAGCTAGGTTTCAACAAATGCTCTTTTTGCAATGAGGAGGAAGTTTGAGTTCTGAAACTTACACAGAATAATATTGTTCGATATCGCTATTTATCACGATATACATTTACAATTGCACATTGCCAATTTTTTAAATATTGAAAAAGAATTTTTTTTTTTTTTTAATCCTAAACAGTCAAAATAGAACACTCAAAAGCTTATCATCGATATTGTGTATTTTTTAATCCAATAGTGTCATAATATTTTTTATTTCATATGGTGAAGTGAAAGGACTTTTGCATGAATATAAATATTTTATTTTATTTTTATACATTTTTTTTTGCTTTCTCATAAATGTTCTGGACTTCTTTTTTTATTTTGTTAAGGATCTTCTATTAGTGCCGGCCCATTGCTTTTATCAAATGGAATCAGAAGCCAGCAAAAGTTTACTCACTTGAATCCTATACCTGCGATGCTCTTGCATATGTATGATTATTTAAATTAGTTTCTAATTTACTGACAAAGCCTTTGGAATACTTGCAAGTGTAATCCTGTGCATGCACTGCATACTCGTTATTGCTCCTGTTAAAACATGTTTGACCTATGGCTTTTCTTTTAATCTTTGTATGCGTCTGTGTGTGTGTGTGTGTGAGTGTGTGTGTACATGTATGGATGTGTTAGTGTGATTCCTGATGTGCATCACATCCTCCTGCTGTATTTCCTGGTTAGGTATCAGATCAGTATTATCAGATCAAACAGAACAATAGAAGAGTAGAGTATAATGTGTGTGTGTGTGTGTGTGTGTGTGTGTGTGTGTGTGTGTGTGTGTGTGTTTGTGTGTGCGTGTGTGTGTGTGCGTGTGTTTGTGTAAGTGTGATTCCTGATGTGTATCATCTCCTGCTGTATTTCCTGGTTAGGTATCAGATCGGTATTATCAGATCAAACAGAAGAGTAGAGGATAATGAGTGTGTGTGTGTCTTTTGAGTTTTATGTACTTAAGGGATTGTCTGCTCCATTGACACAGAGAAAGCTCATTTTTCTTGGTAAAAAAGATAGAAAAGGAGGCAGGTAAGAGGTTGAGATAGCAGTATCCTTTATACAGTAGTTAGCAGTAAAGCAGGAGGCTAGATTGGGCAATGTTTACGTGTCTCATGATCAAAGCAGGACGATCTGACTTTGTCTGTCATATGATTTGATCACATATTTAAAGCGATGGTTCACCTAAAAATTACAATTCTGCCATCATGTACTCACCTTCATGTTGTTCCAGACCTAACATACGAAGTATGACATACTTAGGTTCCTTGAATACAAAAGAAGATGTTAGGCAAAATGTCAGTCTCAGTCACCATTCACTTCAGTTTTATGGAAAAAATGTCGAATTAAAGTGAAATGTGACTGAGGCTAACATTTTGTGTTACATGGAAGTATGAAATAACATGTGTTGACAATTGTCATTTTTGAGTGAACTATCCCTTTAAAGCGGATGGAACACTTTCGAATCTGTCTGTGATTTAAACGCATTTCTTAATAGAGTTACCATGGAGCTGCGTTCCCCCACATTATCCTTCTCTTTTCTCTATCTCTATCTCTCTCTCTCTCTCTCGTGCTGTTTGCAGGTGCAGCTGCAGAGAGCACATGCAGGCTTCCTGTGGTTTTTACAAATGTGCGCTGTTACTACATTCACAAAACATGCACACACACACACACACACACACACACACACACACACACACACACACACTCGTTGAAAAAAGATTTCTCTATGGAAATAGCATCTACAGTATATTTTAAAGCAAAGAGGTTTTGTTAACAAATGTCTGATAAAATAGCTTTTAAAACGAGAGAGGGTGAGAGCTCATTTGTGTTATTTTATGAGTGTGTTTTGGATGCAATGGGTGCTGATGACTAGTGTTGCTCCAACAAAGGTGGTAACCCATAACCGGCCCTTATTATTCATCACACATGTTTATGTCCCTGCACATGGGTAACATTCTAATAAGAAACTCCATATGCTCTACTACATACTGCATCATGGGAGAAACAGAAAAGTAGGATTCTGCAGTTGTGAACTGGGGGGTGCGCAGAGTCAGAATGAGAGGATAATAAGACGTGTAATTACCCATGGTCCTTTGGGCTTGCTATGGATAATATCTCCAAGAGGAAGGGAAAGATTATGAGCAAGTGCAAGAATAAATGTCCCTTTAAAGGGATTTCACTCAAAAAGGAACATTTTCAAAGGAGCACAAAAGAAGATGATAGGCAGAATATCAGCCACGTCGTTCACTTTCATTGCCTGGAAAAAAGATGCAATGAAAGTGAATGATGATTGAGACTAACATGCTGCCTTATATGTCCCTTTGTGATCCACTGAAGAAAGAAAGTCAGACATGTTTGGAAAAACATGAGGGTGACAGAATTTCCATTTCCATCTGTTCTTTATGTTTTTGCGCCTTTTGTTGTTTGTCAGATCTGTCTTTTTTTATATGTCTTCAGTAGATTTGCTGTCATCAGGTTGATCAACATTTCATCGTCTTATTGTAACCATGGTAATTCCAAATGGAATCTCCGAAGTCAATGTAGGATATAAGGGAGTATGACACTGTGGCTTTAGTAATTAAATATCACCCTCTCTTGCCTTATAAAAAGTTACATTAATATACATATGTGCATAGTGTGGGATCATATTGTATCTTTTGTGTTCAGTTTTCATCAGATTTCAGTGATTTTTCAGAACAATCCTCAAAACTTTCATCTGGTTGTGTATGTGTGGCCCTGTGACTCAGGGCTTTTTACTGAAATTACAGGCTTCTGCAACCCACTGGTTGTCATCTGAGTCAGGACCTTAGAGAGACGTGAACACATAAACACACACATCTCTGATCGCACCTCGTCAATTGCACCCACGCACTTGTATCCGTGCCAACGGCCATAGATAAGTATCAGTATGAATCATGCACCATTATAAACTTGATCAGCGTGTGTGTGTGTGTGTGTGTGTGCGTAGTCGTACAACAATAATCTTATTTAAAGTGTATGGTTTTAAATTTTAAAACGTGCTGATCAATATACTCACACAGACACACAAGCTGTGTTTCAAAACCTAGTGAGCTGCCTACCTAAACAAAACTTTAAGACATAATACAGTAGGTATGCTTCCAATGCAAAATAGTACACTTTGTTTTGGCAATATTCTAAAGGCTAGTGTATACATTGCTTTTCTGTGTGCCGTTCCAACTCGCACATGGCGAGCGCTCATTTGACTGCTTTTTGTTTACTAGGTTTTGCAACAGAGAGTGCCATCTTCGGAAGAACTCACTGTGATTAAATCAATCGATGATATGCTAAAGTTTATAAGCATGAAATACAGTACAATGTGTAAAAAAGGTTTTCTTGTTAAATGCTCTATGGCTCTTTCTCCTTAGCCATGAACAAATGGATGTTGAATCCCCTGCTGTTACCCAAGGAAGTGCAATACATTATTTTGGACAGATAGATCAAAAAAGCATCTTGCAGCTACTTCTGCAAGGTTTCCTAGCAACAACCAATCCAGGGTACTTTGTTCTGATTAGAAATATTCCAGTGTTTTTGAAAATTTGAAATATTTCAAAACATTCCAAAAACATGTTGAGCAAAATTACATTAGCAGGGGTGTAAAGTAATTGAGTAAAAATACATAAGTATTGTACTTAAGTATTTTTTGAGATTTGCACTTTACTGGAGTGCAATTTAAATTTATACTTGTACTTTTACTTAAGTACATTTCCAAAGATAAAATAGTACTTTTTACTCCCTACAATTTTACTTAAACGTAAAAAGTACTCATTACATTTTTGCAGATCATTTTATTTCGTCTTACTGGACTGAAGGCGTCTTTTCACTGCATCCAGTAAATGACAGATGACAGACCAGAGGTCAGCCATTTGGAGTGTCTCACAGCGGCTGTGTGGAGATCCGACCATCTGCGGAGGTGGAATTTCAGATCTGATTTGAGCTTCGGATATATTGAAATATTTGTGCAACTAGACCGTATGTGACCGCCCGATTGAATGTGATGTATTTATTCAAAACTATGAGCATGAAGTGAGAAACACTGATGGTTTTGTCCTAATAAACTTAAACCTAATGTTAAACCTAAAAAACTATTCTACATCTGCTATTTGTACAGATTTGTAGTTATAAAGTCATTCTTTTCATGATAATTCACGTTGCAAATATACCGGTCAAAACTTTTGAAACACGACTGAAATGTTTCTCATGATCTTAAATATCTTTTGATCTGAAGTGAGTGAAATGATCTCCCGAACGGATGAGATTTTTAAAGGTGCAGTATGTAAGATTCAGAAACCCATGTTATTAATGACACTTGTGGCCGTTAAGTGAACTGCAGCCAACTACCTGTTGCTCGTGCACACACTTCATAGGGATGTGAGCATTGACCAAAACAATGACATAATGTACAAAGAGGCTGAACGTGATTCACCGGCATCATGCTGACAGATGAGTTAGCATAATAATTCAAATTACACAGTTATGATTGTTTTACTACAAACTATGAGACTGTATATTATATTTGACTCTCCAGTGCTGGAACAGAGCTAAAACCAAGCGTGGGTATAGTTCTGACTATACGAGACTGCAGTTTGAAGTAATCGCTTTTCTTTGCATGATACATTGACTCATTTTTCTGATAGCCTAAGTCGGCGTTTGCTAGCTAGCCAGCTTTATCAATAGGCCTAGCTGTTAACTAAATTTGGTGGATGATGACAGTAGCTGTTTATAAAATAGACTGTACATTATAAATATGTTGACAAAATTCAGTATTGACGTTAACAGGCAAGATCAAGTTAAATGACAAGCTAAAATGACACGGATCAATCCTTATGGCACTATATTTCACATATTACAGGTCCAATAAGAAGAACGCCGATTCAGAGTCAGTTTTGATCCCCAAAACCGAACGAAGGTCCCTCCAGGAATCAAATGCCCTGCCGATGTTCACTCTAGTTTTCGCTCGACCACGATCACGTTCCCACTTCACCAGACGGGATTCAGTGGATAAATTTGTATTATTTTTTTTTTGTTGGCTTAATCAGAGTCGGTGTAGGAGCCAAAACTTAACCAAAAGACATAAACACACACATGACGGTCAGCTGACTGTAAACGATCTCTCTCTCGTCGCACCACCTTCCGCAATTGACCTTTATCACTCTCGGAGGCTTAATTATCCTGATAAGTGACCGGGTGTGTATAATCACGACCCGGCCCCGCCCTCCGCACTGTCACAGTTACCTAGTGTTGTAGTTTGTTGATGCTGTAGAATAGTGGAAGAGAAGCACTGAGGGAAGGCTCTCAGGAGCGCACATATATGTCACATCCTTTGGATTTTCCCGGCAAAAGCGGCCGGCTCCCATTGCATGAAAATCAGTCTACTGGCTTTAATAGGCAACCTGGGAAGTCCGGCAAGGGCTAATTTTTTAAGTTGCGTTACAAGTCGTTCACACATTGGCAAAATAAATGTGAATATTACATGAAAATGTTTACATATTGCACCTTTAAGATTAATGTTCTATCAAGATTTAATCAACAAAACCTACTTCCCTATCCTAAACATTAAACCTAAACCTAACCAATAGTGTCATAAAATGTAATTTTTTTAAGCAACCATGTCATTTTGTTGTGCTTATATGACACTTTCTGCTCACATGTCGACTCGCATGCTCTTCAGGACTCATACACAGGCAACAGTCGATCAATTGAGCCACTCTGCAATTTGATCACACTTAAACAAGCTTGAAAATGTAGTTGGTTATGTAATGCAAATGTTAAAATGAGTCACGCACTATAGTAAATGTGTTTATATGTCATAAGATAGCACTGTGTGAGGAACAGAGTGAAAAGTTTGTGTTTATTAACTGATAATCTTCCGTTTTACTTGTGATTTAAGTGAAAAGGGATACAAGTCATTGTTGTTTTAGCACCTCTTGAGTTCATTACACCAAGAAATGGCTGTGTTACCTACAACAGGCCACATACAAATCATTTAGCAAAAATGTTGTTATTGTAACAAGATTCTATGACCAGGTTGTGAATGCCACTAGGGGAGAAACATTACAGTCGTCTGAAACAGTAATCTAATTTAACAACATCCTCTCTCACACAATCTCCTCTCTTGATTTCATTCTAGCTTGGAAAACTTTTTTAATACTTAACTAATGTGAATACTTTTGACTTTCACTCAAGTATGTTTTTGGCTAGATACTTGGACTTTTAATTGAGTAATATTTTCACTCAGTATCCATACTTTCACTTAAGTATAATTTCTGAGTACTTTATACACCCCTGGGGATGAGTCGAAACCAATTTTCGTGGTAATCATCATTATGAAGCAAATGCTGTCGATTGAGCTTAGCTTGTATTGAACCGAGAATATTTATTTAATATCAGCTAAAGTAATGTGTTTTTGAATGTTGTTGTAGCTGAATGTGAATGCATCACTGGTTGAATTATGCACACAAACACACTCACACACACACTGACAATTCCAACAGATAATTTATTTCCATAGTGGAGACTAAGATTGCTCCAAGCAAAGAAACCAATCACAACGATTAATTGGCAAAAGTTAATAAATTATAGGGTTTCTGTTCTCATGTGTCTGTGTTACTTTTGGGAGGGGTTGGATGATAAATAGTTAGAAGACACAAAGGTCTTGAGATTGATTAAGCTATTAATTTAATATAGTAGCTACATTTACAACCTGTCATTTGGTCATGTGATCTCAGGTGCAGTTTCAACATCTCATCGTCTGTATAGGACGTACATGCATTCCTGCAGGGAAATCGAATGTGAACTAATCCATGCACTTATCCACATGATCTTCTGTCTGGAGTTTGGATGGTCCCTAATTAGGGAAATAATTGCACTCACTGCTCAGGCACTAATACTTTCTAGTAAAATAGATCTTGTGCTATATAGTGGTATACTAGTTGTAGTGGGTGCTTGAAAAATGTGCATACTAGTAGAACTACCTAGTACAGATTATGTACTATACATAGTATAGACACAAATAGAATACAGTACTATATTGTAACATAAACATTGAACATACATAGTGTATTTTATGTATATATTTATATATATTTATATATAAACATATTTTCTTATTATATTTGTCAAAAATTTAATAAAAACATATTTTTATATAATATATTTATATTTTATATTTTTGGTGAAATATTTTGTATTTCATACATTTTATTCACATCTCTTGACTGATTATTTGATCAGAGCACCAACAGTGAAAATATAAATGTATGAATAAATATATGGAAATGTTAATATTTTTCCTATTATTTTTCTATCTATATAATTTTCCTATTATGTAGAAAAATATGCTTTTCATATCATAATTTTTTTTAAACGAATAGAATTATTTAAACATAATATATTTTACATTGAATATTAAAAATTATGTATTTAATACATAATTAAAAATACACACATTTAAATAACATTATATTTATATTTAAAGACCACAAAAAATAAAAAAAATGGACTGATACATACTACAGCCTACATAGAGAATACTACAGTAGTGTATATAATAGTATAATTTCCTTCTATATTATGTTTTGATTTTTTTCTGATTTCTTTAACTACCGATAATCTTTTTATCTAAATAGGGGCCAAATGAAAAGGTTTAGAAGTTTAGGAGCTGTGGTGAGATGAGCTTGGCAAACACACTAAATCTACCAGGGACAAAACTATTTATTTTAATATTTGAAGCAAAGCAGCATCTTTATGTCAGTGCACCAGTGTTTGTGTGAGACATGGGAACCACATCAAAACCAACACATGGGCTTAGGTTGAAACACACCCACACATACACACTCAGAGAGAGATACATATTATTATCACATTTATGGGAGTATTTTCAAGGCATTAAGGATCTGTTGGCTGTTTGTAGCAAGTGTATTAAAATGCCATTGAAACATTAACAGGGTGTCATGCACAAACGACCACTTTAATACAAGTAATGTGTCTGACTCTGTCTGTCACCTGTCTTTTTATTAGGAAATTGTAATGGAAAGGTGGACAGCTCTGAAGAAGGGATTTCAAGACTTATTTTTTGTTAGACGATGAGTTGCACTGAGCTATTTGACTACTGGGTTTGCACTCTTGGCTCTTTCCAAGTGATTCCTCTTAGATCAGAAGGAATTGTAATTTGTTTAAATTTAAGCTGAAATGAATTAGTATGAGCCATGGTGTCTGTAATGGAGGTTTGCACTGCAAATGTAGTCCTAATAGATGAATGGATTTTAGATTTCTAAGGCCTTTTTATGTATACTTGAGTTGCCTGATGATTACATCATCAGTGTCTCAATGCAGCCGCCTTTTGAGTGTTGTATCAAATCGGATTGCTACCGAATAGTCAAACAAAGGGAATTTACTAAGATGCATGATTTCCCAAAGAACTGCTGCATTTATTGATAGAGGCTCTCTACATCAAGTTAATGAGTGAAAGCTCAAGAGAGGGAAAGTGCTGAAATATGGAAATGTGTTAGAGAGGAAGTCACCAGAGCACACTCATTTCATTTATACATTACCATGACAATATATTATAGCCAATAGCACTTAAAATGGCACTTGTTAGTACATTTACACATGCAGTGCTTTGGGAAAGTGTTTTTGAATAGATTGTTGAATTATTTCATTTTTGGTTTCAAGTTTGTTTTTTTTATAGAGCTGCTCTATTAAATTTTACCATTGGTGTATACTGACATTTTGTTTCATTTACATAATCAAATCACAGTTCATTGCATTTTTGTGAAGACTGGGGATATGTATGTGTGCTATTAGTATAAAGGATGCATATACTGTAAATCACCCCGCTAACCCATTTGCCAAAATGAGCATTCTACAAGCAAACATCCAACTTAACCAAATAAGCAAACTTATCCAAAATACCAAACTTCTATTTCCAGTGTAACAAATTATCTGTAATTAAATTACAAAACTATGTTTTTCGTATTTCCAAGATGATAAACATGTGACAATAAGGTAGCACACTACAGTTTAAAGGGATCACCCAAAAATAAAATTCCCTCATGATTTACTCAACCTCCTGGTATCCCAGATGTGTATGAATTTCTTCGGCAGAACACAAATAAAGATTTTTAGAAGAATATCTCAGCTATGTAGGTCTTCACAATGCAAGTGAATGGGTGCCAAAATATTGAATCTCCAAAATCCACATAAATGGAGCAAAAAATAAATCCATATATCTCATATTGTTAAATGCATGTGTTCAGACATGATATGATAGGTGTGGGTGAGAAAACTCTCCTCCCTGCCCAGTAGTGGGCGATATGCATGAAGAATGTGAATCACCAAAAACAGAAGGAGAACGTGAAAGTGAAGGAAAAAGGGCTTAAATATTGAACTGTTTCTCACCCACACCTATCACATTGCTTCAGAAGATATGGATTTAACTACCAGTGTTGTCTGGAGTACTTTTCTGTTGCCCTTATGTGGATTTTGGAGCTTCAAAATGTTGGCACCCATTCACGTGCATTGTATGGACCACAGAGCTGAGATATTCCTCTAAAAATCATAATTTGTGTTCTGCTGAAGAAAGAGAGCCATATACATCTGAGATGGCATTGGGGTGGGTAAATGCTGAGAGAACTTTCCTTTTTTGGGTGAACTTACCATTTAAGATGTTTATTGTTGCATTATGCAGACTGCAAAACAAATTCTTAAAAAAAAATAGTAGCCAAAACATGGTCTTCTGCAGAGAAAAGTATTCCATTCCAAACGCATTCAGGGAATTATGACGAACCCATCCAGAAAAGTCCCAACCACTTTCCTTCATATCATTTAAATAAAAGCCCCAACAGATTTTCTTTTTTCAGTTAGCTGTCTTGCAGCAAGCTTTTTGCTTGTGCTCACTTAAGCTTGATGTTTTAACATTATTTATTTAATATTATTTAGATGCATTGTGTAATTAAGATTCATTGAGGCCTTTTAAATCAGGACTCAAACCTGTCTGCTTTAAACCAGCTCTCTATCGCTCTTTTCCATTTCTCTCAGGCAGTACAGGATATGTGGATGTTAGGTGTATAATTTGTCAACTGTTCCCTAGAGGAGAACACAGCAGCATAGAAACCCTTAAGTGAGATGTGTGAGTGTGTGTGTGTGTGTGTGTGTGTGTGTATGTGTATGAGTCATTGATTGACAATTGCTGCAGCACTATTCCCTCTCGGTTGCATGTGGAAGTGCTCTTGCCGATGCATACTGATGTTTAGTTTCCTCAGAGGTCTAGTTCAGATGTTCAGATATTTGAAAAAACAAATAGGCAAATACTATATATAATATGTATCTACATCTATATATCTATCAATCTAAATGGTAAATAAATGATAAATGGTCTGCACTTATATATGCTTTTTTTAACCTTAGAGTACCAATCACCCATTCACACACACACTCATACACCAATGGTGGCAGAACTGCCATGCAAGGTGCTAGCCTGCCATTGGGAGCAACTTGGGGTTCAGTGTCTTGCCCAAGGACACTTTGGCATGTGGAGTCACGTGGGCCAGGAATCGAACCGCCAACCCTGCGATTAGCAGCCGACCTGCTCTACCACCTGAGCCACTATATATTATATATATTTATTTGTACTGTGTATATATATATATATATATATATATATATATATATATATATATACACACAGTATATATGTGTGTGTTTGCTTGTGGTCTTGCTGGTTTAGCTGTATCTAGGTTAATAATTTTTTTTTTTAGCGAGCCTGTCTCAACACGCCTGGCATGAACACACACACTAAAAAATATACACATGCTTGATTGCATCTGACAGGTAGAGGCTCTCACCTATCATATAAATCTACCCTGTGTCACTCTCTCACCTGTGGCCGGAATTATGTGTTTACAGTACAGTATGTGGGTGTGTGTTGCTACTGGTCAGACTGCAGTTGCAATGCATGTTGGTGGCTTTATTCACATTTTTTCTTCACCGTTCATTCATCACTTTGTTCTTTCCAGCTGCACGTCATTCTCCTGCACTCTCCCCTCCTCCCTCGCTTTCTCCCTCCGTCCCCATTTGCTCTTTTTTCCATTTTCATTAATGCTGTTTGCTAAGTCAAGCACAACTGTACTTAGGGTTAGGGATTCTCGAAATTCTCACTGCATTTGTACTACCTACAAGAATGATACCTTAATAACGTGATGTTGCTTGTTGAAAAAAGTTGTGCTGTTTTTATTTTCCTAACCAAACTAATTTGTGATTTTAATTTGGCAGAAGATAAACGAGGTGAGAAATCCCATATATTACAGTACATTGTAGAGACTGTATCAAGCCATATCTTGGGACCAAAAAATCATAGAGACTTTGGGGTAGGTTCTTCTGACATGGGCTAGTAAGCAACCACCTAGAAATCAGCCATAACACCTAGTAATGTGCTAAGAACCACTAAAAGCAACCACCTGGCAACGGCCTGGCAACCAAACCTAACCCTCTAGCATTGCAAAATGCCATTATTTACCCTTTCTTTCATCAGTGGAACACAGATGATGAATGTTAGGGACTGATCTCTCAGCAAACATCTTTTTTTTTTTTTCCATATAAGTGAGCGGTAACTTTCTGCCTAACTTCTATTGTGTTCCACATAAAAAGTCATATGGTTTTGGAATAACACCATTTTCAGAAATGACAGAATTTTCATTTTTGGGTGAACGATCCTATTAACAATATTATTATAGGATGTACAGTTGTGTCATTCATGTTCAGTTATGACCTTGCCTTTGCATTTAAAAGAGATGAGAAAATATGAAAAACAGATTTAATCAGGGATTAATTGGGGGGGGGGCACATCTCTAGATTTCTGTGTATTTTAATCCTGTCTGAGAATATGCAAACACACAAATAGTCTTCAAACAAACAAACATGCACATAGTTTTGTAAAATTTCATACACTGACACTCACTAAAGTTTGGCCTCTGAGTGAAACATATTTGCTCATTGGATTCTACAAATTTTAACCGTTCCAATGATATGTAACCTCGTCTTTTTCATGGTTTTACCAACTCTGAATATAATTGTTGTGATAACAAATTTGCTAATTATGAACAAAACAGCTCTTATTTGTCAGCAAATTAAGAAGCATCATTAAATAATTGGTAAGGTCAACTATTTTGATTTTAAACTCCATATTCTAAGCTTTAAAATGATACCGGTTTTGTTCAGATCATGCAAGTTATGAATTTATAAAATATATTTATTTTATTTTACGCAAGGAGTGCCCCCCATTAGCCCGGTATGACCTTAGTTCAATGAATCCTTCTATCAATAAAAATATATACGATGGCGGCCAAAAGTTTCGAGTAATGTACAGATTTTGTTCTTATGGAAAGAAATTTGTACTTTTATTCACCAAAGTAGCATGCAACTGATCACAGTATATAGTCAGGACATTAATAATGTGAATAATTACTATTACAATTTGAAAAAAAAAAATTCAGAACTGCTTAAACTACTTCAGAGTTCTCATCAAATAATCCTCCACATGCAGCAATGACAGCTTTGCAGATTCTCGGCATTCTAGCTGTCAGTTTGTCCCAGATACTCAGATGACATTTCACCCCACACTTCCTGTAGCACTTGCCATAGACGTGTCTGTCTTGTCGGGCACTTCTCACACACCTTACAGTCTAACTGATCCCACAAAAGCTCAATGGGGTTAAGATCCATAACACTCTTTTCCAATTATCTGTTGTCCAATGTCTGTGTTTCTTTGCCCACTCAAACCTTTTCTTTTTGTTTTTCTGTCTCAAAAGTGTCTTTTTCTTTGCAATTCTTCCCATAAGTCCTGCACCCCTGAGTCTTCCCTTTACTGTTGTACATGAAACTGGTGTTTAGCAGGTAGAATTCAATGAAGCTGTCAGCTGAGGACATGTGAGGTGTCTATTTCTCAAACTACAGACTCTGTTGTACTTATCCTCTTGTTTAGTTGTTCATCTGGTCTTCCACATCTCTTTCTGTCCTTGTTAGAGCCAGTTGCCCTTTGACTTTGAAGACTGCAGTGTACACCTTTGTATGAAATCTTCAGTTTTTTGGCAATTTCAAGCATTGACATGAGCCTTCACTCCTTTTTTTCAAGTGATTGACTAACGAGTTTTTAGAGAAAGCAGTTTGTTTTTTAAAATTTTTGACCTAATATTGACTTTAAGACATTGCAATCTATTGCACACTGTTACAACTCAAAAACAAAAAAAACAAAGACAATGTTAAACTTCATTTAACGAAACAAATAGCTTTCAACGGTGTTTGATATAACGTCAAGTGATTTTCAAGTACCAAATTAGCAATTTAGCATGATTAATCAAGGATCAGGTGTTGGACTGATGGCTGCTGGAAATGGGGCCTGTCTAGATTTGATCAAAAATGACTTTTTTAAAATAGTGATCAGTAATGTCCTGATCATACTTTGTGATCAGTTGAATGCCACTTTGGTGAATCAAAGTACTAATTACCTTCCGAAACAGCAAAATATGTATATTATTCCAAACTTTTGGCCGCCAGTGTATATTTTTAAAAAAGGAAAAAAAAGGGGGAAAAAAACCTGTAATAATTACTAAAAAAGAAGTTCATAAAATATATAATGCAATATCTTGTGATAATATATGAGAGATTTATAAACAATCCTCGTGGGCCAGTCATTTTTGACAAGGAACACAAAAGCTGTTTGCACAAAACGAACACAGCACAAGGGTTAAGATGGTCAATTTCATGAAAACATTCCAAGTAGATTTCACCTAAAAATCACACACTTATCAGAATGTTTGAGGAATATCATACAGCAGGAACTGTAATGATTTGGTCAGTATACTGTATTCAAAGGATAGTTCACCCAAAAATTTAAATTCTGTTATTTACTCACCCTCATGTTGTTCCAAACCCCTTTGATTTTCTTTTTGCCGTGGAACACAAAAGGAGATGTAGAATGCTCATCTCAGTCACCATTTACTTTCATTGTATGGAAAATGAGACAATGAAAGTAAATGGTGACTGAGCCTAACAGTCTACCTAACATCTCATTTCTTGTTCCATGGAAGTAACTTGGGTTTGGAACAACAGAAGTGTGAGTAAATGATGATATTTATTTTTGGGTGACCGGTCTCTTCATGTGCTGCTGCATTAATATGTAGCTCACAGGCCTAACACACCTGGAGCTTAAATCAGGGGCTTACTATGGGGTCACAGACCTTTACTTTTTCATTTCAATCAAACCATGTCTATCAGATTTCAGAGTTCGGTTGATTTAAGTAATGATCAGCACTGTGTGTGTTAGAGAGAAGGGGGGGGGGGGGGTCTTGACTATATAAGAATACCCATTTGCTGATGAAGTCCCTGTGAAAATCTGCCAGTGCACAGAAAAGCTTTCAAAAACACTGAGCCAAGAATTAGGGAATATTTGTGTAGGCAATCTCGGACTGTTGCTATGCTACTGCATACATGAAAAATACACTTTAAACTCACACACACCCTTCAGCATGGCTGGACATATGGCCTTGGATGCTTCCTGTTAGCAATTGTCTCTCTCTCACACACTCACAGTCACACACACAAACACACACACACACACTTTGTTATATACCATGGTATTTACATGGAACTACAAGTCACTTTAAAGGTGATCATGGTATTACCACTGTATATGTCCAAAATACAATGTAATGACCATGGTAACATGTTAAAAAATAAATAAACACACACGCAGTAATACTATTGTACATTTTTGTAAGCGTCAACACTGATATTTTTTTCTTGACTTTACCAGTTCAACCACCTTTGTTCTACAACAATCATTAAACTGTTGCAGATAAGTACCAATAATTATATTTCACATCTCTGTAGTAATAATGAGGTTATAAACTTTCTCTCTCATTCTCTTTTAAAGGGGTGCATTCTCAGAGGTAGTCTTGGCAGAGGAGCGGGCAACAGGGAAGATGTTTGCTGTCAAATGTATTCCTAAAAAGGCCCTGAAGGGGAAGGAGAGCAGCATCGAGAACGAAATCGCAGTTTTGCGCAAGTAAGTTCCATTTCTTGCACCTCACTCCTGTACCACACCTGTACCCATGGCAACCGTCTCTTCTAAACACATTCCCTCAGTCTGACAGTTGATAGGAGCTTGTTTGCCTGAGGTTTGACCTCCAGTTACCGTAGTAACTTCAGTGCCCTCGTCCAATTACAGCAGGGAAGCTCCCAAAAATGCTCTCTCTCTCCATAGCGGCTCATGTGCTAACACAACAAGTGTAGGTTAAGGATTTGAAATGGAATACTAGCGTCCTGCTTACAGTGAGGCACTTACAATGAAATTTTTGGAGGCTTTAAAGACAAAAATGTGAAGCTTATAATTGTATAAGAGCACTTACTGTACATTAATACTTCTGTCAAAACTCATGTAGTATAGAGCTGTACATTTGTTTAAATTGTCATTTTTACAGTCATTTTTGAGTTTTAGGTTGACATTACATCATCTTTTGCAACGAAGGTATAAAATTGCCTATAACTTTACACAGGAAATGTTAGCAAGGGATGTTGTTACATTAAAATCATGTTAACACACATTGTTTATGTATTGTGGCTATACCTTTGAAACCGTGAGTATTTTAACATTCAAAATTGTCCCCATTCACTTCTATCGTAAGTGCCTCACTGTCACCTCAATTGTTGCTTTTTTTTAAAGAAAAGGAGGGGCAAAATACATTTTTTGGTAATCAATGTTATGCCACAAATGCTGTTGATTGAGCTTAACTTGTATTTGTAAAGCAGTTCAATGGAAAGGAGGAGGCGAGAACCGGCTTGACAAATATGTAAACAATATTTTAATGATAAACTTAAAGCAAAGGACAAAACACGCACATGACGGACATGTCCGTAAACCATCTCTCTCTCCCGCACCATCCTCCACAGTCGGCCTTTATCCCTCTCGGAGGCTAGATTAGCCTAATAAGGGACCGGGTGTGTAGACTCACGACCCGGCCCCGGCCCCGGCCCCGCCCTGCCACAGTATTGAACCTGGAATATACCTTTAATCTAAATAGTTATTTAACATGAAGTTACCATATGTGGTTATCTTAGGAGTGTACACTATGCCAGCAAAAAACTGTCTTCTTGATAAATTCACAGTATGCCCACCTCTTCAGACACTACTACAGCACTGATGCTGCTATTATGGTAATTGAATAAATAAGCAACATTTCATTTACAGCTGCAATATCGTGTTAATAATAACTTTCATGTAGGTCTACTTACAGTATTCATGCTGTGCCAAAATTGTCTATTAAATGTATGTTTTTGCAGTAACTGAGCATTGTAAACAATCCCTGACATGTCAGCTGCTTGCTTCTGTGTTTAATTTATTCAAAATGTAAATAGCAGCTTTGTTTTTTATGCTTTTAAGAAGGCAAATGTGTAGTTAACTATTTAGGCAACTAGTTTTAATTAACTGATATATAAAACAGCAGTGAAGTAATTCAGGAACACAGTTCTCATCTTGTTTCGGAAGTATAGCCGACATCAAGAATGCATCAAGAAATAAGTCACAGATTTGTGATTTGTGGAATTTTTGCAATTCATGTTGTCACGTGACTTGCATTATGTTGCATTTTAAATTCAACAAGTATTGTCCAGTTATTGTCTCTGCAATAAATATAATAATTTTGCATATTAATCAAATTTTTTGTAAAAAATGTCTTTTGGCAGTCCAAACAAAATAATGGTGAAAAAGAGTAGAAATTTAATATAACAAACGATATTGTTCTGTGTCTTTCATCATTTGAAAGTCAAGGTCAGTTCGAGCACGAATTGTTCCAATTATACAATATTCAAGGAGTGGCCAAAAAAAACTATGAATATTAATAAGTTAATTTCATGCTAATGTGGCTAGGTAATCTTCCTATAGACTGTCCAGACCTGTATCCTAATTAATATTCATGAGCCAAAACTTCACCTCAATCCTATTCAAAATTCATGTCCTGTGCAGGTATACTTGAGTTATTTATGCAGACGTTTCACGCTGACTTGGCATTGAGATTTAGTATCTAATCAGCTTTATGATTACTCAGATATTATTCCACACATCTTTTACTCATTTGATGAATTAGATGAATTATAACGAATTATACACTCACAAAAATATTTTTAAGATTTACGCATTTTAATGTTATAATGAAATTCCATCAAATAAAACTAAGTATGTTAAGTTTAATTAACTTTTTATTTAATTATGCAATTAAATGTTATTTATTTACTTTTTGATTGTTGTCTAAACCAGCAATGAACTTTTAATGCAACAAAATATATCAATATCAGCTGAATAAATTTGGTTAAGTGCGCTAAAGTTTATGGGTACTGTATGATTATCATACTCATATACAACGGTATTACAGTAGATGGTTCTCCAAAGTACTTTAAAGAATACATTGGTAATTTTTTAACAACTGAGCACACTTTCAGGTAAAAGCAACAAGCTCAACATGTTCTCAGGTGTTTTCCCACATCGGTGCAAATGAGAGCAGGTGTGTTTTGTGTGGCTGGCATGCATATGGTGTGTGTGTGTGTGACGGATGTTCTCCCCCGAGACTCATCAGAAAAGACTGCTTCTGATTCTAACATGGTCTTCTGTTGTCACAGTGATCATACCCTAGAGATTGGTTGCACAGCTTTGTCCTTCAAGTCTCTGTCTCCCTCATACCATAGCAACCGAATGATTGACAGCTTGTCGGCCGTCTCCTGGGTGATGCCATAGGCCTGCAATTAGATAGAGTGACAAAACATGAGTGAACGAGACAGAGCATATTCATTGGTTGTCTGTTCAGCTGCCAGCATATGTATGACAGAATAATGTATACAGAATAAATATATATAAATAAATATCTTTGCTTTGCATGTACAAATGAGATAATGAGATGCCCTCATAGGTTATAGTTTAATATTCGCTAAACTAACAGAGAATCGCTAACGTGTGCTCACAGAGAGAGATGTTGCCTGACTGTCTAATATTATGTTTAGATACTTTACTCAATTTTCCCTTACATGGAACAAATTCAATGCTCAGAGGTTGCTCTTTCATAGCTCAGGAGAAATAATGGCGTTCTCAGCAACATTGTGTCCTTAGCAGAAACAAAAAAGAAACCGAGTCTCAGCTTTCAGAGGAAAATAGCTAGTGAATGAATTCTTTTTATTGGCACTCAGTAGTGTTTTTCTGTAAAATAATGGAAAACAGAGGGTTTTTTGTTCCCTGTTCTGCTTTCACTCCTATTCCTTAGTGTTATTCTCTTGAATCAAAAGAGAAGATGGTTTCGGAGGCAGCGAATGAGTCGTGCTAAAGCTCCTGCCCACTTACTGCAGAAGGGAGGAGAGAGAAACAGACAGGAAATAAACGAGCGAATGAAAGAGCGAGATTAAAGCTGTGAATGGCTTTGTAATCCTTCAGCAGACAAGTTTTCTGTAATCAGTTGAAAAAAATCAATATGCCAAAGGGCGAATCGACCTCCAGGTTTCATTTTAAATGACAAACGGGGCATGCCACTGCTTATTCATTTGTTTCCAGAGCTAACACTTTTATATGCTGCACCAGAAATAATTTCTAGTTCATGGAATTGTGAATCGATAAGAAACCAGCCTCTCAATTAATCACTTGCTCACAGTATCCATACCTCTGTAGTTTTTTCAAGAAATAGTTTACCCCACAATGAGCATATTATCATCATTTAGTCTCCCTCATGTTTGTCTAAATCCATATGTCTGTTTAGCAGAATGTTCATGTTGCTCTTTAATGAAAGCATACAGTGCCTATGGGATGTCAACTCCAAAAAGCACCTTAAAAGTAGCTTATGTGACTTTCGTTATGTTTCAAGTCTGAAACCATACGAAAGTGTGTGAGGAACAGACGGAAATGTAAGTTGTTATTCACTGATAATCTTAGCCTTTGCTGTAGCTCTCAAATCTCAATAACTCAAATTTCAGTCTGTTACTTGCAAAAAGCTATCAAATGACTTCAGAAGATATTAAACATAGTGCATAAGTCGTTTGAACTACTTCTATGGTGCTTTTTTTGAAAGTTTTAAGCTCGACAGTGGTTGGTCACCATCCAATTTTATTGAATGGAAGTCATAGTTTACTAGAGTCGGCAAGGCTTTTGTTCTCTGTTTCTCTGAACCGCTTCTGTTTTATCTGCACTCAGATAGCGGTGAACACTTTTGAAAGGGCAGTTTGTAGGTTGATTGCTCCCTGTGTGTTAGGATCAACCTTTTCTGAACATATGGTTGGAAAAAAATAATCAAATATATAATCTGTCTTTTTGTTTTTACTGATGTCCAATATTGGTCTGTGTGTGTGTGTGTGTGTGTGTGTGTGTGTGTGTGTGTGTGTGTGTGTGTGTCTGTGTCTGTGTGTGCGTTTTGCTGGATGTCTTGTTATTGTCCACTCACTTGCGTCATTGCCCAGCTTGTTGTCATCTGCCAGTTGGACTGGCTGATCAGAAGTCACTTAAAATGCAACACTAATGTGTAAACACACAGCCACCATGACAGTGTTACCATGACGAGCAATGACGAGCAGAGAAAGAGAGATGTTAACTGAAGGGATGGAGAGGGGGAAGGAAGAGGAGAAAAAAATATTGGCAGTTGACATTGCACAGATGTAAAAGGTGTTTTTGAAGGAGGCAGGCGAACAGCAAGCCATTGTAACTGTAAATCCATTAGATGACAACAATTATGTAGCTATGTAGGACTCTGGACTAAATAGTTTTCAAAAGTTTAAGGTTACGAAGAGTTAAGATGTTATATGAATGCAATTAATCATGCCCCTGGACCATAATAAAGAATATTCCTACCAACAAAGTAATTTAAGCTTGAAGTACCACCTTCATGGTTTTATGAGTATCAGTCAGCAGGGGGCAGTAAGTGCAAATTCAGCTGTAAAAGCAGGGGGTGGGGGGGTTATATTTTAAGTTACCTTAAAGGGATAGTGATTCATTCACCCAAAATGAGTTGAAGTCATATGAGTTTGGAACAACATGAGGGGGAGTAAATGATGACAGAATTGTAATTTTTGGGTTAACTATCCTTTTGAGTTACTAAAGTGTAAGTGTGGACTAGTGCATGCAACGTTGTGGCCTAAAACATTGCTTTGTACATTTTATGGTCTTATGGAAATGTGCACCACTTAAATATTCATATGCTTATGAGCAGATCCGGAATGTTCCACTCACTTAAATTCACTTCCTTAAAAAATCCTGAGGCAGAGCGAGCCAGACTGCAGACACATAAAAACCTAGTCCCTGCACGCCTATTTTTGAAATTGCAATTTTAAAAAGATTTTAATGAGTTAATACAAACGTGTCTCTCCTGCAGCTGAGCCTGCCTTCAGGATGTTTTTATGACAAAGAGATACAATATTTCTACCAAACACATACTGTTCACAAATGTAATTTATTTTTTTCATTTAGAAATTACGTTTTACTCGGCGTAACCCATAGAATATGCAAGGGATTTGTTTTTCTTCATTAGCATATAATAAAGATCATGAACATGGTACCATTGTCATGTTTTCATTCAAAGGCATAAAATAAAACATATTGAGAATTATCAGTGAAATTTTGTCAAATATTTCACAAATACTAAAGGTTACTGCATTGCATTATCAAGTTTTAATAAATACCAGATGTTGTCCATTCGTGCATCTAAATTCGTTTTTTTGCATTGTGTTGCAGAATCAAGCATGAGAACATTGTGGCTTTGGAAGACATCTATGAAAGCTCCAATCACCTCTACCTTATAATGCAACTGTAAGTATGTTCAACTCATGTGAATATGTTTTCATTCCAATCTGTGAACAAATCAACTGTAAAATACCTGGTTCAAACTGCATGTTTGATTGTGTGAGCGTGTATGTATCACTTTGTGGGGACCAAATGTCCCCATAAGGATAGTAAAACCCCAACTTTTTGACCTCCATGAGGAAAACAGCTTATAAATCATACTAAATGATGTTTTTTGAAAATGTGAAAATGCAGAAAGTTTTCTGTGGGGGTTAGGTTTAGGTGTTGTGTTAAGTTTAGGGGATAGAATATAAAGTTTGTACAGTATAAAAATCATTATGTCAATGGAAAGTCCCCATAAAATATGGAAACCCAACATGTGCATGTGTATACATGATTGAAGGTGACATGTAAAGCTTGCACACTCACGCAGATCTTAAATTATGTCTCATTAGTAAATAAGTCATCAGTGTTGAGAGGTTATTTTCACAGCATGGAGATTATATTATAGTCTATTGTTTATGAATGAAAGTAATTACAATCTTATTTGTCATGTACCCCCACACACATAAACTGACTATGACTATGGACTATTGGTTAGTCACACATAACGGAGGTCATATACATTTTACTAATAATATAGGTGGACTTCAGAGGAAAAGTAAAATGTCACAAAATTGCACAATATGGCAATTTCCAACCAAACTTGATTTAAGCGCATCTAGGATTTAAGCTCATTTTGTTGTTGCTAAGACATTTCTGCAACTCTCAGACTGATTAAATAGCAGTTGACAGTTTGAGCTCATGTGTTAAAGTGAAGAGTGAATATTCCTTCAGTACAGTTCTGTGTTTGTATAGGTTTAATATTCTGATGCATGAAAGGACAAACATGATTTATCTTAAATCATAAGAGAACGAATAGTGCAGAAAATAATTATAAGAGTATCATAAATGTGTCAATAGAACTCGTGAACTATATTTCGCCTTTTGAAGCCATGTGATAAGTTTGTGTGAGAAACAGACAGCTGTTTCATATAGCTCTAAAATCTCATTCGCCGTTCTGCATATTCAAACCTAAGAGTCACACAGTGTTAAATATAACACACTTTACATTTTTGAGTGAACTATCCTTTAAGAGTGTGTATGATGGAAACAGGGAGCTCTGACACCAAACTGCCTCTTCAATTAACTGAAATATGTTTTTTAAATGCGGAAGAGAGGCGAGGATAGGAGAGAAGGGTTATAAGAAACAAACATTTATTTTCTCTCCTCATTTTGCCCCCTGGAAACTTCATTAAAAGTTGAATTCCAAAGTGTTCATTTGATAGTTGGCTGGGAGCCTGCCCCTCTTTTCCCCTGTTAATGAGTTGTGTCGGGTGAGTGAGTGTGTATGTGTGTGTTTGTGTGTTACAGGGAGAACATTTTGGCATATGGCTTTGAGATGAATATTTAAAGAGAACCAATCTGCTTTCTGTATGCTCTACGTAACAGATGCAGTTTAGAAACCTTTTTCATAATTCACAATATATGCATGTGTGTATTGAAGTGATTAAAGTTTTCTTCATGGAGGATGGACCCTAGTCCTCAGGCTTAGCTTTACCTAATAAGAATAATAAAAGGAAAGGATAGATGGAGGGACAGTGAGTAGAAAAGTAAAGGGGACAAACTAATTAGCTGGGAAATCCAATTGCCAATGTATGACTTTCCACACCCTCAATGGATCTTAGGAATTCTTATCTGTCAAACGCTATGTAAAAGCTTTGTCTAGTATCTGTAATCACCAAGGACGTCAAATATATCTGGAGAAAACTATCTGTTACTATTCCCATTCATCTCACTAATACGCTGATCTAGTTTAAAAAATACAACAACGCAAACAAAACCGCATTTACAAGAGGTTTGAAAAGACTGGGCTATTCTCAGGCATGGGCACAATATGTGTGCACACTAACCGCTAAGAATGCCGTTAAAGGTCTTACCAGTTTACACGCATGATTTTTGATGTCAGATGCAGACAATAAAAGACATGAGCAATAACAGCAAAACAACGGTCATTGGTGAAAACATCTACTAAACAAGCCTAATATATATATATATATATATATATATATATATATATATATATATATATATATATATATATATGTATGTATATTGCTTGCAACAAAAAATTTGTTTTTTCAAAATAAACGACTACTTTTGAATGGCTATCAATGGAGAAACATGCTTTTTGCCTGCATAATATGTGTGCAAAAGCTAGCCAGCCAAACCAAGAACTCCTGATCAGTGCCCTAAAGGGGTACAGAAAGAGTTGAAATGTATGTGGTGAAATGTGTGCTATTCCAGAAGGGGTCACTGTAATCTAAGAAGCAATTTAAAAACAGCATTTGCTTTGCAGTTAATGTTTTCTGTAAATCTGCTCTCTCTCCAACAGTAGAATCTGGAACTGCACTAACGCTACTAATGCCAGTTGTGTCTTTGAAGTAAAATTTGCTTAATTGTGTAGAACAGATTTTGAATTTGCATAGAAATGGCAGGCTAACGCAGGCATGTGATATCTAAATGGCAAATGTAATTGAGTTCTTTGCTGTGGTTTTATTGTGTGACATCATGGTCTCTGTGTTTTCACTGAAGAGATAAAGTCCTTTCCCTCTAAACTCTAGTTCTGCAATGTGGTGGATTTTTCTCAGCAGAGTCGACATGCAGCACCTCCTACATGGCAGTTCTGATAAATAACAGTCCTCAGTTTACATTAGGGATCAGCATTTCATGTAATTTTGTTGTTGAGTACTCTAACATAAATAACTCAAGTAATCGATTGCTAGAAATTTCAAATTTAGGTTCAGCCGAAATCTCAACCTTTGAATCTGTTTTTCATATTGAAATAAGAGCATTATGAATAAACATCTAGATTCAAAAATGACAACAACTACAAAACAAACATTTGCACACACTTAGAAACATACATTCCAAATCTTCTGAAGTGCTACGATCACTTTAAATAATGACATGCTAGTTCACACGATACTTCAAAAATACTGTGGTACTACTATGATGCATGTTTTGCCATGATAAAGTCCACTTTTATATTAAGGTTTTTTTTTGGTACTTCTTCAGTAATCTCATAGTTCTTTTTAGTGGTTTCTCTCTTTCACTCTGTCTCTCCCTTTTCAGTGTATCTGGAGGTGAGTTGTTTGACCGGATTGTGGAGAAAGGTTTCTACACAGAAAAAGATGCCAGCACACTCATCAGACAAGTACTAGATGCTGTGAACTACCTCCACAGTATGGGCATCGTACACAGAGATCTCAAGGTGAGGAAACGCACAGCATCTACGGTTATTTGTCTGGTTTGATATTTATTTTATATTTTAATGTGTTTATTACTCTTCCCAGCCAGAGAATCTGCTTTATTTCAACCCTCAAGATGGCTCAAAGATCATGATCAGTGATTTTGGCCTGTCTAAGATGGAGGGCACCGGTGATGTCATGTCCACAGCCTGTGGAACACCAGGATATGTGGGTAAGAGAAACCTTAAAGGGGCCATATTCTACAGTTGAAATAATCTACAAAGTCGTAATTTAGTTACACTTCACCATTTGCCACCCTCTCTTTGACACTTCTAATTCAACATACTTGCTACTGTAATTTCAAGGGGCCGTTCACAGCCAACAGGTTTTTGCGTCCGTCTGCAAAAACAAAATGTTTTTCTATGCAAACATGCACTAGACAGACTTATCTGACCACTTTGCTGACTTATAATTAAATTACCTTTCTTATGATTGGCAAGCCTCTGTGTACCGGTGTAGTTCACATTTTTTATTTTTCTCCCCTTTTCTGCCCAATTTGAAATGCCCAATTCCCAATGCGCTCTATGTCCTCATGGTGGTGTAGTGACTCACCTCAATCCAGGTGGCGGAGGACAACTTTAAGTTGCCTCCACGTCTGAGACCGTCAATCCTTGCATCTTATCATGTGGCTTGTTGAACGCATTACCGCAAAGACGTCGCACGTGTGGAGGCCCACGCTATTCTCCGTGGCATCCATGCACAACTCACCACGTGCCCCAACAAGTGCGAGAACCACACATTATAGTAACCACGAGGAGGTCTGCCCTCCTTAGCAACCGGGCCAATTTGGTTGCTTAGGAGACCTGGCTGGAGTCACTCAGCACGCCCTGGATTCGAACTCATGACTCCAGGGGTGATAGTCAACATCTTTACTCGCAAAAATACCCAAGCCCCCCATAGTTCACATTTTCATTTATCAAGGAATGCCAAATTTCTGAATACTGAATAGGAGTTGTTGTGTAAACGTGTGCTGTCATGTTTATATGTTTCTAGTTGTGACGTCATAAGCATGACTATTTCTGAATGAGCCGTTTTTGCAGCTTTATTTCAGGAAATGGTCTTTATGGACTGGTTAGGCAGCTTTACATATTGTACAGTAGTCTAACATTTGGGTGTGTGTGTACATATGCTAAACTATGTAAATTCATTGATGTAGATTTGAGCTATTAGAATGTGTGTGTGTGCAATGTGTGGCGGTAAACTCATTAGTGTGCAACCTGTATCTGCACTTGAAGCTTATTCTTATCACACAGTGACAGAACTGCCCCAGAGTCGCCTGCTTTTCCATCCGATTAGAGCGACCATAACACAGCAACATGGATGTACGTGACACCACATGCCGAAGCCGACTACTCCCTCCAATAACAAAAAAGCACATACAGTTTGGGTATAAGCATTCTTGAACTGGTAAATGTCTTATTTGGCAATAAATAAAGATTCTTTAAAAAAAAATTTATTCACTTTAATATTAAAATTAGAAAACAAAAAATCCTTTTTGGAGCTTGACAGCCTCTGGTCACAATATGCTTTAATTTTATGGGGGAAAAGCAGAGTGAATGTCCTTCAGAACATCTTTTTTTTTTGTTCAGTGGAAAGGTGGGCGACTACATGATGACAATTTTTGGTTGAATTATTCTTTTAATGTGGTAAGTAAGTGTTGGAGGGAACTGTGGCTTGAAGGTCATAATGTTTCTGTCATTTCTGATGGAAATGTGGGCGCTTCATTTTATTTCAAAAGCATTTTGGAAAACAGTTTTTTAACCAACAAAATAGTGAAGCACTGCACACACACACTCACAATAGCCATGTCTAGGATAAGCCCTAAACCATAGAATCAGAGCTTTTGTGTAGTGAGTGAAAGCTTGTTTCCTGAAGAGAGGAAAAATCTCTAGTCTGGAGGCTGAAAGTGGACAGCATAATAGAATACATTTTGAAGGACTCAAGTCTGTTCTGTCCTCCACCTCCTGTTGAGAAAAACAGGATTATGTGTGTGAATGCGTGTACAGTATGTGTGTGTCTCCTAGGTCTGAAATTGGGTGTCCTACATGTCTTCATGATCTCCATAGTTGTGTGTTATCCCCAACACACACTTACTTGTACATATATGTATATTCACATTTAAAGAACTTGTAACAACTTGTTCTGTTTTTTGTAAACACTTTGTTCTGTGGAAATGACCCCATTGTGTGTTTAGTTAAAAGACGTTTCAGTGTGAGTGTTTTGGCTTTGTTGGAGGTATTCCACTTAAGACATCATACAAGTGATTTCAGCAACCACAAGACTGCCATGTCAACTTGTATGTCTCAACCAATGGTGTGAGTTTGGGGCGGGCTTTGGCAATTTGTTGGAAACCTCATTGAAAAATGTTTTGGAATTCTTTTGATGATCCTAGTAGTGCAGAAATTGCACACATCACTTAAAATACTTGAGTTTAGGAGATTTTAAGAAGTCTTAAATGTATTTTTTCACAAGAAACATGATATTAAATGTCAGCCAAGTAAAATATGATTTATTTGTGACTTTAATATCTGATCTGGTGTGTGTTTATTTCTCAGCTCCAGAGGTTCTTGCTCAGAAGCCGTACAGTAAAGCTGTTGACTGCTGGTCTATCGGAGTCATTGCCTACATCTTGTAAGTACCTATAATGCTGGACTCTTTCTCTCTCCTCAGCATTGAATTAGTCCACAGTATGTGTGAATGGTGAGCTTTTAAATTTGAGTGTGAAAAATTACAGGCTACAGCCCAAAAATGCACCAGAGTTTAAGGGGGTTAACTGATGAAAGATTTCAACGGTACAGCGATAGTATCAGGTGGTAAGACCATGATATTTTGATATATACCATGGTACTGAATGATTACCACATTCATATCATGGTATTTACATTGTACTCAAAATAAACCATGCTATTACAATGTTAAATGCCCCAAAAATCATTGTACTTTTTGATAAATGGTACCTCTATTTCAGCCCTGTTTCTCCCTCTATCTGAATGTTTTCTTCCATTTTTCTGTCAAAATATTCATAAGAATACTGATAAGAGTGTGTCATAAAAGCTGTACGTTTCAAATGAGCTCTGGCCATCTGGGCATCTGTGTGTGTGTGTGTGTGTGTGTTTTCTGAGTCTTGAGTGGAGGCAATTTAAGATAAAAACAAGTGCTTGCATCACCTGTTCATATCTTTTGCTACTGAAATTCTGTCTTTTTTTTAATACCCCTTTCTGAACACTCTGGGTCGACTGTGCCAACACAAACACTAAGACTGTCTGTCAACAGTCTGGAGAAGTTCCCATCACTCCCACTCACACAGCTGACCCAATCTGATAGATTCATGTGTTTATGGCCGAGTTTGTTTATGGTTTCCACTCTCACACTATCTATCTTCTGTGAACCCTTAACGTCAACAAGAAATGGCATTCACAACACTTTTATTTGCTTAAAGCTGTGTGTAATGTCTTCCCTACAAGTATCACCAAAGTGAATTGTCAGCTGAGCTATAGAAACAAAGAAATATAACACTGAAAAATAAAGTCGAGGCAAAGGCAGATTAAGTTACGTTTTCTTTGGAAAAAACATGCACTGATGAATTATGTACAATAAGAACAGGAATGTTTATTTCCTATAAGTTGAGTTTGTACAATATACATTGAGTATGTGTTTACCGATAGTCTGTGCCCACCTCCAACCCCAAGCAATCGTCTGCTCAAAGTCAGATCTCATGGTTGGCTGGCCTCCTCTCAGGTGTGATTATTGCAATGACAACCACTCGAAACCGTAGCTAATTCTCTTAACATCTGATTAACTAACCCAACGTGAAGAGAGAAAAATACAAAGCTAATGGGGTCTAAATCAGCCTGAAAATTACTCCATTTATGCATTTAAATAGCTTTGATGAGGGGCGGGTGGACATTCCAAGAGATGTGTTTTGGAAGTTTGATTTACGCAGCTCAGGTTTAATCATCTGTGGGCTTGGGCAATGGGCTTTATGGTAACTGCTATGCAAATACTTATAGGAATGTTTACTGTTCAATCAAGGTGTGCAACGATGTGTTTTTCGTGAATTACAGGTGACGAAGAGATAATCTGTGCTATTAAATTTCAAATCTGTGTAATCTTTGAATAGCATTTAGATTACTTGTGTATAATGTTTGGTAGAGTTTACATCAGAGAACAAGCTTGCCAGTGATTAAAAAAACTTCACATATAGACAGTTACACTTATGTTCGAGCTCCAGAAGATGAAAAACAACTATACTGTATGTGCTAGATGAGCACTTTTTCAGAAGTTCAAAGTTTTCCTGACTTGAGAAGCTCACATCTTCTCTTGCAGACTGTGTGGTTATCCTCCCTTTTACGATGAGAATGACTCCAAACTCTTTGAGCAGATCCTGAAAGCTGACTATGAGTTTGATGCGCCATACTGGGATGATATATCTGATTCAGGTAATGAGTGAGTGTGTGTGTGTGTGTGTGTGTGTGTGTGTGTGTGTGTGTGTGTGTGTGTGGTCAGTTTTGGAGAAATTATATCAGATATGTATTGTTTGTATGAGCTTGGGTGATGTTAAATTATATAGTTAGATATGAACCACCACATGATCACAAATGGTGTCATTTATAGATCTATAACATACTCTATAGCATACACACACATATTCATCCATATTAATCCCACATTCTGCCTGTTAGAGTGGACAAATTTAAGTATTATTTACAGGAAACACTGAGTGCTCTCTTTGGCATCATCCAGTAAACACCATGGGCATGAGAGATGTGTGTCTGGAGCTGTTTTTATGTCATTTCTCATTAGCACCATGACATTTTTCCAACCTTTGAATTAGTAACAGTTAATCAATCCAAATGTTTGTGTCTCCACTGATATAGGTTACTTTATGGACTCTAAATTTGGTCTCCCTAGAAGAATACATGTGACATGTTTAAATTTAGTATCATGAGACATAACTGATGGTTGGTGTTAATTGTGCAAATTCTCATTTGAAGTACTATTTAGCCTGTTGAAAAAAAATAGCTTTTTTTTATTCTCTGTTGCACAGTTTTTGTCTTTAGTGCCCTAAAATGTCAAGACAAATCTGTATCAATGTTTTTCTCTTTAACAAGTTGCTGATTATATGTTTCTCTTGTTTATATGTACTTCTTTATCGTTTAACCTACAGCAAAAGACTTCATCAGTTGTTTGATGGAAAAGGACCCTACTAAGCGATACACGTGTGATCAGGCACTTCGACATCCCTGGTGAGTCCAGTACTGCCCTGATCCACGAGTACCCTTGAATTCTGTGTTGTACAGGCTTATGTTCATTAGATCTGTAAATATTGAGACACATTACGGAGAGAGGTTTGGATGCTAGTCTTTTCCAATATCCTAACCATATTTCACAAAATCTTATTCTTAAAAAAGAACCTAAGATTAAGCAATAAGCCATGAGACGCTGTGTGGCAGGGCGGAGGGTGGGGCCAGGTCGTGATCCTACACACCCGGTTCCACATTAGGCTAATCAAGCCTCCGAGAGGGATAAAGGCCGACTGCAGAGGATGGTGCGGGAGAGAGAGATCGTTTACAGATATGTCCGTCATATGTGTGTCTGTAAACGATCTCTCTCTCCCGCACCATCCTCTGCAGTCGGCCTTTATCCCTCTCGGAGGCTTGATTAGCCTAATACGGGACCGGGTGTGTAGGATCACGATCATATTTCCAAAACATAATTCTTCGGTCCAGTAAAATAGTTCATTATCCTAACTGCAGGTTATATTGTAGATACAGTATATTGATGTAGCACATTAATATGGAATTAAATTTATGTGTTATTCATTTCATTAAGATTATTTTCTAACAGCTACAAGTTGAACTTAGTAAATTGCTGTGCTTTGTGTTTTGATTTAATCATTTTATTCCTCTAAGACACTTAAGCTGTGCCAGAACAATTAATCCCCAACCTCATAAACAGCATTTAGTAAATGCGTATTATTGCTTGTTATTAGTGCAATGATTTATTCGTTTTAGAACGAGACACTATCTGCGTCAGTCAGGGATTGCGTGTACGTTATGAGTATTAGGTTGAATTCGGTCTCTCTATTATCGTGTGCCAAGATCCCTCTCAATGAAAGGAAAAAAGCTACTGAATAAATGCAAGCCAATTATGACACTGTGCCTTAATCCTGCATTACGTATTCCAAAGCACTAATTGGCAATTAGCACATCCCCTTCAGACACCTTAAACAAGCTTTTACCAAACAATGGAGTCTGAAAAATGTGAGAACAGAAGAGGATAGAAAACCAAAGGGAGTTTACACACTTTGCAGTAAATCAAAGTGCTCCTTGAGAAAAGAGGAAAGAAGACGTTATTGTAGGTGAAGAGCTGCTATATGAATTCTAACTAACTAGTTTTGACTTTGTCACTGTGCTCTCCAGGATCGCAGGGGACACAGCGCTCTGCAAGAACATCCACGAGTCCGTCAGTCGACAAATACGCAAAAACTTTGCAAAAAGCAAATGGAGGGTGAGTTCTTAGTGACTTTGTGAACAAAGCCAGAAACATATTTTAAGCAAGTATGCAAATGAGTAGTTGAACTGAAATTTCAAGCCTGCACAATTCCTCCAGTGTGACATTATAATTAATCTTCAAAAAATTATAATCATGCATTGTTATGAGCTCATATTAAGTGAGAGACTGCATAGAATATTTGTACTTTTAAAATGTAAGAACTCGTCACCAGTTACTGGGCCTAAGATACAGTATGCACTTTCACTTCTGTCCTTATTGTTACCTAAAGGCACGGTCACATTTACCTAATACTCATGGGGGTGACCATCAAATGTCTGTGCCAACCAATTGCTTATTTATTCAGGTAGCAAGCTATTACATATACACTTCTGCAAGATTCTCTTTAAGCTGATGCTCTGCCATGACAGTACTTGACCTAAAAGAGAAAACTAACAGTAGAAAAAAGGTTTATGCTAATGCTTGCTATGGTTCCCTTGGAGCAACACTGAGAACACTACACAAACTATTCATTTCAGAACCCATCAATGCACAAAATCAAGCTTGAGTAGCTAGTGTTTGCATAGCTAGTGTTTACATTCACGCAATTGCTACAGTATATTTCGAGCCTATTTGAGAATTGTATGTCCTTTCACTTCAATGACTTGTGGTCTGTCTGTGTAACAGCAAGCCTTCAACGCTACGGCCGTTGTGCGCCACATGAGGAGACTGCAGTTGGGTAGTAGCATGGGGAGCAGCATGGATGCATCTAGCATCAACAACCGCATACTGAACGTAAACCAGACTTCGAACCTACCGCCGATCCAAACATCAAACCAAACACCAAATGCGACCGCATCGCTTGGCCAAAACAACAAACCTGCTCAGAATGCAAATACAGTGCTTATTAATGACATGGCAACAGGCACCAACTCTACAGCACGCAAAGACTGTAAGTGACGTTCAGTGTTTTGAGTGTTGTTCTAACTCATAAGTTGGACCAAGCGAAATCTGAAGATGTATTGCCATTTTCTGTGCCGATTTTGGAGGGAAAATCAGCAGAATTCTGCAGAACAGATTTAAACATGGTAATTATTTGGTAAATAAACAGTTTTTGACCAATGGAATTCCATGACGTTTCCAGTCATTAAATATTGCTTGATACAGATTTTAAAAAAATTATTTAGGTTAAGACTGATTTGTGAACCATTTTGACCTATTAATTGACTTAAAAGAACAATCTGCTCTGGATTGCGAGCAAGTTTTACTCACAGGTTTTATGTGTGCAATATATAGCCTAGCTGATGAGATATTTTTAGGCAGAGGAAAACTAGAAAAATTTACTATAATTAAAAATTTTAGTAATTAATATAATCTAATTTAAATTTAGTAATTTTCAAATTGTATCACTTTCCATTACATTTTTAGGCCTGGAAATAATGTTTTCCAAGGATTAATGACTGTGGGAACCCTGCAAATAGAATTTTAATTACTGAATTTTATTGTAGCTGAAAAAATGATCAAAGTATGCCATAATACTTCAAGACCCCATGAAATATCTTGACAACCACGGTTTACTTTCCACAAATTTCCTATTATTTATCAATTCATATTCATATACTATTAATATTGAACTTTGAATGCGCCAGTTAATGCAAGAAGAGTGATCAATGTTTTGTTCTTTTTTCTGAAAAATAAAGACTATACGTTTTGAATTTCTATATACTATTAGCTTGGTTTCTATTTGTGTGTTACAATGCAAATTGTAGGGTATTGCATAAAAAAAGAAAAGATTTGAATAATATCTCCAAAATGCACAGAAAAAAACGTATTTCTAGCTTGAGGTGAATAATTTTTCTTTCCATAAACTTATGGATACACCAAACAAATTCCTATAGAACTTCTACAGGAATACAGACGTGCTTAAAAAAAGTCATGTGACTGCTTCAACAAGCCTTGTGAACACAATACATAATTTGCTCAGAGAACAAAATCAGTATCATCAAATAGCCTTTCAAATGTTGCTCTGGTCCTTAAAAAAAGATCAAAATGTTTGAATGCAATAACCTCCTGCCTGAACTGCCTGACATGCTTTCGCTCCAGACACAAGGCATCTGCCAAACATGAGTTTTGTGAAAGCGTTTTGCCTGTGTGCTATAAACTGCAAGTAATTTATTACATTGAACAAAAGGGGCACAGTGGCTTTTCCAATGGCTATAACTTACATCTCTTGAACACATGGGATGGAAACACAGCTTTATTTGCAAATTGTTTTTAGGACATTCAGATTTTTCCAAATTAAATTTTGAACTTACATGTAAAATTGATTATTGTAAACTAAAAAGAGTAAACTAGCGTATAGATGGCTTAACAGACCAACAAAACTTAATGAATAAACAACCAGTAACCAGTGAATGATATTGCAATTCATTTGTTTCTGTAGGTACTGCCCCTCCCCACACTTCCTGTTCTCTGGCATTAACCTCTACAGCTTCAGGGGTGGAGCCCTGCAGGCCTCTTCCCCCTCCGGTTGCGTCGGTGAGCACAGTGTTAACTGGGACCAAGTGACGCCAGGTTATGCGGGGAGAGAGCTGGGAGGCCACCGCCCTGTAAGCCCCACCCCTCAGCCCTCTCCCCGCCCTGCCTTCGAAGAAAGGCAGAGGACTTACCCATCGCCATAGCAACCACCAAGAGGCTAAAAAACTGCACGCATCTAATGCACTCCACAATCTGACCTGCCATTTAACCTCCAGGCCACTAGAGGGTGCAATGCATGCAGTGGCAGATGAATTTAAGCAGAAGGCTTCCATTTTGAGAAGTGAATTCATGCGGCTGGACAGGACTGTGACATCTTTGCTATGAATGTGCTATGATCCTTGCCAGCCTGGTTACTTTTCAGAAAAACAAATGAGTTGTAAAACTGCAGAGGTTTCATTCCGGAAGTGTGTGCATGATTGTGTCCGTCCTTATAAGAGGGTGGCACCAATGTAAAACAATTCTTACTATAGCTTAACACTTCTAGCTCTTCCCTCTCTCTCTCTCTCTCTCTCTCTCTCTGCCCTGATTTCCCGGTTTACTTTATTTATCTACTCACGATTACTGTTAGCTACTACCATTTCTGATCTTTAGAGTTTTTTCACAGATTCGTCATGGTGACCTGCAGAAGTGTTTTTAAAATAACGTTAGACTGTTTTGCGACATTTGCTTAGTTGAGACTTTAATTGTTTGCACATGGGCTGTGAGAAAGAACGGTTAACTTGAATTACTGTAAAATTACAGTTTATACTCACATATGAATGGGAGATTAATGGTTCGAGCTCTTACGACTGGGTTTAATCATGAATTTTAAGATATCTGTTTAAACATGCAACATGATTGATTGTTATCTTAGTATACTGGACTTTAAACAGGAACAGTCTGGAGCAAATGCAGTTTGACGAAGCTTGTTCCTGCTATTGTCTGCTTTAAATGTGACTTTGAATTCCACATACAGTCAGAGTCAGTGTTGGATTACAGAATATAGTACAACTGTTAATACACAACGCATACATACTGACACAAATCTCCCAAAAAGCCACGTCAGCGTCTTTCTACGCCCAGTGTACGAGTTCTCAGGGAATTCCGCAGCTGCACTGGGCACCACAGTGATGGTATTATAGTAACGCCTCCATGGTTCAAGATTGTCTAATCCGGCCAAGATAATGTGAAGACTGGATAAGGATGATCGACAACTGTTTAAATTTGCCACAGCATTCTCATAAGGATTGTAAGACAATTTGACCCGGTGGATAAACTGATATGTAATGCTGCATTCCCATCATGTCAGAATTACCGTAATTAGTTTTCAGCATCAAAAATCGTTCGACTTTTCGAAATCCGAATTACATTTTTTTTTATTTTATAAAAGCTCCACTTGATTATTGTGACTTCATTTGAAAACAACCAAAATGTGATGTAATCTGTCTACAAAGTAACTAGTTTAATGAAATTACTGTTTGAAAAAAGTAGTGTAACACATTACGTTTTAAATTCAGATTACAATCTGAATCTTGTAATTATACTACAGTTACTGACTTTCAATTGATTGAAGTACTTTTAAGTACATTACTAGGGTGAAATATCTGGTGCTGAGTGTATGACTTCAGTGCAAAAACGTACGAGGAGGAAATATAGACATTATTTTGAATTCTTTGAGTGGAAAAGTATTTTAGAAAATAACTTAAAAGTAATGTAATTAGTAATGTGATTACGTTTTCAAAGAATTAAATAGATTAAAGTTTTTAGAGAAGTAATTAGTCATTTGAAGTGGAGTACTTTTTTGAGTAAAACTGGTCCATTTTTGACGTTAAAATACTTCTATCCCATTATTTTTGCATTTCTGTTTGGTGATGATAGCGGTGGAGAAAATTATCCCCCCTTTAAAGATCGTTAGGTAGTTACCTATTCATTTTCTGTTTAATATGTCATATTATTACAGCCAGTGTTACATGGTGCACTTTGTTCTTCAATATTTTGCAAAAGAATAAGGAAGTGAATTAATGTAGTAATTAAGCAATTTGCTGTCATCAACAGCAAAGCCACTTGTGGATCCAATTAGCATTACATGTTGGTCGGAGGAAGTAAACAACTCTTACTTCTTAAAAACAACTCATAATTCATAATTACGGTCATTCCGGCATGAACGCAGCACAAATATAAGAATGTTTTACTGACTCTTAACATATTTCCAGTATAACTCAATGTGGCTAAATTTAAGCATTGGTTTAAGGGCTACTGTAAGTTAAGGTTTATCCACTTCCTTATAGAGGGGTCTCCTGTCCCCGGATGGCTCTCATATCATGTGGTCATTTTGAAAGTGACTTATGTCTTCTTTGCCCTTTATGCTTTGTTAATATCACAGGAAGAAAACTTATCTGCGGTCACAGGGGTTTTGGAGTATGTGACATTTTCCAAAGTGCCATCGAATATCTTCATGCATTTTTCATCAGTTTTATCTTGAATATTTGTTTCAGTGTAGGCAAAAATGTGATGGTTTTTCAGCAGCTCATTAACATGTGAGGTTAAAGCTAATGGATTTGTTTTTCAATCAGGTCATGCATGTACCGTTTTGTCTTCATTTTCACACTCAAGAGGAGTTTGTAATCTCTGATATACTCTGCAGAGCAGTTCAGAAAATCACTGCGGCAAAATATGCTTTGTTTGAGGTTGTATGAAGAATACTGCACATTTCTGTTAATACATGTCGAGTCACAGTGTAAGCATGAGGCGCTTGTAAAGTGAAAATTGTTTAAAGAAAAGCAAGTTAACATCCATCGACAGTATCTGTGACAATGTTGATTACCAGAAAAAAATTATTTCAACTAGTCCCTCAGTTTGTAAAGATAAACATAAATCATGTTCATGTCCTATGTCGGCTAAAAGAAAAGGCATTCAGAAGAGTTTCAGCCATAAGTGTGGAGCTTGTATTTTAAGCGCTTAAGGGTCCGTTCACATTGAACACATTTTCTGTCAGTCTGGGCTGTTTTTTATTGTTTGTTTCTGTGGAAACATCCGCTAAACCGACATCTTTGACAGTTGCGCTGCATCTTATTTAGCATAATTTGCGGTAATGAGAATATATAGTGCCATAGCAGATCATATAGACACAACTACAGCATTTTTGATAATAAAAAGTGAGATGGCAAGTGTCCAGGCAGTTCAACAGCTTTACAATATACACAAATGGCTTGATGGGCACCAAAGTTTTTAATTCTATTATCCAGATAGTGATGTTTGGAATGTCAAAGAAATTATTATTTTTTATTTACTATTTTCTATTGGATCTTGGGTACAACATGCATTATTTAAAATATATTTTGTAATTATTTATAATTGATTCAATAGTTGTATTTTTGAGCTGGGTGACAAATAGTGACAAATAGATTGAAAATAGTGTGTCATCTTTATTCCAGTGCAATGCCTTGCCTCAAAGCCTTCCATTGTAAGTTATAAACTGAGAAACGAGTTAAAATGATTTTGTGGTAATTAACACGACACAGATGTTAATGAAACGTAACTTTTATTAACCCTAGAACATTCCAAGTCTTTTTTGCTCAGTGTTTACGTACTCTGTTTTTGTTAGTGTTACCTTCTTCTGTGTGTATCTATAGAAGTATTTTGCAGGAAATCGGTCTGAGATGGTGGTTTAGAATTGCAGAAAATGTGTAAAACCAATAGGTGGGGGATGTTTACTGCCAAGCCAAACCACAAATGTGTTCAAATTAATAATAAAAATTATGAACTGTAGCATATATATATATATATATATATATATATATATAAAGAGTATACACATATTTACATTACTAAATCAATTAAAATGCCTAATAAAGTACAATATACAGTAAATACTTGCACACATGTGCCATGGCTTACACATTCTGACCAATCGGTGACCACAGTGCTGGACAGGATGTAAAACAAGGGTGAATCTGTATTAGCTCTCTTTTTTGTTGACTTAAATTCAAGTTTCATTGTTGTCTAACTGTGTCCAGAGCAATCGCTCTGTTTGTCCAAAGGCTTTGTAAATAGAATGTGATTGTGACGTGTCTACCATGTTGTTCCTGAGGAGATGATCTGTCTATGTTTGTGTGTCTATGTTCTCTCGATCATGTCTCTCAGCTTGTCCTCTAAATGACACTGCCTGACTGTAATACACACCTGGTGTTTAGTGAATTCACTTTGATAACACACCTGTATATATGATTGGCTGCTCGTCCCACGCAACAATGTGTGTCTCGCTCAATGTTGTACGTTTCAAGAAAATCATGTTTCTATTGTACAAATTTCACACAAACATCTCTGTTCAAGATCTACAGTGAATATTTAATGTGATGCACCTCTTCGGAGCAATCCTTTCCGATTCTCAGTTTTGGTACCAACTCAGGCGTCACTTTTGCCTCTTATGATAAAAAAAGCTGTGACTGACAAGTGTCTGTGCTACCCAGTGACTGTGCAGTTTTTAAAACTCGTCCCTTGAATGTTGACTTGTTAGCGAATAACCGCAAAGCATTGCTAGAGACAGAAAACACCTGTAAGAAACTTGCAACTGCATTGAATGATTTTATAAACAATTGCGAGCATGTTAAATGCGCTTTCCGATTCAACAACCTGTTCGCGTATTTTCAGAAGTTCTCACCATGTATCTATATGTATGAAGAAATATATATATATATATATATATATATATATATATATATATATATATATATAAAAAATTATGTTTAAATTATGACAATGCAGGCCTTCTCTTCTGTATCGCTGTCACAACTCTGTCCGAAATAAAAGTTGCCCAGTGAAATGTGAATTATATACGCATATGCATGTACCAATGATAATCCATATTTTGGGAGTGGCATACTAATACTAACTTTTACTGTGACGTGAATCTTCTGTTGATATGGGGCTTGTATATCCAATGCCTTTGACAATCATCTGCACATATCAAGAGTTTATATTCCATGCTGTAAAGCAAATGGGAATGAATGATTGTTTTATTTTTTTTCCCTTTCTTTTTCCTAAAATAAATCCTGTATGATCATGATGTGTCTTTCTGGCTCAGTAAGCTTAAAAGTCTTACAACTGCATCATCTTCAGAGCCAATGGCAGCGTGCAGTGCACCATGTGACCTGCAGTTTATCAAACCTTCAAGTGGGACATTGTGAGTCATGCAAATGTAAGTTTTCAGCCATAAAAAAAAAACATTCAAAACACTGTGATTTGCTAAAGGGCAACTGGGGGATATTCCAGTGGATACCCAGGGTTTAAAAGAAGTAACTTTCCCAAATAGAGGCACACAGAAAACAGGAAGAATTAAGGGTGTAGGATGGATTACACACTTCTTGGAGACTATTGGAGAGTTTAAGCCAATATTGCTTAGTACAGTATTTATTTGTACGAGCACAAACGGCCTAACCCACCATGAGTGCATGCACAAACCTCCCAGATCATTTCATATCAGCAAAACTGGATAAAAAATGTCCACATATTTATGCTATAGTGCATTTAATCTCACTCAACTCACATGAACAGTAACAAAACCAAGCAAATGAAAGGTACTAAATACTGTCCCAATAAAATTAACAGCGATAATACATTTATATTAAATGAACAGTGTGTTTGACTGCAGCCAATCAACAATGCATTAGAATTCAATTTGATTGACTCACCAATGAAGCCCACTTGAATTTGCATGTCAGTCTTTCATTTGTGCAAACCTGTCATGGGTTTTTCAGTGCACATGTACATCTGCTAGTCCATGCAGGAACTAATTTTCAATTAAAAGCATGGAAAAGAGGTTATTTCCACTCAGCGGCTATCTTGGCAATGCCATTAGTAATTATTTACTAGTCATGCAACTACAGCTTCAATCAACCTAAGTGAAGAAAGACTGAAATTTAAAAAAATGATTGTTCTTTCATTTAAATCAGCCTAAAAGCTGTTTTTTTTTTCAGGTTGGTCCAGCAAAGGTGCATTCACATTCTAGAGCAAACACCAGGTGAAGTATTTACAAAGGAATCCCTTCAAATCATCAACTCCTGCCATCAAACTCACGTCTCTCTGTTCCTGATATCTTATCACATCTACAGCTCAAACACTTTGATGAAAGAAACTTCAGCCCCATATGTTTTTTAGAGGGATCAGCTGGGGTTAATGTTTACGAAATCACTTGATAATGTTTGTTTGGGTTGGAGAAGTGTTTGGAATGAGATTGAACCGGCTAGAGTTTGGATTAGATCTTTATTTTGCATCATCGGCACATAATACACTCTTGTGTTAATGTTTTGAACTGCAGTCCTGCAGAGTTCATTGTTAGTTCACAATGAGTAATTATAGTTGATTTTGAAAGACTAAAGCCTTCTAAAATTTAAGAATTTGTTCAATCAAAGATACCACATCCTTAATGTGTATTCAAAAGAAAATATACACGTCTGATAGTACTTTGATAGTTCTGCTTCTCCATAACCTGAACTCCACTAGTGATTTGGGAATATGAGGGAAGACATCATTTCTCAGAATTGGACTCATGTTAAACACATGCACTCCACTCCATTTCCTGCCCTCTCGAACACAATCTGCTCAGCAGATGAAAGGAGAAATTACAAAATTCTGATTTAAATTTTGATTTAATTTGAGACCAAAAAAAAAAAAAAGGTTTAACTGAATAAATGTAAGCTATCAAAACAACAAAAATGTCTTTATGTACATAAGGGTAGAGGACATTTTTGGATTTAGGTTCCATCCAAGCTAGTGTCACCTCTAAACCATCCTTGCCGTTTGTTCGAAAGAAGAAATCTTGTCAATATTGAATCATTGCAGTCAGATATATTTAGAATGCCGAACATGCCTTACATCAGTGTACGTCGTTAGGAGATATTAATTTTTTTTAAAAAGCATCTTACAACACCTAAATTATTTACAAAACAATGTTTCAAGTTTTTAAGCATTGGGAGCTGAATTAATTCTGTAAGAAAAAAAAAATACAAATGTGTAAGAGACTGTTCAGACCAGCCATGTTCTTGAGTTAAAAAATTTAGATGCAGCATAGATTTTTTTTCTCCCCAATTAGGAAAGCCCAATTCCCAATGCACTCTACATCCTTGTGGTGGCATAGTGACTTGCCTCTATCTGGGTGGTGGAGGACAAAACTCTGTTGCGTTGCCTCTGCGTCTGAGACCGTCAATCCGCACATCTTATCACATGGCTTTTTGAGCGTGTTACTGTGGCTTCACACATCCACTGCAGCATCCACACATAACTCACCACGCGGCCCAGTCAGAGCGAACCACATTATAGTGACCATGAGGAGGTTACCCCATGTGATTCTACCCTCCCTAGCAACTGGATCCATTTGGTTGCTTAGGAGACCCGGTTGGAGTCACACAGTACGCCCTGGGATTCGAACTCGCAAACTCCAGGGGTGATAGTCAGCGTCATTACTCGATGAGCTACGCAGGCCCCCCTTCTTGAGATGCTTTTTTTAAAAGTATAAGCCCCTATAACTTGACAGCATCTTTAAAATGTGGCGCTAATCAATGAGACACAGTGCAATGGTTAGAAAATGTCTGTCTATCACACGTTTACATAGAAAAAAACAATTAAAAACTCTAAATATGCAAAAACACATTTTGTCTGAACAACCTCTAAGAAGGTTTCAATACAGTGCTGCCTTGCAGTGCAGGGAAAAGAGTTAAAGTGAGCAGAATTCATTATGTCAGCAGTCACAGTTGGGTATGATACTTTTTGAAAAACAGACTGCCATGATTCCATGTGTTTATGCGTTTTCATGTGTGCATGTATACTATGAGTTCAGATGTACTGTGTGTGTGAGTGAGTGTGTATATTTGAGCTCACAGTCCATGTGAGTATCTGTGGCACGAAGGGATGTGTTGGGGTGGAATGGCGTTGAGATGATGTCTAGCATGTCTCTCAGCTGTATTCAGTCGCTCTTGCAGCGCCTGTCTTTCCCGCTCAACACGGCGGGAAGCTTTCCGGGTTTTCCGCAGGGAATGCCTCAGTTTCCCCACTCGCTCTTTTAACTGCTTATTCTTTCTCTCCAGCTCGGCCACATGCTCCTGGAGCTGCGCAACTCTCTCCTCCTCCTCAAACAACACCTTCTGCACAGAGGCACACAGCAACTGAGAGAGAGAGAGAGAGAGAGAGAGAGAGAGAGAGAGAGAGAGAGAGAGAGAGAGAGAGAGAGAATGTTGTTGTTAACAGTGGGGACCTTAGTGTCAAAAGAGTTGAAGCCACTGGATTAGAGGTCTCTCCATGCATTGACAAACTGTGCCCCAGCACAATTTTAAAGCTGGAATGAAGGTCAGCATACATCATGTTGGCATTTTCAATTCCCGTCAGCCCTATTACTTCCTGCTGAGCGCTGCCTTTCTTCTGTATGTATGATTCAGACAGTTCAAAAGTGACCTGCTGTTTTCCTCATGATAGAGACAAGAAGAGTCATGCTGTGCATGTGTGCACATGTGGCGCGCTTGCGATTGCATGTTGGTGACTGTGCACTTGAGCAACAGGAGGCCTCATGTTCTGCCCTGAACAGCGGAAGGGCCCTAATCCCTATTGTAAGGAGTCAAATCCGGCTATGGTGTGATGTAAGAGGTAACGCTTTAAAACTGAGGCAATTATTAAAGTCAACATGAAATGCAAAGTGAAAACAGCTTAACTGATAATGCATGGTACTTGCAACATCAATGTAATACATTTTATTCCCAGGGAATGCATGTACTGATAATAACGTTTGTCAGTAGTATATACACAGTGCATTCATAAAGTATTCAGACCCCTTCATTTTTTCACATTTTATGTTGCAGCCTTATGCTAAAATACTTTAAATGATAATATTTTTCACTTAAACTAAAATGTCATCTTTTACTTTGGTATGACACTTGAAATTTATATCAGGTGCAACCCATTTCTTTGGATCATCTTTGAAATGTTGTTTCGACACTTTGATTGGGGTCCACCTGTGGTAAATTCAATTGATTGGGCATTATTTGGAAAGGCACACACACACGTCTATTTAAGGTCTCACTGCTGAAAATGCATATCAGAGCAAAAACCAAGCCATGGGGTCAAAGGAACTGCATGCAGAGCTCAGAGACAGGATTGTGTCAAGGCACAGATCTGGGGAAGGCTACAAAATGTTTTGGTTCTATGGAAGGCTCACAAGAGCACGGTGGCCTCCATAATTCTTACACTGAAGAAGTGTGGAACAACCAGTACGGTTCATAGAGCTGGCAGTCCGGCCAAATGGAGCGATCGGTGGAGAAGGGCCTTGCTAATAATGGTGAACAAGAACCCAATGGTCACTCTGCTTGAGCTCCAGAGATCATGTGTGGAGATGGGAGAAATTTGCAAAAAGGACAACCATCACAGAAACACTCCATCAATCCGGGCTTCATGGCAGAGTGGCCAGAAGGAAGTCTCTCCTCAGTGCAAGACACATGAAAGCCCACTTGGAATTTGCAAAAAAAAAAGCACCTAAAGGATTCTGAGAAACTAGATTCTCTGGTCTGATGAAATGAAGATTGAACTGTTTGACCTCAATTCCAAATGTCATGTCTGGAGGAAACCACCGGTATATGACCTAAAAAGTATTAAAACTATCAAAGTGCGCAGAGCTCACAATTCACACGCAACTCCCCATCTGGAGGAAACCAGACACAGCTCATCACCTGCATAATACCATCCCAACACTGAAGCATGGTGGTGGTGGCATCATGCTGTGGGGGAGTTTTCAGTAGCAGGACTTGGGGACTGGTCAGGGTTGAAGGAAAGCTGAACACAGCAAAATACAGAGATATACTTAATGAAAACCTGGTCATTAACTCAGACAGGGCCGAAGGTTCACCTTTTTTTTTTTTCTTTTTAATGCATTTAAATAAAAAAAATCTGTTTTTTGTTTTGTCATTATGGGGTATGGAGTGTAGATTGATGTGACAAAAATAAATAAATAAAATGGCTTCAACATACCAAAATGTGAAAAAATAAATATTAAGGGGTCTGAATACTTTATGCACTGTATGCATAGAAATTGCAACAAGGGGCAATATTTGCCCCCTAACATTTATTTCCAGGGCCATTTTTACCACCAAATACTAATAAATAAAATTATAATAAAATCAATATAGAAATAATGTATAAAAACAGAAGGATTAATATATTTTTCCCACATCTTACATTTCTGTGCATTTTTTCCGCGGTTCATTTCTGACCTTGTTACAAATACACACACACACACACACACACACACACACACACACACACACAAATGTAACACCATGAAATAACAAAAAATAATTTCTTCAATCAAATTAACTTGATATTCTAACTAAATATAATACAGCATATTTTATATATATATATATATATATATATATATAAAAAAAAATTTTTTTAATAAAGCACATATCCTACAGTTACAACACAACACCCACTGCTGTAACAACAACAGCACTCTCCAAATGATGACTCCTGCCAAGATGCACCAAATTAAATAACAGAGTCAGACAGACAGGTGGACACTAACATACACCTAAAACAACACACACACATGCTGGAATAAACATCTCCACTCATTACTGAGTCCTTATGGCAGTTATTTTGTTTGTAAAACTAAGTAAACATCTATTTGGCAAATGTATTTTAGAGAAAAAGCAAAAAAAAAACAATTCTTAAGTGTGTTTACGGTGTAATTTATGACCACAAGGACCAATCACATGCTGTTTTGCTTTCACACCAAAACTGGACCCCGCTGTGGTGGTCAGTGACTCATTTATAACAATAGAATAGAATGTTTTTTGAGACCAAGTAATGGAAAAGAAGGTATATGAAAATAGAGAGAGAGAGAGAGAGAGAGAGAGAGAGAGAGAGAGAGAGAGAGAGAGAGAGAGAGATGGACAGACAAATAAAAAAGGCAGAAAAAGAAATAAAAGTACGAAAAAAATGTGACTAACAAGAGAGACTAAGAAGATAGATAAAGTCTTCAGAGAAAATAGAAAATAGATCGAATAATGAATACCTTTTTTTGGGGAAACACCTTATATATTCAAGAGATTGTATTATGTAAAAGTTGGATACAGTCACATGACCTCACCATCCCTCAGGCTACCTCAAGATCGCCTTTTCCCACAGAAAAGCTTGTGTGTAAAACAGCTCTCATTATCTGCGAGGTTCACGGGCCTGCTAATCACCCCCACCTGTTTCTGCTTCACACACACACACACACACACACACACACACACACACACACACACACACACACACACACACACACCATCATTACCCCCACCTGTTTATGCTTCACACAAACACCATCATTATCTTTACATTCTCCTTTTCCCATGTCTATGCATCTGTCTATTTCTTTATTTACAGATGTGATTAGTGAAGCATCCCTGTCTGTGCATACATGCACTTAAATACACAGTAAAATACACCATATAGCAACAAGATCTAAACATTATAACATATTACTTGTATAACTTGTTTACTTGTCCATAAAATTTATATTGAATATTTTTCAATATAATACAGCTTAAATAAATATTCCAGGTTCAATACAAGCTCTGACTTGTCCCTACTTTTCTTTAAAAAAAGGGAAAAAATGGAGTTTAAAATTATGCACTTATTATATACGTGAATAGGGCCAATTTTTGAAGGGGTTAAAAGCAGTAATGTGAAGCTTATGATTAATGAAAGCACTAACATTAAATCCTCTGTTACACCACAAATTATTTGAGATGTAAAGTTGTTTAAATTATAATATTTAACAGTCATTTTTAGAAATTGTTGTCATTATATTTTCATGGCAATGCAGTTGTAAAATTGGCTATAACTTTACACAGAAAAGGCTAGTAAATAGGGATGTAACGGTATGGCATTTTCAAGGTATGATAAGCATCACAAAAATTCCCACGGTATTACTGTCACAGTATTGAGGTGTATTGATGATATTTTTAGCAGTTTAATATTTGGTTATGAAATATGTCTGATAAACACACGAGTTATAACCAATTCTTGAACTTTATTTTGGATTTCTTCAGTGTTAATCCTTTACTTTTGATCTTGAACAGCAGGACTCTGTAAAAAAGTAGTTTAGTTTTAGTTTTCGATATACTAAGGTGAATTTGAGCAAAGCGGGACACTACTGGAAATGTTAAATTTTTTGACACTTTGAATTATGATCCAAACGCCACATAACCTTGCATTATACCTTTGAAGAAAGCTTAGGATGTCTTCTACCTTAATCAAAAGCAAAATCAAGACATTTTCAATAATGGGAAGTCTTCTGCTAAACACAAACAAAGGTTTTTAGAAGAATATCTTCACTCAGTTGGTCCATATAATGCAAGTCAACAGGGTACAAAACCTTGAAGCTCCAAAAATAACATAAAAGGCAGGATTAAAGTAATCCATAAATGGTTTAATCCATGTCTTCTGAAGTAATCTAATCTTTTTTGGGTGAGTACAAACCAAAATATAACTCCTTTTTCACTTTACATCTTGCAGTTGCAGTCTAGAGGAGCAATCGTGATTTCAAGCTTGATTACACTTCGCAAAGTTTCATGCTTGAAATCATGATTGCCAAGGAGACTGCTGAAGTCAAGATTTACAGTAAAAAGATCATTTTCTCACCTACACCTATCATATTGCTTCTAAAAGACATGGATTTACTGTAACCACTGGAGTTGTATGCGTCACTTTTATGCCACCGTTATGTGCTTTTGGCCACCATTCACTTGCATTGTATGGACCTACAGAGCTGAGATATTCTTCTAAAATCTTCATTTGTGTTCTGCAGGGAAAGAAAGTCATTCACATCTGGGATGGCATGAAGTTGAGTAAATGATTTGAGAACTTTCATTTTTGGGTGAACTATCCATTTAATTGTTTACTCCCCAAAGTTTAGTTTAGTAATGATTTATAATAATTTAAGGAAATACATATGGATACAATGTGGATCAAGCTAAATTTCCTTTGTCACTTTACCCATATTCACCCTATATTATACATTTTGCAACATTTACAATCTTAAAATACTACTAGACAGAGGTAACACAAGACTTCTCTGAAAAATGCAATGTTAGACTTTTTAAGTTACACCAGTAAAGACTCTTTGCAGCCAAGAAATACTAAAATTAAAATAATAACTAAAAAACACAGAGAACGAAAGCTAAACTAAAACTAAACAGAAAAACTGTGAAAACTAACAAACACTTTAAATAAAATTGTAATGCCAAATTGAATATAAATTACAAATAAAAATCACAATTAAAAATCCCAAACTATAATAAAACTGCCCTGACGTTCCTTTAATTGCATCCCGACAGGCCAACCGTCACATCGGTTTAGCACAGAGGACTCCTGTTAAAGTAACACTTGTGATGGATTTTTTGGGGTACAAGCATGAGAGTCTGGGTAACGAGCATGAAGAGTCATAAAATGGTAAAGAGAGGAATACATAGGCCTGTGGGAGAGAGGATGTCTGGAACATGATGTCTGGGAATACAGGGAACTGCAAGAGTCTGAGTCTGAATTTGAGTCTCTTTCTATATATTGACTCACAAAAATGGAACAGTCTACTTACTTATTATTACATATTATTTAATGTTTTTAACCAATCAGAATGAAGTAAACAAGTATAATTGGAGTTACATATGCAATAATGTATAAAAGCTTGTAAATTCTTTTGTACAAGAGAGTCTCGGCAAAAAAAAGAGATCTCTCTGGCTGTATACTAATAAAGGAGACAAAGAGTCCGGTTGAGTTATTATGCTGCAGTATAAGCATAGATATGAGATGGGTATTATGGTCAAATTGCTAGCGTGCAATAGCAGGATACAAGATTCAGTGAGTGAGTATCGACTGCGGGGCAACTTCTCAATGGACTCTGATTCATTACAGCTGGGCAACTGTGAAACCAGCATTAGCATAGGGACTTAGATTCTTACCTGGGTCAGAAAGATACATTTCCATCACACCCTGCACCTCCTCAGGTCACTGCCTCTGATCTAGGCATGCTTGGACACATACACATTTCTGGCTGTACCGTCAGGTATTCACTGACTGATTTTGAAACCTCACATTGTGAATGTGAATTCTTCCAAAGGTAAATCTGCACTACAGCTCTGATAACACTAGCCTAACAGGACAGATCTGATACTGTAGATTTGGACTTTGGATTAGTATTTGGACACTAGTCACACTGTATGAATGTCATCATTGCATTAGATAAAAATGTATCAGCCTGGTCCCATGAAAATTATGTGACACTGGAGTAATTTTTGCAAAATTATATTATGTGGTACCTTACATGTATAGCGGCAGTTCTAAAGTGAAATGTGCACTCTGTGGATATTGAGCTTTTTTTAACAATGAGATTTGAACAATGTTTGGTCAATGAGATTTTTAAGGATTTCAATCAACAAAACCTTCCTCCATAACCTAAACCTTAAACCCACACCAAACCGATAGTGTCATAAAAAGCAAATGTCACATAAGAAACATAACTGCTAAAACAATTACGGCAATTACGACTTAAGTGTCGACTCGTGTGTTATTTAGGACTTGTACACTGGTCCTTTGCGTGGCAAGTGCAACGGTCTATCAGTTGAGCTACTGTGCAATTTGATTGCATTTTAATAGCTTATAAATGTAGTTATTTATATAATGCAAACATTAAAAATGTATCGTCTTACAAGTCATACACTATAGTAAAAGTGTGAAAAGAACAGGGCAAAATAAAAAATGATAATCTTTGCAATGCCAGTTGGTTTGATATGTCGTTGTCAAATGCAGTGACATTTATTTATTTATTTTTTTTTAAGTATGCCTTAAGTGTCCAAATACTTCTTGGGGCCACTCTTCTTCTTCATCTCCCTCTCTCCATCTCAGAATCCAGTAGGGATGTGTATCGATATAGATTCCCCGATTTGATTCAGTTATGATTAACAACATCTAGATTGGTTTCCAATTTCAATACATATCTGATTCTGATTCATTTGGGTATATTTCAGTAATAATGCCCATTTTTGCTGACATTTGTATGAAATTCTCTACCAGCTACTGCTGTCATTTATACAGGGATAAATGACAGCATTGACTATCAACTGATAGCCTGAATGTCAATACAGCACAATACTGTGTATTTTATATATACTATTGTTATTGTATACTGTGTACTCTATATTGTTTCTATTGTATACTGTACATTGTATATCATTATTTGTATATTGTGTTGTGTAATCTGATGTTTATTGTAATTGGTATATGTCTTATCACTATCATGACTGCCATGTTGCTCAGAACTGCACACAAGACTTTCACCCACTGTTGCACTTGTGTATATGTTTGTGACATTGAGGGAACTGACAAAGTGACTTGAGGGAACCGTCTAAATTGGTACATTATGAAAATAATCGTTTTAAAAACTAACAAAAGGGCCTGAACTATGCAGTTCAGTTGCTAATTATTTACTGTAACAGATATAATAAACAACGCAATCAAAACTGCAGTGAACTTTAAAGTAAAAGATCGAGATTGCGATAAATTCGGAAAATCTATATTTTTACCCAGCCCTATGCTCAAGGTCCATTGGAAGGGTAACAGAGATTCCAACTGGCTCACACGGTTACATTTTTCTTTGGCATATTACGCGCCATAAATCTGTCTCTTGAAACTCTACCGGCCATGACTGTTTTTGGTTTATTGAAGTGACTTTTTGTCTGTCCATTCTGTCTTCTCATTATGTTTGGCTTAAAATAAACCCCTCCTCCTAGACAGCAGACCACAGTTCAACAAATGAACAGTGCCATGGAGCTTTCTGTTTGATGTCTGAATGTACAGCAGGCTAATCTAATCAGAGACTAATATATCCATCTTCACTTGGGACTGTCCGTGAGTGTGTGTGTGTGTTACCTCCTAACATCTGTTTTGCTTTCTTCATTATTCTTGATCTCAGCTTTATTTTCAGTGGCAGATGTGACTCAGTATCTTTAGTTGGGACAAACCTTTAGTGTGAGAGTGTGCGAGTAAGGTGAAGCAGCTCTAGCTGGGAGGTCTTTAATCCGAGCTCTATCGAGCCGAATGAATGCTTGAATTACCTCAGCAGCCTGCTGTGATGAACAGTCACAGTCATCAATACAAAGACCACCAAAGAAAGGGACTTGTGTGTGTGAGACTCAAAGTGCCATTTACCCATGAGAACCTGAACGTGTTAATTTGTATTATTCTCACTTCCTTTGTTGTCCCTTTTACAATCACATGAGACTTTGCTTTTTTACTAGTGAAGCACTACTGGAAAACTAGCTGCTGTTTTATTGTTAATACACCCACTGGGTCCCAGAATGCACTTAAAGGAATATTCCAGGTCCAATGCAAGTGAAGCTCAATCAAAAGTATTTGTGGCAAAAAGTTGATTTAGACAAAAATGTATTATGACACATTCCTCCTTTTTTTATAAAAAAAGGAAAAATCTGGGTTATATTCCATTACAATGGAAGTAATGGGACCAATTTTGAGGGGTTTAAATGTTGAATTGTAAAGCTTATAATTTTATAAAAGCACTTAGTGTACATTCATTCTTTAAAAAAATATATTATTTGAGCAGTAAAGTTGTTTACATTGTCTTTTACGGTCGTTTTAGGGTTTACGGCACAATGTTGTCATGGTAATGGAGTTGTAAAATTGGATACAACTTTACACAGAAAAGGATAGTAAGTGATTTCTTTACACTATATTCATATTAACATGCATATTGTTTACATCTTGATGCTTTACTTTTGAAACAGAGTATTTTAATGTTTAGGATTGGCCCCATTCACTTTCATTGCAAGTAATCCACTGTTACCCAACTTTTCGCAAAATTATTTTTTGTGGTAATCAACATAATGCCACAAAAGCTGCCGACTGAGCTTAACTTTTATTGAACCTGGAACATTCCATTAAACAGAAGAGCAGGTTTTGACTGGTGCACTTGTGTGCTAACATAACGGGTAAAAATGATGCAGTTGTGCACACATGCTCTTGTCGCAATAAACTGGCATTTATGAGCCTCTTGAATTTACAACTGAGCTGTCTTGCAAACAAGCAAATATGCATACCGATGCTCACCTTTAGCAGATTTATACCTTTCTTTCCTCTTGCTTTGACAGAGGATATATTATTTTCTGCATTCCAATTTTAAACCTGCATAGTTCAGGACAGGCTCATCCATCCACTCTACTGTGTGTGTGTGTGTGTGTGTGTGTGTGTGTGTGTGTGTGTGTGTGTGTGTGTGTGTGTTGGTGTCTTACCCTGCTGTCTTCTTGGCTCTCCCAATCACTATTAAAGTTGTGCATCGTCTGTCCACCAGAGCAGTTTGAGAACTGAAAGAGGCTGGAAAACATTTGTTTGTTCTCTAGTGTATCAGGGAATATGGCATCCTGGAAGTTGACTCCGTGAGGAAGGATGTTGTAGTTTTCGTCCATCCTGTATAAGACACACACATATTAACAAACCTCAATAAAACAAACAATTTATCTAAAATATCGTAAATTCACACAAAGTAATCTAATAAGTGAGTGAGGGAATGTAAATTAGCCTACTTAATTTCAATTACAGCTAAAGGATTGGTTGTTGTATTGGCAATTTATTGAAACCATAATTACATTTATATATAAATATTGTAATGAGGAGCAATAAGGAGTTTTATTCAATTTCTAAGTGGTTTGTAACTGGGCCCCGAGTTGACCCATAAAAATATATTTATATGTGTAACCCAATGTAGTCTGGTTGATATATTCATATATATATATATGAATATATATATATATATTAGCTCATGTAAAAAAAATCATATATATATATATATATTCCACCAGATGGCGCCATTTATCTCATGTTAAGCCTATGGAGCAAACACATACTTTTTTCCTATTTTCGGTTTGCTGTAGAGCACTGTAGGCCAACCGAATAAATTATGCAGCTAAAATTGTGTGTTGGTATGGATGTCAAAGTGTGTTTTGTTTGTGTGTATTGATAAATATATATATATATATATATATATATATATATATATATATATATATATATATATATATATATATATATATATATATGTGTGTGTGTGTGTGTGTGTGTGTGTGTGTGTGTCTACAAACAATTTAATATGTTAAAAAAATATATAATAAAAATATTATATAATAATATAATATATACATTTCTATGGCAGTTTTTGTCCTCTATGGAGCTCTGAGTAACTTTTTTAAATTGACGCACAGGGTTAAATCACTTACGTCCACTTGCAGAGAACTGAAATGAACCCACCTGAGGAAAAAGACGTAGGAGTTGTTCTCCATCACCGTGTGTGACTGACAGCTGAAGTACCCGAGTCCCGTGAGGTTGAGGCGCGAGCCCGCGGGAACCTCCAGCATGCTGCCCCACGCCTGGTCGCAAAGCAACTCCACCTCCGCCGCGTACAGCAACGCGTCCTCCGCGCGCTCGTGCTGCTGGTACGGCGGGTAGTTAAACAGGCTGGACGCGTGCGGCTCCTCGTGGATGGCCAGCACCTTGGCGTACACGATGATCTCGGCGAGTTCAGCCCGACAGCCCTCGCTGAGGGGTCGCCACTCGGTGGGCAACTGACATGCAAAAGCAAGGCCAAAATTCAGCGTCAGTAGAAACGCTAGGTGCATCATTCAGGTGTCCACGCGCGCCCACGCGCTTGCTTGTTTCCTTTTTTTCGGGGGTTTTAAACGCTGGGGAACTGTAATAACTGCAGCTTAAAGACTTTGAGCACAAACTCGGCCAAGTTACTTAAAAAACGGAATAAGAGCACATTTAAAAAGCCGAAAGTTTTCACTTGATCGTTAATGCGTATAGGGGACCCGTGCAGCGCATGAGGTGAGTTCACATAATCCCAACCTGTCTCGACTGCTGTTGGCTCACAAATAGCTAATAGTTCCCACGTCCTCCTCCTACCCGATTCATCACACCTAAAGTTCGTCTAAGGCCAATCGGATAGCCCCGAAGTTTGGTTTAGCCAATAGGCGTGCAGTACCCCGCGTCTGTCCAACAGCCACACTGCTGCAGTGCACTCCAGGACAAGAGTTTGGACACATTTTCCAGCTCTGATAATATTGACAGAAAATACAACAGTACTTTGGTGTATTCACTTTCTCCAAAACTGTTCTGAAGAAAAAATACATAAAGTATATATTAGGTGACACTTTATATAGACACATATATCCATTTTAATTAACAAGCCTTGCACATTTTCCAGATCAACGGCATATGAGTTTCATACACATTTAAAAATGAAAATGAAATATATGAAGGAAGGTTTCATGATAATGCTATTTGGATATACATTAACGAACATTCATTAATAAACAATGGTTGCAACTAAGGTCTAACAGATCAATACATCAGCAATTCATGCACTTTCTAAAATGATTATGAAAATTAAAAGTTAATCAAAATTTCATGACATGAGTTTTGACTGTATGTTCACTAATGATCTGCATGATTACATGTAATGTAATGTTTATCAATGGTATTAATGAAATTAGCATGTGTATAATGAAAAGATTATTATAATATCTATTTTATTATATAAAGGTGCATCTCAAATAATTGGAATAAGAATTTGAATATCGTGGAAAAGTTCATTTTTTCCCCGTAATTTTATTCCAAAAGTGGAACTTTCTTATATTCTTCATAAGCATTTTTTTTTGCTGTAATTTTGATGATTATGGTTTACAGCTTGTGGAAATAAAATCCAGTAGGTCAAAACATTAGAATAAAGAATTAATAATACAGAAATGTCGACCTTTTGAAAAGTATGTTCATTTATGCACTCGATACTTGGCAAATTCTCACAAGGAAAACTTTCCAAGAAAACCTCCATTAGCTATGTGTGGAAGTTCAGAAGGTCAGTTTAAGTTTGTGGGACAAAGAAGGATCTACTTTATTGGTCAGCTCTCTCATTACAAACCCTAGTTTGAGATGGTCACCTTCAGCAATATAGGTGCCATGGATTAATTTGTATGACTCTCCAATGGCTCGGTGGGGGATCTCTCTGATATGTGGAATGTGATGTTGTATACATTTGATGGTTTTGTTCATGGATAACCCCACACAGATGAAAGTAAATTGTGCATTTCATTTGGAAATCAAGGTCCCAGAGTCTGGAGGAAGAGTGGAGAGGCACAGAATCGAAGTTGCTTGAAGTCCAGTGTGATGTTTCCACAGTCAGTGATGATTTGGGTTGCTATGTCATCTGCTGGTGCTGGTCCACTGTGTTTTCTCAAGTCGAGAGTCAATGCAGCCATCTACAGAACGTCATGCTTCCATCTGCTGACAAGCTTTTTGGAGATGTTGATTTCCTTTTCCAGCAGGACTTGGCACCTGCCCACAGTGCCAAAACTACTATTAACTGGTTTGCTGACCATGGTATTACTGTGCTTGATTGGCCAGCAAACTCGCCTGACCTGAACCCCACAGAGAATCAATGGGGTATTGTCAAGAGGAAAATGAGAGACACACGACCCAACAATACAGACGAGCTGAAGGCCGCTATCAAAGCAACCTGATCTTCCATAACACCTCAGCAGTGCCACAGGCCGATTGCCTCCATGCTATGCCATATTGATGCAGTAATTCATGCAAAAGGAGCCCCAACCAAGTATTGAGTGCATAAACATACTTTTCAGAAGGTTGACATATCTGTACTATAAATTCTATATTCTAACGTTTTGATATATATATATATATATATATATATTTTTTTTTTTTTTTTGAGATGCACATGTAAGCCTACTTTGATGTCCTTCAGTAGTGTCTAAGGGGCTCATTCTGGTGCAGACACACTGTAATTACCTCATGACATTAAAGCAAGAATTTTTTATCATTAAATTATTATTATTATTAATAATTATTATCATTGTTATTATTATTATTATTATTATTATGTTACCTAGGCGGGTTTGTCGAACCCATAAATAACCTAAAAACCATGAGGAAGGAAGGACAAAGCTAGTTTTTGGATCTCTTGTCACTACAGAAATAGGAAAGTGATTATAAAGCGATAATAATTAGTGTTGGCACCTCTCCGTTTGAACCAGTTCAAAGTGCGTCACGTGGGATGACCTCAGTAGAATGTCGACACACGGGAAATGCAAAGTACTGCAGAGGAGGGAAATCCCGGGCCGCCGTGTGACGTCGCCATCAGCTGGTTCACGTGAGTGAATGGAAGCGGAAGTAGGTGTTGTATGGCAGCAGAGTCCAGAGTCCTATTATTGTGGATCGACTTACCCTTAACGCTGCCTGTGGAGAGGCCCTTCCAACCGTAGTACAGATCTGAAGAGTCTAATAAGAACTGACGTGAGGATTAGGAAGCCAACGGAGCATTTTCCAAAACAAGTTCATCTACGCAGGAAGATACAAGAAGTGAAACCTTGGTGAGTATTTTCATGTTCTATAATAAATATAGTGAGTCAGGTGTTAAGTGTTTGTGAGTGTCTTTTAACGTGTTGCTTACTGGAGGGCGCGAGACATTTCTTAAGTCATTTTACTCGTTAACTGTCGTTTTCTGGTGTTATCACTATTAAGATATGTCTCTGGTGAGCATTTAGCCGTGTGCATTTAGAGAGGTGTCCAGCCCTATGACAAACGAAAGTAAAACATTGTCTATTTTGACAGTTTAGGATAGGCAATAGTCACTATAATGTATCGAGTTATAACACTTATATTTAATGCAGAGTGTGTAACTATTCTAATATAGTGTGTAGAGTACTCGTATTGTAAAAATGAGCAAAGAGTAGCTACTTCTATAACGTATACGACTATAAAGGGCCCCCATTTCATATTCATATACATACTTTGCATGTATGACTAGGGTTGGGGAGTAACGGAGTACATGTAATGGTATGTATTTAAAATACAAACTGTAAGTAACTGTATTCCACTACAGTTACAATTTAAATAATTGGTAATTAGAATACAGTTACATTCAAAAAGTATTTTGATTACTTTGCATTTTATTGTCATTTGATTAATTTAATATTAAGTCCTTTCAGATGGAAAACATTTATATATATAAATGATTTGATCCAAAGTGCATTTGAACAGTGATGAAACACTTTCTTATGTTGTGTTACATTCATACGAGCAGACAGAGAAGTACGTTTGGAGCAGAATAAATAGAAATAAAACTTGTGTAAATTGTCAGCTTTATGCTAAGCTAAAATGCTAATTCTTACCATTTTACATGCACATGTTGTCAGGCACAATCAATTTCTTTATCAAGAAAATTCACGTTAGATCATAATGTTTTTTTTTTTCTAGTAAGACCTTTTGATCTTTGATTTGACGGGCAAAAATCATATTCTTGATAATCATTTTTGTATTGGTTTCCTGTAAAAATGTCTAAAAATCCTTAAAGCAAGATCAATTGTATTTATCTTGTTTTAGAAACAACACTGCATAAGATATTTAGGTTTTTCAGAGAATGTATTTTTAACATGTGTATTTTGTCTTACTGTACTGGCAGAGTTTTTGCTGAAGAAGTAATCCAAAGTATTTACAATACATTACTGACCTTGAGTAATCTAACAGGATACATTACAAATGTAATTTTACAGCATGTAATCTGTAATCTGTAGTGGAATACATTTCAAAAGTAACCCTCCCATCCCTGTGTATGACTCAATGAATAACTCAAATATATGTAATAATCAAATAGGGAACATGGAAGACACTTATAGGATGATTCTGTGAGTTCTCAAAAATAGTATAGGGTTATCCTATTGCTACTAAGACTAAGGAAAATACAGTCTTGTGATTGCTGATTATGTTATTTAAGTTAAAGGTCTCTTTGCAACTTTCTTCACCAGATTAGCTGCATATCGACCTCTGAACATGCAGCTTGGTTGCACTATGGTATGTCTTAGAAATCTTAGACCCAGCCCTAGTACTTAAAACAGTGGCTTTTCTGTTCTCAGAGGTACTACCAACAAAATGTATGTCCACTACAGTGTGTAAAAATGAATCTCTGAGGTTATTTTGCTTCTTGAGCCTATAGGTTTCACTTTTGATTCTTCAAGTGCAGCACTGGAGATGTTTCTGGGCCATGACCATTCTTTGCTTTTGTAAACACGGTTCATGTAAGAGCTGTCATATCTTGGTATTTCAGAGCTCCACAGATTTTGGGGATATGACATCAGGTTCATCGATGATGAACGGGGATATCAGTCATCCACGCGGAGCCCACGTGTCCAATGCTGGGAATGTGGGAAATTTAGAGGATATCCTCCAGCAAATGAACACCCTGATCAAGGAGAACAGAGAATTGAAGGGTGAGATTTAATGAGAATGAAAATTCTGTCATCATTTGCTCAACCGCATGTTGTCCCAACACCATATGACTTTTTATTTCTTCTGTGGAACACAAAACAAGATGTTAGGCAGAGTGGCAGCCTCAGTCACATTCACTTTCATTGTGGGGAAAAAAGATGCAATGAAAGTGAATGATGACCAAGACTAACATACTGCCTAACATCTTGTCTTGTGTTCCACAGTAGAAATAAAAAGTAAAATGGGTTTGGAACAACAAGCGTGAGTGAATTTTCCTTTATAAGGGAAATATACTGTAAAAACACTCTTGTATACCTTAAAAGAGGCCCTGAAACAGACCAACGTGTCCATGAGAGAGAGATTTGAAGGCTTGTCTGCATGGAAGGAGAAACAAAAGGAAGAGAGAGGTTTCCTGGAGAAACGACTAGAGGAGGCCAAAGCCAGACTGAACACCGTGGACGTCGAGAATGAGACACTGAAGAAGCGAGTGCAGGAGCTGGAGAAGAGTGGAGCCGAGGTATGACAACCTTGACTCCATTGAGAGTGTTAATGATGACAGAATTACAACTTTGGGGTAAACCATCCCTTTAAATATCTCCCGTAGTGTTTACACTCTGAGCTGGAGGCATTAAGGGGTCAGATTGCCAGACTTCAGGCTGAGAAGAATGATCTGGTAGCTTTGAACTCTGAACTCCATCTGAAAATGGGTCAAGGGTCACACGAGGACTCCTTTATTGAGATCAGAATAGCTGTAAGCACACACACACACACACACACAGACACACACACACGGCTCTTAAAATACATGCTTTGTGTATAAATGTACAGTTTTAATTATTTTGTTTGAAGCAAACTGATGTGTTTATCCTTCTCTGTTATCTTCCACAGGACAATGTGACCAGAGATTTGCCAGGAACACAAAAGGACCTGTCCATGTCTTGCATGTAAACACTGCATAATGCGTTGAATAGAATAGAATAGTATAGACATTTTTTTTTAGCCACAGCAAATAGGTGAAAAAAATTGGTTGTAATATTATAATAATAATAATTATTATTATTATTATTATGATTAATGTTTATTATTATTATTATAAAATAATAATAACATAAATTTTAGTTCACTGGTTGAAATGGGTGAAATATTATTTAAATAAAAATTAAATAAACTATAATTATAATAAATAATCATAATATTAAATTATAACATTTATTCTAGTAAGCCTGTGGAAATTTCTGTAATAAAAATTAAATAAAATTAATAATAATAACAATAACATTAATTGTATTAAGCTGGTGGAAATTGTTGTAACATGTTATAGAATTAATAATAATAATAATAGTAATATTTAATTTTTAATTAATGTTTTTTAAACAAATATTAATATAATAATAAACATTTAAGGCCACACTCAGTAAGTTTTTATTTTTGTGATTTATTTATTTATTTATTTATTTTTTTCATTAAGAACTAAATGAAAATAGTCATCAACAAAAAGTTATCAAAAATTGTGATTGTGGAAAACAACAAAAAAACGCATTTGAACTGTATAACAATTGCAGAAGCCACAGACAAAACTCGAATGGAAGAAAGTGATGCAAACATTTCAAATGTGCTAAATTTTGAGTGCATTTTTTCAGAGTTTTGAGGAAAATTAATCTAAATATTTGAGTGTATTCTTGATCCGATTGTTGGTCTATGACAGACTGTGTGTGTTTGCATATACAGGCCAAAGGCTGAGTCAGAGGAACAGACTGTGAGGCAGCTGCTTCAGTCCCTCAGGAAAGAGACTGATGAGAAGGAGACGCTGCAACTCAAGCTGAAGGAGGCATGGACGAGGTAGGCCACAATTCCACTCACCCTCTCACTGATAGACCTCAAGAAGCTTCTTAACTCTTATGCGTTTGGGTGCATTTACAGGATAGCAGAGTTGGAGCACAAAGTGGATCATGCTGAGAGCAGCACACAGACGTCTCTCCCCTGTACAACTGATAACGTAATCAGACTTTTGTAGAATTTTTTAAACCAGTAATTAGATTATTAGTGTTATTAGATCAAAACATCGACATGGCTGTGGTCTTTAACCCTCTGGGGTCGATGGACGTGCTGGCGCGTCCTGCTGGATATTTTTGTCATTACAGCGGAAACAACTTAAAATTCTCTGTCATTTTTGGGTATACAGATACGTGCAAGACATCATTAGAGACTATAAAGGGTCTACTTTTATTTGTGTACACTCATAATAACAATGAAACATTGTGCTTTTGTAAGATAAAGAAAATTAAAAGGGTGAGCTGTCAGCTGTCTCCGTGTTCATGAGCATATTTCAGAAACACGTCACAATAATGACCTGAAACTCCGCGAATACTTCTCACACAAACATGAAACGTGATTAAATGTCTACTTTTAAATAAAACAAATCAAATTTAAAACAAATATTCTCCTGCAATGTAATCTGTATGAAACAAAGCAATGTACAGTTTCTTCTGGCTCAGCTATTTATCTCTAATGTGATCACACCCACCAGCAGAGCGCGCTATTCATAAGCTAATGTGCTGAGACGATCAAATCAAATGGTAAACGCCCCCGACAGCGAGGTTTGATGTAAACACAATCCATTAAATTTTTTGCGCGTTTGTAATGATACACAGGCGAGGAAACTCCTGGATAGTATGGAAGAGTTAACATTTTCCTCAGAAGAAGAGCGGGACTCCGATGAACGTTTGTATTTTGAAGAGAGACTTGATCCAGCCGAGGATACAATTTCGGACGAGTAAGTCAATTAGTTTTCATTAGTTGACATGTTATTTTATATAAACTTGAACATATTTGACTAGTGGGACTGTTTACAGACTTGCCAGCCAGGATTCAGAGTATTGACATTTGAAATATGTCCTAATAAGCAAGTTTTAGTTACATTTAAATGCTGTTTCGGCAAAAGCAGGTATTTAAATTGTGTGCTGTACGATATAAATATGATATAAAAATAATATGAATGTTTAGATTATATTTTATCTAGTGTTTATGCTGCCTCATTATCATCAATGCTTGTGCTTGTGTTAGGGTTAAATGAGTAAAATGCACTTTAAATATGCCCATATTAGAAAATCACCATCTTATAATGATTTCTGAAGGATCATGTGACACTGAAGACTGCAGTAATGATGCTGAAAATTCAGCTTTGATCACAAATTGCATTTTACAATATATTCAAATAGAAAACCGTTTACAATATCACTGTTTTTACTGTATTTTGGATCAAATAAATGCAGTCTTGGTGAGCAGAAGAGACTACTTTTAACGGTAGTGTAGGTCTAAAATTAAGTAAAGTCTTTATGTAAAGAAAATAAATAGTCAGATTATTTCTTTTAACTTAACTTGATTTTGATCATTAAGTCTCCTCACATTCATTCTCTTTCTGTCACATTCCTCATTGATAGGCCCAGGGGAGGGTATTTTGTGTACTCAGGTGTGAATTACAATCAATATTCATGATCATTCATGCCTCCTCGCATAACTTTTCTAACACTAAAATTGTCTTACAAAAGTTAAATGACTATATTGTTTTGTATGAATGAGTGATCAGGATGGTTTGACATCATTTTGTAGCAAAACCTCTAGGCTACAAGATCCAGTTCTCAAAAGTCTTGTGGATAAATGTTTAGTATGTGTTATATGGCCTTATTTCAATTACTTAAAATGGTAGTTTTTTCAAAAACCACGCATAAACATGTATTTTTGAGTAAATAAATAAATAAAACATGTACACACATGTTGCTCACATATTATTGTAGCCCCGTTTGTGCTGAATACAGTGTTATCAGACTTAAGCCATTAATATGTTTTTAAGCAACTGAAAAAAGCACAAATGTCAAGGCATGTCAAAACTTCTCCAGGGCCCAAAACACCCTCCGACCCCAGAGGGTTAATGTCAATCTTATCTAAAATGAAAACATTGTTGGGAGTGTGGCAACAACTTTCAGTTTACATTTTCTTTGAGGCAGTCACAAATTGCATGCATGTTTGTTTTTGTCAGTCAAGCGCTGAGGTGACGGCTCTGAAAGATCAATTGATGAAGCTCTGCAATGAAATGAAACAGGCTCAGATCAAACTGGATGAGGCCGAGAACATGAAGAAAAACCTACAGGACAGGTCAGCAACACGGAACCCCACTGTACATCTTTTATGATTAAACAAAGTTCAACATGTAAGGTCACCTGAGGTTGAATGCAACAACACAATGACAGAAGTACAGAAGTACACCGCTCAGCCACGACTTTTGGCAGCATGAGGGGGACCTACACAATGTTAGGCAGGAGGTTTTAATGTTGTGGCTAAACCGTGTATAATAGGAGCACAATTTCTCAAGAAGATTATATTTAGTTATTAAGTCAACATGAAATTACTCTCTGCAGGTGTAAAGACCTGGAGCAGGATCTGCACACTCTGAAGACTCAGCTGGGAGATAAACAGAAGGTCCAGGCCGAGAATGAGACCCTGAAGGCTAAGATGGAAAGCCTACAAAACGCTATCAAACTGGAACAGAAGAAAACTCAGGATGAGAAGTGAGGGCAACATGTTACCTACATCTGATGTCTACTAAAATGGACATTGGCTGCGTTACTTTGTATTCCCAAAAGATTTAAAGGGAAAATTCTCTCGTCATTTACTCACCCTCATGCAATTTCAGATGTAAATTACTTTCAAATGAAGATTTTTAAAAGAATATCTCAGCTCTGTAGGTTCATACCATGCAAGTCAACAGGGTCCAAAACTTTGAAGCTCAAAAATCACTTAAAGGCACCATAGAAGTAATCCATACCACTACAGTGGTTTAATCCATGTCTTCAGAAGTGATATGATAGGTGTGGGTGGAAAAACATATCAGAATTACATTGTCCTTTTTTACTATTAATCTCCACTTTAACGTTCACTTCCACATTCTTCTTCTTTTATTTTTGGTAATTCACATTCTTACTGCATATTGCCACCTATTGGGCAATGAGGAGAATTTATAGGTAAAAGGACTTACTATTGATCAGTTTTTAACCCACACCTATCATATTGCTTCTGAAAACATGGAGTGGTATACTTCTATGCTGCCTTTTTGGAGCTTTGGAAAGTTTTGGACCCTGTTGGCTTGCACTGTATGGACATTACATGGACCTACAGAGCTGAAATATTCTCCTAATAATCTTTGTGTTCTACAGAAGAAAGTAAGTCATTAACATCTGGGATGGCATGAGGGTGAGTAAATGATGAGAGAATTTTCAAGTTTGGCTGAATTATTCCGTTATGTCAGTTTGCAGATGTTATCTACATTAGATAATCTTTTCATAACAATCATTCCTCTTATCTTTTTTTTTTTTGCCAGGAATAACATGAACCAGCTAAAAGATGCCTACACCAAACTGTTTGAGGACTACAACGAACTCCAAGAGGAAAAGAAGAGAGAGGTGTATATTCCACTAAATATACTTGATTCTAATTGGTCAATTGTGGCATTCTCCAGTCAAATATTATAATTTTTTTGTATAATGGTCCATTTTCCCAGGCAAGCGATTTCCTACATAGCATAAGCTAGCATAGCATCTCCATGTGTTTTTTGATCAAACTTACACCTTCTTAAGTGGCTTAGATGTTGATTTTACCAGTATCCCTCTCTGCCGTACGCGATCAGGGGAGTGTACGAGAAGAGCACAATGACCTCCAAACCAGGTTTGCTGCAGCTGAGAAAGCACTGGCAGACAAACAGCAGAAGATTGATGAGATGAAGATGGAGATCTTTCAGAAGGAGAAGGAAATGGAGACCATCACTGTTTTCAAAGCTCAGGTACTGTGAGACTGATCATAAACAACTGTATTGGATTATATCATGTCTGTGAATAATTTTGACTTCTTGATTGTCAGATCAATAAGTAGCCATGTAATAAGCCAAAATAATGTACAATCACTCGCTATCCACTTTGCCAGGGTCCTGATCGAGGTTTATTTAACAAAAGTGACCGGCTGACTGTACATTGCCCTTTAATATATTCGATTTTAACAGTATATTATATATAGTTTTATGTGTTTGTGTGTCTGTTTGCATGCAGGCAGAAATATACTCTTCAGATTTCTATGCAGAGCGAGCAGCTCGTGAGAAGATTCATGAGGAGAAAGAGCGTTTGGCCACCCAGCTGGAATATGTGAAGAAACAAAACAGCCAACTGCAGGACGAGATGGAGTCACTCGGCAGGTACTGCATTCATTTAATCACACACTTACTCACTTACGTATGACCTACCGTGTGTGTCAGTACTGAAAAGGGACCAATGTTTTCCTGTCTCAGGCAGTCCTTGATTGAGGTGCAAAGGAGACATGTGCCCCATGGGGCCAATCCACAAGGGCCCACATCACCCCTCGCCAGCAGAGGTAGAACCTTCTCTTAAAGGAGCCATATTCTACAATTTTGTAGCATCTTATTTTTCCCACAAAGCCAACTTATTATGTTAGTCAAGATTTCTTAGACCGAAAACGGTTGTCATTTAATTTTACATGACCATTGTCACCTTTACACTTTTTTTTAAAACCTCAATGTAAATGATCAAATCAAATGAATCTCATGTTCTCACCCTGTTCGTTTCTCAGGTGACTGGCATCAGCAGAATATTCCCGATCATGCTTGTCCAAAGTGTGGAGAAGTCCTGCCTGACCTAGACAGCCTTCAGATTCACATTATGGATTGCATCATCTGAACTTGTTGCCAAGCAACCACACAGGATTCTACCCATATGTGAATCAGTTGTTTGATAGCTTTATTTTGAAGCACTATGGCCCCCCCTATAAACATTATGCATTATTTTAAAAGAGGTTCCTAAACCCTGCGTCCTAACAATATTGTACATTTATAATAATTATCAGTAATATTCCGAATAATCTTGAGACATGATATTGGTTAAAGAAGAGAATAAGGGTGTAACATGTAGTTTTGTTGCTGGCTGGTTGGTTGGACTTTCTCTAAATAGACCCTAAATAACAGCAACATTCTTTTAAGATGCTTTTATGCTGCAGTTTAAAGATTTCTGTTTGTTTGGATAAACTTTAATGTTTCTGAGTGAATCATTCATTTTTAACATTTAGTCTCATTTAAGGTTGGATTATACAGAGAAGTATGTCTTTTGCTCTCTATGGTATACATGAAGGATATATATATACATAATTTTTTACAATTTTGTTTAATCTGTTGAACTTAAAGCACTTTATCATTAGCATTGTTTAAAAGTTAGATTTGGGGAAACTTTCAATATCATTGTGTCTAATCATGAACAGCAGTGTATATGGAATATGTTATAACCTGCCTAAATGTAATAAATACTTGTCTTATATTCAACTAAAAATGTCTTTTCTTTGAAACATGATCTGAAGGACATTAGTGCCCTCTTGTGGTGAACTGTGTGAGTAATGTGGGTAAAGTTGAAAGGCTGTGCTTGTAGAGAAATGGTACACCTGCAGATGATGACTTTAAAACTTTACAGCTTCATTTTCTGTCACAGCAGAATTTTCTTTAAAGCTGCTTTGAAACAATGTGTGCACAAATAAAAATGCCTCGACCTGCAGAAATGCTGTCCCGTGACAGGTTGTGATCATTTGAAATCAAACTCCAGTAATCTCATGGCTTGGGGTCCCCTGAGTATGGATCTGGTTTGTTTCCTGCAGGGTCACCAACAAGGCTATTGGCACGTAAACCCCACAGCCGAAGACCAGCACTGGCAAACTCCAAATGAGCCATCAGTAGCATGAGCAGACACACTAGACGAAGACGGTAAAAGACTGCCACGGCTGCACAAGCAAATGTTAAATAGGGGACGAAGGGGGATGATGCCACCCATAAGAATAATGTGCATTTCCAGTTTAATTGTAACATACTGAGAGATGAGTTTAGCATGATCATCAAGATCATGATGCATCATCCAACATATTATTAGTGGAAATAAATGGAAACATTTGCCAATTTCGTTTTTCTTGCACAAAATTAAAAATCATGAAAAGGGGCCGTCTGATTCGAATTCACAATTTAAAGCCTATTTAATGCAAACAAATCTTCTATGTGGTAATCAACAGATGGTTAAATCTCAAGCATATCGGTGTTAGAATGAACAGTTTTGTTGACACAAGTCATATTGTGCAACATAACCAATTTCCCTTGGCCAAGTTGCAAAGAGTGAACCATATATAAAATGAGAATGCACATGAAAGTCATTTTTATAATTCCCTGGCTAGCTACCAAAGCAGTTTTTCAGAATCAGAAAACATTATATAAATTATCCAATCCATAGCTTGTTTTGTACATTGGTCATTGGAGTTTGTGGCACCAGACATTGAATCATTTTGTACTTTCTCTGATCCCATCCACCCCTTCCCTCCATGTTCTTGATGATATGGTTTTGATAAAAGGTATGATCCTGAGGTGTCAGCAGTTTAGTGAACATTATCAGTACCATGAGTGCACCCACATTAAAACAGCAATAGGCTAGGTGTTTCCACAGATAACTTTGTGTGTTTTCCCCACACCTCCAATCTACGAATCTTTGCAATGTAATAAAAAACTGCAAACTTGCAATTATAGACAGGAACATGTGCAACATGCAGTGTACCTTTGTTGCATTGACTAAAAAGTACATTGGATTGGAGGGACTTAGAAATGTTTTTCCATATATTATATCTGTATTCCTTAAGGAGTTTGGATTCCAACGTGTTTGCTGAAAAAGTAATCTGATAGACTGACTATTCAGAAATGTTTATTTTGCATTTCCTACGTGATGAGGTTACAGTGATAAAGAGCCAAGGCGCTCCTGCTTTGGCAGGTTTCAATCTGAACTCGATTGTCCTCTACATCACTACTGCCCTTATAATCACTAAAAGGCCAAAGGCTTTAAAAATACCCACTCCAAAATGGATTGCGACCTTGTAAAAAGTATTAATCTTATTAGCGTTGTACAACATTTTAGATTTGGCTCCCTTTCATTTCATGAGTATTGTACATTTAGTCAGTATTTTATTTTCCCCATTAGTCTTGCGATGTTAGACAAGGTTTTGTGCAGAAGATACGAGAGCAATTCGTTTTACATGACCATTAGAACTGAGAATCTTTTACCTTAAGACTTAAATGGGCTCTTTTATATACTTTATCTTTATACTTTTACATTATCCAGTATTTAAATCGGCCCACCTCTGTGTACCTGCATCGTTTACATTGCAGTTCATTTAAGCATCAAACTCAAACTAAATTAGCATCGATGTGTGAATGTAGGTGGTCATTTGTTAATGCACTCATTATTGTGATGTCATAGACGAGAAATCAACTACTGGACTGGGCACATCGTTTACATTGGCCACTTTTGAATTTAATTTGCCACGCCCTACAGGTTTGTTGAATTGGAATTGAAGAATACTTTACTTAATTAAAATTCAAAGGAATTTAGTCATTTTATTAGTCCAAAGGTTTGCAGTTTAATTGTGCGAGTGATCTTAATAAATAAATGTATGAGCAGAGAGAATCAAAAAAGGCTAATACGACAAACATCTCAGAATGAAAGTCAGTATGAATTGAGAAACAGAGACAACCTTTATTTATTTACATGTCTTTTATTTTAAGTTTACAAATAAGGTAACAAATGCTGTTTTATTGGAGCGCAAAGCGCAGTTTTATATGAAGCTTGAACATCCTATACTTAGTGCAAAACATACAGCTAAACTTCGCCAATGATTCCCTACATGTTTTTGTTTGGTTTTCATTTTAAGTAACTTTTTTTAATTTTTTTTTTTTTTACATTTTGTAAACTGTTAACTATCATACGGAAAAACACTGAATGAAGTAGCAGTACAAAACAAAATAACTTAATGACAGGTCAGTAGCATTAAGTAAACATTGTTCTGTTGTATTTCTTTCCACAGGAGAGCGACTACAAAGTAAAACGAATGAGGGTTTCATTCAGCAAGACACTTTTGAGAGGATTTCAGAGCATTTTCTGTAGCTTGTGTAACATGTAACCAAACTATCATGCAAAGAAAAAGTGTTCAGTTCTATTGTATAATTTACATCAGACTTCATGTCATTTTCATAAACGGGAAACTTGTCACATTAATGAATCTTTATTAACATTGTGCGTCCTGCACTGCAGTTACCTTAGCGCCCTCTACAGTAAAGGAGAGCAAATTTAACACTTGCATTGTATTTGGAACGGGCCATGGCACTCAGAAGGTAGTATTAAACAGATTTCATTGGTAGGTGGGACCTCTTTGTTAAAGGCAAAGTTTAAACAAACCCAACAACGCAATGGTGAATTGATTGGGTAAAAAACAGGAGCAGTCTACAGGTAAAGCGTAGTGTGCAAAGCAAAAGAAATAATGTTAAAGCAATCGCTATTTAAATACAGAGGTACAACACAGCCACTTGCGGCTGGTGGAAACAGTTGTGAATCTATACTGTACAGTTGACCTAAAGTGAAGTTTTCCGGTACCAGACATTTCACTCAGACAGTACACTAAGCATTATGTAACAAGTTGTAATTAAGTCGTTTTCAGTAGTTAAGGTGGTGTATCTCCACTACGTTCACTGCATTACGTTTGTGTATACGGCGAAAAAAATGATCTGTACAGTTTTTACTAGTGAATTATAGGACCGTTCTCTATTAACTTGCAGTCGAATGAGCAGCTGAATATGACAGAGTATCTAAAACATCTTATGTTGCAGGTCTGTGCACAGTTACTACTACTCTGATTAAACTATAGCGTTTACAAGACTGATCCGACCAGCTCTTGACTAAATGTTGAGAGACTGCTACAATAGAGAAAGATCCCCCCATTGGAAGCTACTGATCTGCCATAAAACCAAAAGGCCATTGCCAGCACATTAACATGAGAACTTGTCTGGGCAGTGTGAGTTCAAAGCAAAGGGATGGATGAAAGCTGCAAGCATTAGACTTGAGCAGCTCTTTAAATGCTGTAGACTTCTTGTTTTGGTGAGGGTTGCTAACTTCCTTTTTCTCACTTTTCTGAATGTATTACTGTGCTTCCTAACTTCCCGTTACAGACTAAATTGAGTTTACTGGTCAAACATGCTTTGATACCAAACGTGCCACTCTAAACTCACTAGAGAAGGTTTGACACTGGATGGTGTCAACCACTTTAGCATCTAATGCAAAAACACCAAGCTATAGAATATTTTGAAATACTTGCAACGTTCTGTCTCATGTCAACTTTCCTTGTCCCGCATCCCTATCCAAGCTGGTCCTTCACTATACAAGAACTGGTTGTGGCATTAAAAGGGATAGTTCACCCAACAACGTGAGGGTGAGTAAATTACATAATTGTAATTTTTGGGTGAACTATCCCTTTTAAAGTCCACCCAGACAACAAAGACAATGTAATTTTGTCAAAAACAGTGTTCAAATGATTAATCTTTGCTATGGAAGAGTGTGCTGGCATTAGGCACATTTGTGCTCGCTTGCATACTAAGATTGTTTGAACAAAGTACCTAAAACCCAACCCTCAAGCACTTTCACAGACACCAAGCCTTTAAAAACAAACCCCTTACATTTTGCAAGTCAAACTGAAGTTCTTGTGATCTCCTGTCTGGATGCGATTTGGTGCACCTAACAGAAGACAGCCCAAGCTTCAAAACTATTCACAATTTGTTCTCGCACACTGCCCAAAGATTAGGACTGTATCATCAAACAGTTTCAGTCCTTACCGAGTCAAAATGGCACCCAAAACATTACCTCATTCCCATAAACTACCAAAATTCACCCTCCGTGAAGTACAAAGACGAACACTGCAACCAAGCGCAACGCTTGACACTCTCTGCTGCCTTATGTATCAAACCCCAAAGCAAAAAACTAAATGAATGCAAGGCACTAGAATCATCAGAAAGCTCACTGGGTGTGGGGACAGAGGGAAGTTTCTTCAAGTACATTAATTGAAACCATTTTACATTCACATTTATGAATATAATATAAAGTACAAAGGGGGGGGGGGGGGGGGGGTGAAAGGTTAAAGTGTCTCCAATAAGTTGTGAATAATGAAATAGCTAGCCTTACATCTCAAGAACGCTAATATAACCCTCTGATATTCACGCTTTTATTTCTACATTTCATTTAAACTAATGTTGTCCAACAACATTTATAATAATCACAGTGTTTCAACATCAAAAACTGATGAGTAAATACAGGTCCATACAGAACACATCTTCTCTTATTTGAATGTCTCAATCAAACTATCGTAAGAGGCCCCTAATGCTGCCATGATTTGAAAACGCTGTTACATTAGATTCATGGGCCTCCAGGGCGTGAGAGGGGGACCAATCCTATCCAATCCAATAGCAAACAAAGTCAGCCTGAAAGGTGACCACTATGGTGACATCCCCCTCCAATGAAATAGATCTGATTTTTAAAACTATATTACATGTCACCTTGACAGTGTGGCCCAATGTGAGAAGCGAGAGAGGATGGCATGCATGTGAGTTTTCTGCAAAGTCATGCTGGGAGCTCTAGCAGAGCTTTGTAGTAAAACCCTTGGGGGCAGCTGAAAGGCCTCAGAACATGAAACAAAAAGAAAATCTCCCTAACATTCTGCTACACAAGGCCAGCTTGAAGGGCATAGGGACTAAACGAACCAACAAAACAATCAAACGTATGGAATCAAAACCCTCATAACCCAATTTAAAAACAAAGGACAATCTGTACACTGATTTTGTTTTTAATCGAATGAAGGCCACTTTTTGGGTTTTAAAATGGGCTTTTTTTCTAATGTTGTATTTATTGCATTATTCCATGGCATTGCAGCAGAGGCTTTTGGGGCGAGAGGGGAACAAGAACACTAGGTTGAGCTCTATGCCAGTCACCGACACCTGCCCGGCTCCAAATTGGCCTCTGTTTGCTGATCTGGTCCAGTTAGAGGCCAGTCAGTGAAGGATGTCAGGAGGATATAAAAGGCCGGGTAGTGTGGCGGTGACGAAAATTCCATCTTAGGTCAGCAAACCTCTGTATACTGGTGAACTCGAAACCCCTTCAACTCTACTCCAGAGTAACACGTTTAGGGCTAAGTGGTGAAGGATGCCATCACTACACACCTTTTAAACAATACAAATTGTCACAACCTTCTTTGGCCACTTAACATTGCACTCTTGTGTGCGTTGTTTTAGATGCGTCTTCTCTAGTCCCTTGCGTCGTTGTGCATTCACCCATGGCATATTTTGCAGGTTTGATGTGCATTCTTGCATCTTCTTCCTTTGTGTATTTGTTCTTGGCTCTATACTATTCAATCCCTCCATCATCCAAAAGAATACTTTTGACCGAATATCTTGTGCCAACTTTCGGAAAAGACTGCAATGCAATCACATGCCCAAGCCTACACCAAAGCCAATTCCTGTTAGTCTAGAGCCCATGCTTCTCTGTGTGACTGTCCCTACCCCCAATCAAGAGTTATTTTGGCCTGGCATGGCTAGGCCCTGTCCTACGTGGTCTTCAGGTTGGGTCCACCAGGGTGGCTGACTGACTTTTGCAAAGTGCTGATGTGGAAGGTCTGTATGGGGGCGGGCACCTGTGGAAACTGTCCCAGGGTTTGCGAGGTGGCCAGCAGGCCGGCCTGGGTGTGTGCAGCTGAGCCAGTCCACTGGGCACTGTAAGGTGCAGAGGGGTAGCCATACTGCGGCGTGGGGCACAAGGAACCCTTCCGGGCCCCCAAAGAGGTAGCGGGAGTGTTGGGCATAGGCGGATGGCCACTCAGGGTAGAAGCAATGCTCGGGCACAGCTGGCCTGGAGCAGAGTATTTACGACCCATGTTGGCAGGAGGGACCATCTGAAGAGAGAAGAGAGACAAATATTTTTTTTTATATTACTCAGTAAAATCGATATATCAGTCTACCTCTAGCATATACCACTGGATTTACAGCTTTGGAGCTCATGGTGGGTCTGTCTTTAAAGGTTTATCATGTATCATTAAAAATCTTCTTGATTTTTTTCTTGAATCAACTTGCCTATGGATAATGGGATTTTTACTTCCAGAACCAGACTGTTGCACTATATTAATCTTGATATGCATTCAGAATGTTTTAGCAAAGTATTTTATATTTCAAGTTTTCTAGGGGCTAAAATTTAGGGTGTCTCACATCATAGCTGTGGCTCTGAACAGGAACTTGTTGTTGCTGTTTGGAGCCTCTCTTGCCCTGGGACAGGTTCATGGCATCCCTGGCCCAGTTGTCCACCAGCTTGTGCAGTTCGTCTGTGAACATGCCCTTGCAGCTCTGGGACTGAGAGACAGGTGGCTGGATTTGATTCAGACTGCTTCCCGCCACTGTGTTGGTACTGCTCGTCCCTGAGCAGACAGGAAGACAGGAAGGAAACATGTTTAGAGAAAGTAATTCAAACGAATGTCCCACTAAACCCTGATACAGCTGATACAACCTGAGGGCCACAGACTACATCAATGTGTACATGTATATTTTCATATATATATAACATGTATAAGAAACAAAAGTCACGGCAGTGAGGCCCTATCGAGCACCTGGGCGTCCACTCTGAGGCTAAAGTGGCACTATTATCACTCTGACTCCAGCCTGCAAAACATGGTACGATGACAGCGTTAAAACACCATCTCTGTGTGCTGCATCTGAGCATAAACATGGTGCACAATATCTTTAAATTGCCTGGGATTCATGATTATGCTGGACATGGTTGTCATTATGACATCAATGCAGCACAAGAGGGAGCAATAGGGTGATGAAATGGAATGGATTCACCAACAAGCTGCAGTATTAGCTTAAAATAAACTGCAATATCTCAAATTCAAGAAGGTGAAACATTCACCTACTGTTTACAGATGTAATGTAGATAATTAATTAGCAAAACTAGCTTAAATTGTACAAAAGTGTGTTTCATCTTGTTAGCGTATTAGTACTGGGGGGGGGGGGGGGGGGTTAAATAAGCCTCTTCCGACAAACAAAGCATTGCAGTGAGGATCATGTCGGTAGGTAAATAAATACTCTACAGAAATAGCACTGTTTAAGTTGAACTTCGTGTTTACAAAGCCTGAACAAATACCCACAAAATGAGTGGAAATACCTTAGCTTCTTCATAAGACACATCACTGTCATGACTAACAGATGACCATCTTTAAACACACTTTAAAGGAAACATGCACTGGTTTCATTTTTGTCAAGAAACAAAGAGCTTATGCATTTGAGGAATGCAAGAAATACAATGAATACAACAAAACTAATAATAACAACAATTAAAAAAAAAAACATCCTAGAGCATCGTTAGTTAAAAACAGCACAGAAATGATGCCTACTATCGAGGCAGCCGTCCGGCAACACATTTAAGACCCGTTAGGATAGCAAACAGGATCCTTTCAAAATGCAGCAACAGAAAGACAACACAGTCTGCCAAGACCGAGGCACCGAAAATAATTCTGGGTGATGTAGTCCAGAGCAAGCCATGCTTAGAAAGATAGGTACCCCTTTTCCACCTATATGTTGCTGGTGCCAAAGTTGGTGCCCACTAATGTCAAGCCAGGGGTCTGAATAATGTTTTTCAAAACAATTCAGTCTGGCTAGAATGTAAAGTTATGAAATGGCAAATCATGATATGGAACGGCACCATTCCACAACAAGAACAGTTCGGCCCGATGGTGGAAATTGTTCGGCTATTGTTCTGTTTTCGTACATCTCTTCAAGTCAGTGAAAATGTAAGCCAGCTCTGAGAGAGGTTCATAGATCCCTTGGCAGAGCACCAGCTCTGGTATCAGCACAATTTCAGAGGAATAGGGGTAAGGGAAGGTGGAGGCTGCACATACAGCTTGACTTTAGCATTTACTGGATGACTTCCATTCACTTTTTATTACTAATCTTGGTATTTGTGGATTATAAAAACCTACCTTTCCACGCACAAGTGTTTTAAATGAAAATATTAGCTGTATTCCCTCAATCTGGAGGTTTATCTGCAATGTACAGTGATAAAGCCTTGTACACATTGATGAGGAAAAATCAGCCATGCCTGATACCTTTTTAATGGGTGAGAAACCTTGTCTCAACAGGATGAGGTGGATGCACAGAGAGGGATGAGTCTTAAGGGGGTCAGGAAGAGTGCAGAGAAGGGAGTCTGGGGCGTCAAAATGGCTTGTGTTTAATGTGATAAGAGCATAGACGGCTCCATTTAGAGTACATTAGCTAGTCTGCTGCCGAGTGTGGCGTCGTCTCATGGCAACGCGTTAAGAGAGAGTGGCAGTGATTTTCTAAGAGCTATAAAGAGAGTGGAAACCTACACATGCATGTTCTGTAAACGCGGTAGTATTTTCGGTTGGGGATGATTATCGACTCCCTTACTGTGTAAAAGCGTAGCTTGTTTTTATAAGGAGATCCTACCAAAGGACCTCAAAATATAATATACAGTTGAAGTCAGAAGTTTACATAAACCAAAGCCAAATTCAGTTTGTTACATTTAATCTGACATTTAATTGTAGAAATCATTCCCTGTCTTAGGTCAGTTAGGATCACTACTTAATTTTAATAATGTAAAATGTCAGAATAATAGTAGAGAGAATTATTTATTTCAGCTTTTAATTCTTTCATCACATTCCCAGTGGGTCAGAAATTTACATACACTTTGTTAGTATTTGGTAGCAGCGTTAATGAATTGTCTTTAAATTGTTTAATTGGGGTCAAACATTTTGGGTAGCCTTCCACAAGCTTCTCACAATAGGTTGCTGGAATTTTGGCCCATTCCTCCAGACAGAACTGGTGTAATTGAGCAAGGTTTTTAGGCCTCAATAAGATTGAGGTCAGGGCTCTGTGATGGTCACTCCAATACCTTGACTTTGTTGACCGTAAGCCATTTTGCCACATCTTTGGAGGTATGATTGGGGTTATTGTCCATTTGAAAGAACATTTTTGACCAGGCTTTAACTTCCTGGCTGATGTCTTCATATGTTGCTTCAATAATCCACATCTTTTTCCTTACTCATGATGCGAATTATTTTGTGAAGTGCATCAGTCCCTCCTGCAGCAAAACACCTCCACAACATGCTACCACCCCCATGCTTAACGGATGGAATGGTGTTCTTCGACTTGCAACCCTCACCCCCTCATCCTTCAAACATAACAATGGTCATTAGTTAAAAAACAATTTCATTAGACCAGAGGACATTTCTCCAAAAAGTAAGATCTTTGTCCCAATGTGCACTTGCAAACTGTACTCTGGCGTTTTGGAGCAGTGGTTTCTTCCTTGCTGATCAGCCTTTCAGGTTATGTCACTATAGGATGCGTTTTACTGTGGATATAGATACTTGTCTACCCGTTTCTTCCAGCATCTTCAAAAGGTCCTTTGCTGTTGTTCTGGGATTGATTTGCACTTTTTGCACCAAACTACTTCATCTCTAGGTGACAGAATGTGTCTCCTTCCTGAGCAGTATAATGGCTGCGTGGTCCGTTGGAGTTTATACTTATGTCCTATTGTTTGTACAGATGAACGTGGTACCTTCAGGTGTTTGGAAATCACTTGCAAGGATGAACCCATTGTGGAGCTTCACAATTTATTTTCTTAGGTCTTGGCTGATTTGTATTAATTTTCCCATGATGTCAAGCAAAGAGACACTGAGTTTGAAGGTAGGCCTTAAAATACATCAACAGGTACACCTCCAATTGACTCCAATTAGCCTATCAGAAGCTAACTGGCTAATTGCCTAAAGGCTTGAAATAATTTTCTGGAATTTTCCAAGCTGCTTAAATGCACAGTTAACAGTCTATGCAAACTTTTGACCCACTGGAATTGTGATATATTCAATTAAAAGTGAAACAATCTGTAAGCAAACAATTGTTGGAAAAATGACTTGTGTCATGCACAAAGTAGATGTCCTAAACAACTTGCCAAAACTATAGTTTTCTAATATGAAATCTATGGAGTGGTTAAAACATTAGTTTTAATAACTTCAACCTAAGTGTATGTCAACATCTGACTTCAACTGTTTATTGCTACATCTCTTATGATTCAATGCATTTTGATCCATAACAATATCAGAATTGGATCGAGATTGAAACCACAACAAATGCATGATAGAAACCCAGCATGTCCGAAATAGTAGTTCTGCAGGATCAGTTTTAGAAGAAGCCTTTATTTTGGTCACACATTATACATACCATTTTTGCATATATACAGTGAAATTTATTTGTTTTCACATATCCCAGCTAAGCTGGGGTCAGAGTGCAGGGCCCTGGAGCAGATAGGGTCAAGAGCCCAACAGTGGCATCTTGGAGGTGCTGGGGCTTAAACCCCCAACCTTCTGGTCAGTAACACAGAGCCTCAACCGCTGAGCCACCACTGCCCCCCCCTTTTAATCTCTCTTGCACGGTTCACTTTTTTCCCCCCAGTATGGTGGCTCTGAACATTCTTAAAAATGCAAGTTTTAGAGTTTCCACTTGTATTGACAAACTGCCTATTAATTAATTAAACTATAGGACATTATGTAAATGTACTCACCAAAAATGAATGATGATGATTATGATCATGATATATTGATCTACTATTGTATCAGTATAGCCCTATTGGTTACAGTTTCAAATTTAGAGAATTCTGTTTGATTCCGAGTTTAGTTTGCCAAGACTCACACGTGAACACACACGTGACATGTCACCTTTAAAACATGAATGGATCATCACAGGAAAGAAATGCTCAAGTCAGCCTTTGAGCTTATTGGGAAAACTGGCTTTAAGAGTCCGCAGGATAGAACTAGTCAACAAAGGAGTGTGAGAGTGAATGACAAGAGGAAAGAGAGGGGAGGATGTAAAAAAAGAGAGATAATTACTACAGAGTTGGTTGCAGGGGCACACTTTTTTCACCATCTTCCCTGAAGCATGGAGAGAACAGTGGAATTGGGAAAGAATCAGTGTTACAGTAACTTCACATCCAACATAATGCATTATGGGAGTGCATCAGAACATGCTAGTCTAAAATCTGATCAATGTCCTGGCAGCTGCTACAGGGATAATGTATTTCCATAAGCAGTAAAAGTGGGGCAGGTGGAGGGAGGTACTCGTGGTTGTGATTTCCACTGGACAAAGCCAGTGAGGGGTATATTTACAGTACACTGTGAGAACAGGTTACAAAATAGGCTTTCTTTTGACAGCTTCTGAGGGAAGACATGATTGCAGGAAGACTGTGTAGAGGTGAGATGTGTGGAGAGGGTTGTGTTGAGGGGATGTGTGTGTTTTTTTGTTTTTTTTTTGTCTGGATGTCACAAAAACAGAAACACATTATTTTTTTCGATTTGAAATTTTCAGTGATTTATCACGAATGTTGAGATTTTGTTGCCAAAGTTAAAAAAACAAACATTGTAATAAATAAAATACACAATGCTGACTTTCTAAAGCTTGTATAAATAAATTTCCCAAACACAACAAATTTTAGGCAAACTATTTGCTGTTCTCAGAAACCGCTTTGTTTGCATGGTTATAAAGTGCTACTATTTACCAATTATAAAGGAAATATGGAAAATGCATACAGCAATCTCGACGTGAGGTCTTAAAAACGTTGTGCTCATTCACAAGACGCTGAAAAATACATAGTTCGGCAAAGACGTATATAGTTACATAGTAAAACAGCAAAGATGGATACAAAAACATGTTCAGTGTGAACAGCCCATAATACATAGGCTTATTTCAGTTTACTCCTTTCGTGAGATTAAGCCAAAGATGAAAGAGACAGTAAATTATGTAAAAAAAAAATCAACAGCTTATGAGCAAATGAGAATATACCGAGTGAGCAATACAGGTAAATGCAGTAAAAGACAAGCCGTATTTCAGTGCAGAAATCCAGGTGGGTGCACATATGTTGTGATTATATAATCATACTTTAATCCAATATGGATATTGTTCCTAAGAATTATTGACTTCAGCTAAGAACTATCTAGAAAATATGCTTTCTCCAATCTCTGCTGTTAAAATAGTAGCTGTATACTGTAGTTATGGCTGCATGTTTATTAAGTGCATAGGATAGATTTGGATACTGGGTTTCTGGATTTGAAGAAATACTTTTTAAAGAGGGAATTGAGGGAAATTAAGCAGAATAGGACTATTTCAAATTCAAATATTTGAGCTGTTTACTAAAAGACACTATTCAAATACAATCCTATTTTAATATATTAATTAAATCATTAGCAGACCAAGACAGAATCTGCAGACCCCGACCCCCCCCCCCCCAATAATACGACAGTGTACTGTAGGAAAGAGACAAAAGAAAAAGCGTTACACACAAAGAGCCAAGCAGGGCGTACTCAGAAAACGCGTCCTTCTGCCACCTGGTTTGAAGGTCACTCTCTCCGACCCACAGCTGAACTTTACACAGCCTGTGGTATAAAAAGAGGGAAAAGAGAAGAGAAAGAGATGGAGAAAAGGAAGAGACAGAGAAAAAGAGAGAGATGGAGCAGATAGAGGGAGAGAAAGGAAACGTACACATATGCACAGTGAGAATGGTAATAGAGGTCAATAAGCCATGAATACCTGACAGATAGAGAGTGTGGAGGAGGTGAAGGGAGGGAGGAGTGGCTCTGGGTTGGTGAGCGTTGAGCTGACAGAAGAGGAGGGGAGGAAATGTACCCCCTAAAAGAACATGCATCAGCCCTGTAGCTTCATCCAAATCAAAGCGTGGGCAAAGCAAAGATTCCTATACTCAAATGCAGAGCATTGAATACGACTAATATATGAACGGCCACAAAGTTCATAACGGGGAACATTTTTAATGACTGCTTGACCAAAGTTCAAAGATCTAATTTCTCTCAAAATAACAATGTCATAAACTAGAGCATTAAAAATGGACAAAGTCAATGTCACTTAGGGGTGGACAATTGGATTGAGTGAATTACCTCAGAAATTATTAAAATATACTGGGAGTAAACACACATTTGATGTAGTTTTCATGCTACTATATATCCAAAAAAAGATCCAAAAATAGGTCCAATACTGCGCTCATATACTTGTACTCATAATAAAGCTCTGATACAAAAAAAACAATACCATCTGACATAAGAATGTCAGACAAAAACACACTGTCCTCCAATCTTCAGTCTCACAGTATTGTATTTGAAAACTGTAACATAAAAACCAAAAAAAAAAAGATTTCGATTTCGAAAAGTACCCTTTTTTTTTATATACCAATTTTTCGTACCAATTTTAATACCAAAATAATGGTATCAGGACATCCCTTATATCACTTTGTAAAAAAAAGAAAGAAAAAGAAACACACTGTAGATTACTACATTTTATTCAGCAAACATTCAGGGTCAAGCGGAGGTCTGTGGTGTTTTAGGTTGTTTCCGTTTATTTTTACCTTGCGAGGTGACACACAGACTGGGCGCAGAGAGCGTGGCGTCACTGGTGTAAGCGGAGCAGATGTTCTCATTAGAGGGTTTGAAGGACTGAAGCAGAGGGCTACTCCCTCCATCTATCATCCCCCCAGGGGCCAGGAACCCCTGCTGGGATAGGTACACGGAGGGAGCGCTCTGCGCTGATAAAGTGCTGGCTGCTGTAACACCACCCACAAAAACACAAACACACACACATAGAGAAGCGCTTATCAGAGCCAAGACAGTGGATGCACAGACAGATCTAAAGTCTTTTCAAAGCACTGTTTACTTTCTATTTCCCATGTTGCCAAGCACAAGACAAGGTGGAGCAAGTGAATACCTGGTTGTATAGGACTCTTGCTGCTCTGGGAACTGCCACGGCTGGATTTGCTGCTTTTACTCTTGGTGGGACGTCGTCTGCGACCAGCTGAGTTCACTACAGGCGGGTTGACCATAGCGGGTGGAACTTTGCCTAAGCGGGTGAAAAGGGCGTCGATCTCTGCCTTTTGTCGGCTGTACAAGGCCTGACTCTCCATCATGTGCCTGGCAGAGCAATTCCATAATGATTTCATAGTACACAAAAACAACATGAACAAGCTACTAGCAATGTAAAAGAGCACAATATTATATGTACCTGTAGATCTAAATTCAGGAAAACAACTCATTATAGACTATGAGGTCTATAACGACTGTTGAATTGATTTCCTATATACTGTAACTTAAGGTATAGTGACAAAAAAATATTTTTATATTAAAACGGATAGATGCCTTGTTCCTATATATACATATTGTATTTTTACTTTAATAAGCAACCACACAATACACTAAGAATATCTTAACATTGTCTGGGATTATGTAACCACAAGTGTACAAATCTGTCAGTGAAAAGCAGAAGTACAAAGTGAAAGAGAAACATACTTTTCTCTCAGCTTGCCGACTTCTCTTTTGAAGTCTTCGTCTTCAAATTCAGAGTCATTGTCGCTGCTTAAGTAGGAGCTGACAGAGTTGTTGAGGCTGCCAGGACTCTGGGCTGGACCGTTTCCCATGGCTGGATGGGCCTGAGGAACTGGTTGGGGTTCTGAGGGTTGCAGGCTAGCAGGAGGAGCCTCGTCCTGGGCACTACTCACTGAGAAACGCCCCACCTTGGTGTCCGTCTTGGTGGTGACCTGGAAACGGCCGATGGTGGTGGGCTGGGGGGAGACGGCCGTTTGTCTGGGGAGAGCGGTAAGGCCGTCAACCACATCTGCTGTTGTGTGTTTGAGTGGAGAGGAGGTTCTGTGCAATGTGTTTTCAGGGCTGGAGAGAGTGGTTGAGGATGATGAGGAGGTGGTTGTGGAGGTGGTGCAGGAAGATGATGTGGAAGATGAGTTGTGGGAGCTGGGGGGATCCTGCTGGGCACACTCATCAGGAGCTACTGACACCTGAAAAGGAGAAAGAAGAAAAGTCAGAGCACCACCATACACACCAAATACAATAAAAATCCAGTCGCAAATGAGTCTGCAATCCTATTTCAAATCAATCAAGGTACCTGGAATCGTCCAAGTTTGAAGCCTCCAACTGCAGGTACAGGTGCAGGCTCTCCATCCAGAGAAAATGGAACTGAAAGAGCAAAGAATGAGACTCAATTGAATTTCATAAATTTATGCCCGCTGTTTGTTTTTTTTTGTTTCAGATTTGTAGTTCTGTATTTGGGTAGTCAACTTTAAGATTTAAAGTAAAATTTTAGATGAATGTACAAAACAAGTGTACATTTTGGTGCTGTAAATGTCACCATTTCTTTTAAAATTACCATAATTTGTCATTTGTAAAAAATCCCCATTTTGCAGTTCATTTAAATAGTCCTGCAGTGTGACTGATGAGGCAAAAGTAAAAAATATCCAAGAAGTCTCTTATAAAATGCATCATGCATAATCATTTTAAAATGTTTTATTTTATTAAATATCATGCCACATTGCTGGACACTGCAATCATTGCTTGCCATTTTATGTCAGCTACATCAAACAATTTACAACAACAATGTGACATTTCTAAGGTTTCATTTTCAAAGTAATAAAGCATTAAAATATTAGTACACACCTGGCTGTCCTCCAGGTGGCATACCAGTGAAAGAAGACTACAGGGGAGAAGACAGAGAGAATTACAAAACAGAAATATGTAGATGCAGCACAACGCACAGTATAATTACCCTTTATGTCTCTGTATTTCATTTATTGTCAAAAGGCATTATCCTTCTTATGTAATGACATTATCTGATAGTTGAGTATCTGGGATCTTGAATATTAATGTTACAGAGAACAAAGCAAGCCAACATTTTCAACAATACTGGGCTTTCTCTGTTTCAACTGGTGGGATTTTAGAAGGTCTATAAGACACCACATGCAGTGTCATAAATAACTAATCCTCTGGTTCATTTTTGGATGGGATTTGAGAGACATTTCTTTAATATGTCGAGTGTGTATGGAAAATTCTAGTGGCAAAGTTTGCAATTTGTAACTGCACTAAATCAAAGCAGACAGATCCGGCACTTAATCGGCTAGAGCAAGTGTTTCTCAGCCAGTCCTGTTGGTGTGCGTGTACCTGGTGTGTGACACTGTTGATTAGGACGGTCTCTGGACTCAGTGCCCTTCTCAGTTGGGCATCCAAATCTTCCAGTGGCTGCTGCGACTGAATAATCCATTTTTAACCAATTAGTCAAGTACTCTTAGGTCCAATAAAACACACACACACACACACACACACACACACACACACCCCTCATGACAACGGCACACAAATACAGCAGGGGAACAGTCTATCTAATTAACTTCTGCATGAGATGGTCTCTTAGAGCAAGTAAAGAGTCAAATGACCACTGCCTGGAAGGACTAAATGCTTTTAATCCAAGCTAAGGCTTTCTTTCATTTTCCACTCTATATTTGTGAGATGGAGAGTAAATCTTTTAACTGGTCCTTGCTGAAATGTTTTGTATGGCTTGGCTCAGGGCTGAGAACTATCACGGTAGTTTTTCTTTTAAAAAGTGTTGGATGAATAATGTCATATAAAATCTACAGGATTATGGGAATCTCTTATATTTAGCACAGACAGACCTTAAGCAGATACGAAGGATTTTCTCTGAATGTGATAATATGTGAAGATAAGACTCCGCTTAGACTAAGGAAAATGATGTAGTCTAAATAAACTGTCTGAGATTAGTATGGAAATGCATC
>JAVLUX010000043.1:6935000-7100000 GCA_032164185.1 Moxostoma hubbsi
AACAAAAGTGAGTACACCCCTAAGTGAAAATGTCCAAATTGGGCCCAAAGTGTCAATATTTTGTGTGGCCACCATTATTTTCCAGCACTGCTTTAACCCTCTTGGGCATGGAGTTCACCAGAGCTTCACAGGTTGCCACTGGAGTCCTCTTCCACTCCTCCATGACAACATCACGGAGCTGGTGGATGTTAGAGACCTTGTGCTCCTCCACTTTCCATTTGAGGATGCCCCACAGATGCTCAAAAGGGTTTAGGCCTGGAGACATGCTTGGCCAGTCCATCACCTTCACCCTCAGCTTCTTTAGCAAGGCAGTGGTCGTCTTGGAGGTGTGTTTGGGGTCGATATCTTGCTGGAATACTGCCCTGCGGCCCAGTCTCCAAAGGGAGGGGATCATGCTCTACTTCAGTATGTCACAGTACATGTTGGCATTCATGGTTCCCTCAATGAACTGTAGTTCCCCAATGCCGGCAGCACTCATGCAGCCTCAAACCATGACACTCCCACCACCATGCTTGACTGTAGGTAAAACACACTTGTCTTCGTACTCCTCAACTTGTTTCTGCCACACACAATTGACACCATCTGAACCAAATAAGTTTATCTTGGTCTCCTCGGACCACAGGACATAGTTCCAGTAATCCATGTCCTTAGTCTGCTTGTCTTCAGCAAACTGTTTGCGGGCTTTCTTGTGCATCATCTTTAAAACAGGCTTCCTTCTGGGACGACAGCCATGCAGACCAATTTGATGCAGTGTGCGGCGTATGGTCTGAGCAATGACAGGCTGACCCCCCACCCCTTCAACCTCTGCAACAATGCTGGCAGCACTCATATGTCTATTTCCCCAAGACAACCTCTGGGTATGACACTGAGCACGTGCACTCAACTTCTTTTGTCGACCATGGTGAGGCCTGTTCTGAGTGGAACCTATCCTGTTAAACCGCTGTATGGTCTTGGTCACCGTGCTGCAGCTCAGTGTCAGGGTCTTGGCAATCTTCTTATAGCTTAGGCCATCTTTATGTAGAGCAAAATTTATTTTTTTCAGATCGTCAGAGAATTCTTTGCCATGAGGTGCCATGTTGAACTTCCAGTGACAAGTATGTGGGAGAGTGATGACACCAAATTTACCACACCTGCTCCCCATTCACACCTGAGACCTTGTAACACTAACGACTCACATGACACCGGGGAGGGAAAATGGTTAATTGGGCCCAATTTGGACATTTTCACTTAGGGGTGTACTCACTTTTGTTGCCAGCGGTTTAGACATTAATGGCTGTGTGTTGAGTTGTTTTGAGGGGACAGCAAATTTACACTGTTATACAAGCTTTATACTCACTACTTTGTACCAAAGTGTCATTTCTTCAGTGTTGTCACATGTAATGATATAATCAAATATCATTTCATGATATATATATATATATATATATTGTTTGTCACTTGTTTTAATATTTTACAGGAGTTATTCCACGGTACAACTTTAGATCTATTTACTTAAATATATCCAAACATTTAGTTTTGCTTTTCAGTGTATCATTTTATTCAGGTCTTTTCAGTTATTAAATTTTTATAAATGAGAAGTTTAGTTATTCCTTCAAATCTCTGGCTGTGTGTAATCATTTAGTCAGCTGGATCTTCTTGCATCATATTTACTGTATATACTGTGAGTGCATGTATATATATATATATATATATATATATATATATATAAAAACAAGTTTTAATTATTGTTAAATCATTAAAATTAATGTGGAGTCTTTTACATTCCTTTATTTCTTTGGATATTATTCATTTAAATTAATTATATTCATTGCTATAATTTTTATCATTGTTATTATTAACAATAATAATAATAATATTTATTTTCCTTTCCTTTGAAACTCAAACGTGATGGTATGGTTACATAGCTACAAGACTTATTTTACTTTATTACTTCATTATTTCACAAAATGTTGCATATGTGGATTTATTTGCTCCAAAAAATAAAAGGAAATGCACATAATGACTTTCCAATGAAAATCAGTAGCTTTTCAATTTATACATATTGATGTAAATGTCCTTAACACTGCCACATAACATTTTACACCTAGAAATATTTAACAGTAATAAATGACTTTTATAATTCCTATCAGTACCATTTTTCCCCCCAATAATTGTCAATAATTTCCTAGAACGTGCTGTGTAGGGTGAGGATTAGACAGACTTTATGATTCATACTTTGTAAAATAAAAAAGCAAGATTCATGGGCCCACAGTCTTTATTTGATTGTTCACATTTGTGACAGACTTGTATGGCATGTATTTCAAGAGTTGAGGTCTCATAGAAGCATTAGCACCAGATGCAATGTAAACTCTGAAATAAGTTAAATTTCCATTCTGCATCCAATTCAGCAACACAGACTGACTGATACAGTAGGCCATCCATACTCAAAAGTAGTTTTTACTAGAGAATTGACAAACTCATCTTTGGTTTTGAATGGAGATTAAAGGAGCATATGGAGCGTCATATCACAGGAGACATGTCATGTACATTTACACCCTCAGCTCCGGATTCCAGAGCTTACGACTACCCAAACCCATATTTCCCATTGCTAGAAAATTGCAACAAATGTTTCAGAATGGTCCAACTGTCTGTATATAGTTTAAGGCAAGGGGCCTCTACATTGTTCCATTTGGCTCGCATGATTGTCCTGTGAGCCAACAAAAAAGCACATCTGTCTTGGAGAGGGTCTTGTGGAATTTGAACTGTCCAGTGGATAGGCAGAGGAAGCCTCATGGAGGTCATCTAAAATAGTCCAGTTGTAATCATCAAGGTTGCTGACAGAAAGAGGTATGTGTCTGTTTTGCTCTATGACAGGTTGATCTACTGTTGGTGGTTCACTCACATATCTTCTCAAGGGGGCGCCACTACACAATGAATGACAACAAGATAACCAAAAGGTAATATCAAATTTAGCCATAAGGTGTCTAATTTCTTAATGGGTTTGTTCACCCCAAAATTTAAATCCTCTCATGATTTACTTACCTTTAAGCCACCCAGATGTGTATGACTTTCCTTCTTCAGCAGAACCGAAGTGAATGTTTTTATAAGCAGATTTCAGATCAATTTGTAGCAACATTTGGGCCAAGTTATCACTCAAGCTCTTTCAATGTTTTTTCTTCTTTTAATAAATAAATAGGCAGAAAATACTTTAAAAGCATTATTCCCCAAATTAAATAAATATTGAGTTTACAAAATGAAAATAAATGATAGCATTTTCTTGACACGTTTTTTAAAAATTTTATTTAAATTTATCATGCATTTTATTTACAACTTTATTTTAATTACTATTTTACTTTTAATAAATGTACTTTAAATGTCTGTAAACTTATTTAGTTAAGATTTACACCACTCAAATAAAAAAATTAAAATAAAAAAGTTTGAACAATTTATATTGGTAAGTATTTATGGGGCATTTTAAACCCACCATTTTTGTTTTACCCTTTATAAACAGAGAAGTTTTTCATTTTCCAGGCAACAGGTCTTTTTATTTCCACAATGAATATTTGCTTGTGGTAGCTAATTATTACTGTAGGCTACCTCGCGCACTAGCGTTCATTCTCAACATCTGCAATTTTTTGGTATTTTGGATCAGGCTGTCTTATTACAGGCCTATTTGACAAAATACACCTTTCTTTTTATATGTTAGGAGTGGTATTGAGGCAACGGAAATGCTGATGTCCTGTCCTGACTTTCAGTAAAACAAAATGCTCCTCCAGGCAAATCTCGCCATTTCGCTTCAATTCCGCAAAGCTCCCATAAAGTGAGTCACATTCACTGATTGGGACGATTGGGACCACAATCGGCTACGATATGTATCATACAGTCTGACATAATGTCGCTCAGTGTGCCACGGTGCTATCAATGCCTTCATATGCTACATATGTGGCTCAGGTTGTAGAGCGGGTAGGCCACTAATCACAGGTTTGGTGGTTCGATTCCCGGCCCACATGATTCCACATGCCGAAGTGTCCTTGAGAATTGTAATTTTTTTGGTTAACTAATACCTTTAATGGTGGATTGGTTCTTTAATAGAATGACTCCTGAGGGATATTACCTGCTTGATTTTGATGTTGAACCATTCCACGGAAGTCTGTAAACACCTCCTGCTATTTCAGCAAGCCAGCGCACATCTGCAGGGACTTCTGGGATCCACTCCAAAAATCTTGCAAACATCAACAGTACACAGATGAAGTAAAAAAGAAAAACTCCAAAACTACTACAAATAGATAGATAAAAATAAAATCTATCTATCTATCTATCTATCTATCTATCTATCTATCTATCTATCTATCTATCTATCTAAATTCTTATTAGGTTATAATATATAACCTAATTCAATAGTTCTCTGTATATAGTATAGGAAGTGAGTTAAATAGTGAGTGATGGTACTTACCTTTGTGCTGCTGAGTAAACTGATTCAACTGGTAGTGTGTAAGGCATCAACATGTATGAAGCCACACGCATCGGCAGCATACCAGTCACCTGTGCCATTAGACCATGCTTTTCTCTGCAGGCCTCACAAAAAACTGCAAGCACATGCATTTAGTACACTACATAGTTAACATAGTAATATTATAAAGTTTAACATAGTACATCTTCTTTCTTTACGGGTTTAAAATAATCCAGTGAATGCATGATCATTCTACCTTTCTTAATGGGCGTGGGCAGGTTGTCAACAAGCTGTTCATCCAACCAGCAGTGGTGGTTTTTTAAGAGGCGGAGCCTCCGCAGCACCCACTGTTTTGTGGTTTCTATGACGACTGGATTTTTATTGACTGGGCAGCAGCAGGTGGGTGTAGTCAGAGTCATATCTGCTGATGGACATGCCACCTGTAGCAAATCTACATAGAGACGTCAGCTGATATGCTCTAGAGCATAGCACACATTATTTTTGTGGATAACCGATGAATACACAATAGACTATGAGATATAAAGGGGACTCACTGTTTTCCTGGAGAAATCGGAGAGCATCTTTATACCCACTCTGACACATCTCTGCCAGCACCTGCCAGAAACATGCAGAAGAAACTATGAGGAATAGCAAAGAAAAACAAAGCAAGTTACTAGAAGGAAATACCAGCACTTGAAAGGCAGCAACAGTGTTTGAAGTACATTAAGTGGTTGGGATGAATTAATGCAGAAATTGCAGAAAAAGAAAAATTAAAAGAAATGTAAAATCAATATAGTGTTCGCCTTGCATGAATGCTGTCTTGATATGTGTAAAAATAATTGAAACAAATCAGAATATGAGTGAAGAAATTATTCAAAAGATTTAAATATTAGGATCTATCAAAATTAGACTCCTAATCTGACAACAAGTAATTCAGTTTCAAGGGCTTAAGCGATTCATGATAAATCAGGGGCATTTAACGGCACATGCTTCTCAAGGGCTTATTAAAGACATGGCTTGTGTAACTGTACTGCCATTAGTCATGCATACCACAGTCAGGCATGTGAATGTGTGTGGGTGTTTGGGCACTCTCACTTTTGGCTCTGGAGGGAACAGGGCTTTGCTCAGTCTGTACATTTTGTCGAAGTTGACTTGGATGCTGGTGTTGGTGAAACGCAGCTCGTGGAAGCTGGTGGAATTGTCTTTAGGACAGATGTCACTCTCTCCTGAGAATGGAGATATGGTGATAGTGTTCTTCAGCTCTGGCTGAGGCAGATTGTCACTGATACCACCATCTACATAACGCTGAAAGAAAGTGATGTTGCTCTTAGTCTCATTGATCATGTATTAATGAGAATGCAGAAACCAATTAGATGCAAAAGTCAGTCTAAATCAGTTCCAACAGTGGTCATTTATTTTTGTATAAATGTACACATACAGTATATGAGTAGTTGACAAATAACTTGCAAGCCCTTTTGATATTTAATCATGTAAAGAATATAATTTAGAAATAGGCCATCTGCAATTACATTTTCACTGGTTAAAATGCTAAATCTTAATATTAGCAATGAAATTACCACTAGTAAAAAACACTAATTTTTATATCTGTAATTAGCTTTGAACTGATAAAACAGTTCTTGATATAAAAATGCTGCATTACTTACATAATTAGCCACTCTTGATATCATAAATAAAAACATTTAAAATCCATAATTTGTGATGTCTGTAATTGCAATTTCACAATGATCTGTAAATCACCCCTGTTGTTATTATCAATATACACTTGTGGCCAAATGTTTGGAATAATTTACAGATTTTGCTCTTTTGGAAAGATATTGGTACTTTTATTCACCAAAGTGGCATTCAACTGATCACAATGTATAGTCAGTACATTAAAAACATGAAAAAATACTATTACAATTTGAAGAAAAAAATAAATAACTTCTTAAACTACTTCAAAAGAATCCTCCACATGCAGCAATGGCAGCTTTGCAGATTCTTGGCATTCTAGCTGTCAGTTTGTCCAGATACGCAGGTGACATTTCACCACACACGTCCTGTAGCAATTGCCATAGATGTGGCTGTCTTGTCGGGCACTTCTCATGCACCTTACAGTCTAACTGATCCCACAAAAGCTCAATGGGGTTAAGATCCATAACACTCTTTTCCAATTATCTTTTCTTTTTGTTTTTCTGTTTCAAAAGTGTCTTTTTCTTTGCAATTCTTCCCATAAGTCCTGCACCCCTGAGTCTTCTCTTTACTGTTGTACATGAAACTGGTGTTGAGCGGGTAGAATTCAATGAAGCTGTCAGCTGAGGACATGTGAGGCATCTATTTCTCAAACTAGAGACTCTGATGTACTTATCCTCTTGTTTAGTTGTACATCTGGTCTTCCACATCTCTTTCTGTCCTTGTTAGAGCCAGTTGTCCTTTGACTTTAAAGACTGTAGTGTACACATTTGTAGGAAATCTTCAGTTTTTTTGGGCAATTTCAAACATAGTAGAGCTTTTATTCCTTAAAACAATGATTGACTGACAAGTTTTTTTTTCTTTTCATTTTTGACCTAATATTGACCTTAAGACATGCCAGTCTGTTGCATAATGTGTCAACTCAAAAACAAACACAAAGACAATGTTAAGCTTCATTTAATGAACCAAATAGCTTTCAGCGGTGTTTTATATAATGTCAAGTTATTAACAAGTACCAAATTAGCAATTTAGCATGATTACTCAAGGATAAGGTGTTGGAGTGATGGCTGCTGGAAATGGGGCCTGTCTAGATTTGATAAAAAATGACTTTTTTCAAGTAGTGATGGTGCTGTATTTTTACATCAGTTATGTCCTGACATACTTTGTGATCAGTTGAATGCAAGTTGAAATATCCATGATGGGTAATTCTACGTGTACTGATGTCATTTTTTTTAGTAGTATTTCCATTGCTGATATCAAGAAATAGCATTTCAACTAGTAAAAATGTAATTGAAAGATATCTATAATTCATATTGTGCACACAATTAAATGTCATAAGAGTTTGCAATAGGGCATGGCCTTTTTTTCAGGATCAGTTAAATAAAGATCATTCATTCATCCCTGAGGGTAAAATGTATTGTTTGTAATGAGCAAAGACATTTAAATCTGGCATTTGCCAGCTATTACAAATAGCTGTGTGGCTGAGTTCAGGGTGGTCTGACTCTGTAAATCAGGACTTGGCTGACACAAAGGTGTTTGTGATCAGACCATTAGACTTGCATAATAGCTTTTATTTTTCCTTTAATAGGTCAACTTCACAGCCAAAACATTTAAAAAATTTACTAGATGAACCTCCATTTAATCCAAATACAGTTCAGGCAGATTAACTAACCTGGCTTTAATTTTTTTTATGCAAGTCATGATTAGTAATTGGCATTTACTGCATGTTAAAGAACCTTTTGTTGTTTAAATTTTTTTATTTTCCTAACATTAACTAGCCTAAATAATAAGCAGCCCTTGGCTGTCACTGTTAAGATAAACAGATGGACATTGAGATAACATCTAAACTAGCAGACCAATGAACTATTTCTATACATTGGCGCCTCCTCCCATTCAAAGAAAAGGAACACAACGTACTGAATATGGGGAGGATGATGGGCTCTGTGCAGACAAACAAAGTCACAATGTTACAAGAGGAACTAAGATTTTGTTGGAAAGCCAATGCCTACAAATCCTCTTTAGCATATTTTATATTTGGGCCAATTTTTGTTCAGTGTGCCCCAGTGACTGAAAGCATTGAACTCTGGTAGAAATGTCCTAATTCTTTCTTTTTTTTTTTTTTTTTTTTTTTTTGTGTGTGTTAAAAATGACATCACTGTTGATTTGAACTTTAACACTTACCACACCACGGAAGGCAGGAGGGATTAAAAAGCACTATATAGGAATGAAACAGCTACAAACAAGCGCCTGGGAATATGAGAGACAAAATAACCATTTGATTTTTCTTATGACTGATGATTCTGGTGAACTTATCCAACCAAATATAATGACATCATTTCTTTATGAGCATTTATCTAAATAAGGAAAATTAGAGTGATGTCATATTATGGCCATATGAAATCATTTTTATTTAGATAAAGGTATATAATAAATTGTGTGTTATCAAAGTAATTAAGTAAGTTGCTGCCGCCTCGTTTCTATGACGGCATGTCCCGTCATGTTAGCGTGTCGACAGACAATCGAATTCTGAGCTCTGTTTCTATGGTTTCTAACAGCATCCTCACCTGGATGAGTTCATCTTTGGAACAAAAGTCTGAGACCAGAACATTCTGCCCATCCATGACTCGTGTGTGAGATACACACAGTCTGCCTGAGGCAAGTGTGTGTGCATCGGAAGGCAGGTCGCGATACAGGCCTCCGCGTAACACTTTGACTAGGTTGAACGTCGGGTGCAAAGGGCCCGAATTACGCTTCCGTGCCTCCTTGGCAACTTCGATGACATCCTCACAACATTTCTCTACATCGAGACATGGACATTACACAAAGAATGAATAAAGCAATCTACAAACAATCAATTCCAGGGGAACATGAGCTGAAAAACAAAACAGTAACTGCAATACCGATATTGATCAGCAATTCACAAAATCACAAACACAATCTCTGAATGTAATAAAGCAAAGGTTGATCAGTGTCTGATTCACCATGCCCAGTTTAGATATAAGATGAAAGTGAAAGAATGCAAATCACGCTGATATCACAGACTTCCACCTTTGAGTTTTAGCTAACACGATATGAGAGTCTGAGTCCCACTTTTATTTCCTAATTTACCTTTTTTGATTGAGAATTCTTTGCTGTAACGTTACAAGTTGACTTCTAAATCAGGGGTTAGATTTTAAAAGCTAAATTTTCTTTGTAACAATTAATATCTTTCATTGATAACATTTACAAACATTTGACTATTTTACTAATTTAGTTTATAATTTTTGACTAATAATATCAATATTATTAGTCCAAAGTGTATATGCATTCGCTAATGACTTATTATTAATTGAAATATTATTATTGTTATATGTATACTTTCTAATATTACACTATTATGTAACTTTTTTTAAAGAAATTCTAAATATTCTTTTTTTTTATTATTATTTGTTACGGTTTTTTATTATTATTATTTTCCTTGTCATTATCTAGTTTGTGTATTAATGTTTTGGCAACATTATTTTTAAACGCAAATAAAGTTTTAGATTGAAAGTGGATTGAAAATCAAGGTTGTTTCACACATGGGACACTGTAGACTGGCAAACCCAAGATTTTATTTTCATTTTCATTCAGAGTTTTCATCCCACTGTAGTGTTGATCAAATAGTTTATGGAACGCAACCTGTGTGCTTTGAACCTACAACCTTTTTTGTTCCCACCAACATATATATTTAACCACCAACCTAAATCTGATTATAGACATTTCAAATAGTATTTTCTTTTTAGAATCGAAATTCCAAAGAAACCCCACAATCAGTAGAAATCAAATAAATACTGACTTTCAAGCTGTGTCTTAAAAATTGGTGTGCTGTCTACCAAGACAGCATTTTTGGGCATCATAGTTTTTGTTAATCTTTATGCGATACTCAAAAATGCTGTCAGAAACAGACTTGGAGAGACTTACATACATACCTAGACATGCCTCAGTAGTGAGCACAGAGGCAGTGAGGGCCCCTGCGGAGGCTCCATAGATCTTAGTGGCCCCACGGACGAGATAGGGCGCCTGTTCCAGAAGACAGCTCGCAACCCCTATGTGATAAATCCCCAAAAATCCGCATCCAGCGAAGGAGAGATTCCACCCACCCTTTAAATCAAACATGACTGCCAAATATAGTTGCTGAAATATTAGGACGTTAGTTTGTTAATTAGTTAGTTTGGACTAAACATCTTTTATAGGCCCCCACCTCCGTGTTTGTGAGAGTCTCTGTGCTGTTTTTGTGATTTTTGGTCTTAAATGATTGCGTCTGACAACGTTAGAGCCAATAGAAAACATGCGGCAGCCCCAGAGAAATACAAGCTAGAAAGACCATTGTGATTAAACAGTGTTTACAGAATGGGTGGAGCTAACCGGCACGGAAGTTATTCCTAATTGGTCATGTTAATAATGCGTCTTAATTATTTTATTTTTTTTCCTAATTCATATGTTCGCTTTGAATTTTCACAGTGTCATTAATTAGCTATAAATTATTGTCTAGATCACTGCTGGAGCACTATATGGAACACGTTGTCACGTGGTACATGTTTATTTTCTCAACGCTGCGTCATGGTGTTAATATCCTATTCGTTTGAGATTAAAGCTTTTAAAAGCGTTTTTATAGACACTGCTGTGGCGGATTGTTATTTATATATAAGGCACCAATCATTGGATGAATAGATTTAAACAGTTATAAATGAATATACAAATGCCTCCAGAAAGAAAAAGAAAAAAAAAAACGCTGTGGGATTTGCATAAGACTCAATAGAGGCTTTGGCTTTCTGAGCAGTCATGCGCCCCCTGGAGGAACATTTTGTCAATTACAACTTTTTACTAGTTGCTTATACAATAGTATCCGTCACACCAATTTATGCGCTTTGAAAACGAGTCTATCTTTTATTTATATGTGTGGCAACACTTTATAATAACTTTCTTTTTTATTATTATAGTATTCTTAATCGTATTCAAATTCATATATTCAAATAGGTCAAGTACTCCTTTCTGACCCATGTTGTTCTGAAAAAACAAATGACATTATTAATCTTTTAATTATTATGGCAATGTTTTATATTCATAAAACAAAAACAACTCAAAAGAAACCCTCATATATTTGCTTTTGTAGTACTGATCTCACAATATGCATTGAAAGCCTTTCAAACATGATATCACAAAACAAAAAGCTTGTAAAAACAATAAAAATGTTAAAGCTTTTCAAATTCATGTAACTGCCCTAATATTATATAGCACTTTTTATCCCAGTATTTATTTTAATTTATTATTATTTATTTAGATTATTATTTATATATTGTTTTTACATATAAATTCATTTTATGTTTTAGTTGTTGTTGTTATTCTCTGATTCACACTCTGAACTGTACCATAATGCCTTACATTTGCCTTGTACTTTTTGCATTGAACTTGTCTGTTATTGAACTAAATAAAAGAAGGGAAAAAGTACTCCTTGCTGCAGACTGTAGCGTGATGGCGTAGTGGATCTAATCCCATGTGAATTGGATTTTAGTGATGTAGTGTATGTTTTAATGCGCATGTGTAATCATTTTAATGTTTTGTTTTATTACTGTAGCGTACTTAACGGTCATTAATACAATATATATTCATAACACACACACACACACACACACACACACACACACACACACACACACACACACACACAAACACACACACACACACACACACACACACACACACACACACGCATGTTGGTCTACCTATCATTATGAGGACTTTCCATGTACTGTACAAACTATAGATTCTATACCCTAAACCTAACCTGCACAGAAAACTTTCTGCATTTTAACATCTTCAATAAAACATTGTTAAATGTGTTTTTTAAGCTATTTAAATTATATGTCCTCATAAACCACATTTATAGCATAAAACCTTTGTAATTACCAGTTTGTAACCTAAACAAACCCCCCACACACACAAATATATTAGGGCTGCACAATTAAATCGTGGCATGACACTGTGGGATTATTTAACTGCAAAAGGCTAAAACGATTTAATTAAATGAATAGATAAATCAAGCAGTTGGCTTCAAAGTCTATGCATGCAGATCTGTCCTGTCTGTATTGTGTATACGCATAATTACAGAGTATTCGGAGCGGTTCTCTACTCCACAACTTCATCTCGAGCTCAGAGTAACAGATGCACTCCATTTGGTTTCGTGTGCTGAGTGCGTCATTTTTAATGTGCTCCAGACTCACTTTAATTTCACTTTTCCATACTTCCAAGTAGGCCTATGTTTGACCACTTGCCTACATGTTAATATACAAATAATTAACCACATGGCATTTATCTATAGCGGAGGAGATGTTAAACTGAGGAGCACATTATAGTGAGGCATATATTGCTTAATTTACATATTTGTTTTCTGTGGATGAAGAGGGAAAACAAGGAAAAGTAATTTACGAAATGGTAAATGGTCTGCACTTATATAGTGCCTTTCTAATCTTAATGGTATTCAAAGCGCTTTACACTGTGACTCATTCACCCATTCACACACCAATGGCGGCAGAGCTGCCATGCAAGGTGCTAGCCTGCCATTGGGAGCAACTTGGGGTTCAGTGTCTTACCCAAGGACACTTCGGTATGTGGAGTCGTGTGGGCCAGGAATCGAACCACCAATCCTGCAATTGGCAGCCGACCTGCTCTACCACCTGAGCCACAGCCGCGAAATTCACGATTATGACCATTTTAAAAGCTTAGCTATATTAAACAAATGTCTCAGTGTAAACGTCTCAATTGATTAAGATAAAGCTAACAACATGATTCTTAAACAAACTTCTGATTATCCCAGAATAACATTTGTAAATGAATCAAACAACCAATTAAAATAATAATACCATTGTGCCAACCATTATCTTAATTAATAAACGTGGTTTAAAATAATCACTGCCATTGGATCAAACGATTTTTTTTATATACATTTCTTTTGGCCATAGTCATTTTAAGTCTATGCCCTGATGGGTGCATCTCAAAAGTAGAGTTGCTTTGCCTTCATATGGATAAAAATGACTTTGGAAATTGAATTTATCACCAATTATCATATCTAGATATTTTACATTTATGCTAACTGATTTATAAGTAGGGCCTATACTTCCAGCTCTTCTTTGGCTCCCAAAACATAGCTCTTTTGTCTTTGCGATATTAAGATGTAATAACTAATTATCAAACCAAAGGACAAGACTATCAATATACTTCAAATAAGATTTCCTCCTGACATGAAACCAGAGTCATATCATCAGCCTACTTTATAAGGGAAAAATGACTGTTAAATACTCTGCAGTTCATTGATATGAACAGAAAACAACAGAGGAGATTATACACATCTTTGAGGTTACCCAGAATTTAAGACCAGACAATAAGAGACAATGTTGTTGATACAGACTCGCTGAGGCCGTTCTTTGAGGAATTTCTTAATTCAAGAAACCATCCAGCTACTAACACCCAAATCATATAAATGCTTTAGGAGAAGATGAGACTGAACAGTATTAAAGGTATAAAAATAATTCTAGGTGTTAGTTTTATCCAGATGATGTTGGACTTTTTTCAAGAGAGTGAAATCTACAGTGCTGCGATTAGCTTGATAGGCAAATTGCAAGGGATCTATGGATCCACCTATTTGAGATGACAATTCTTTGCATACCATACGCTCCATACATGTGAGAGCAATGGGTCAAAAGTCATTCAAAGATTTTGCATGGGGTGACTTGGGCACTGGAATGACAGTGGAATTTTTCCAGGCCAAAGTTACAAAACCATTATCTAAACAATTTTGAAACACCCATAATTTTGCTGCACATTCCTTTAAACTTTTCCCTTCAGACCATCTGGGCCAGGAGCCTTATGAGGTTTAATCTTATGAAGCACTGTGATAACCTCCTTCTCCTTTATAATCTTAGGTTGTGACTGAGTAATCATCGTTTCACTACAGACAGTCAAATTACTCAAATTGCTTTTTTCAAATCTTGAATAGAAAATATTTAAATTATTTGCAATACTAAAAGGGTCCTCGTACTGTTGGACTGGTTTGCTTTGTCAACCCATCATTGTAATCAGTCCTCTCCTCGCATCTCTTGCATTTCCAGTTTTAAGTTTCTCCTCAACGTTCTCTTTCTATTCCTTCTGTGCATGTTTTATCATACGTTTTATCACCTTATTTAGCTCTTTTACATTCTGCGAGTCATTTAGCAGAAAAGCAATTTTCTTCATATTTAAATCATTTTTCAAATATTTGTTAATTCATGTGTAGAGCGGAGGAGTCATTCTCTCTCTCTCTCTCTCGAACCATCGTCACCGGCCCCCTTTATCCCTTGCGCACCCCCATCAGGCTGATTGGGGACTGGGCCTGCATAGTTCCAGCCCGGCCCCGCCCTCCTCCGCTCTACACCATGGTTCTTTAACAATTCATAATTACTGCAGCATTCTTGATAATTAAAAAATACATCCCATTCAGTGCTCTCAAAACAACCTGTTAGCTCTTCAATTTAATCCCTTGTCCATGTTGAAGACTTAGTCCTCTTTAATAGCTGCCTATATTTTGGTAAAATGGATGACATTGATCCGAGGGTACACATTGGCACATTCCACGTTGCCAAAACATTTGTCCAGAGTCTTATCCAATCTTGTATTTTGTTCAAGATTTGGCAAAACATAGAAACATCACATTTATTAAAATCTCCAAGCAAAAAGATTGGCAGAACTCATCCGCAGAATTGCACAGCACTTTGTTGTAACTGGAGACCAGGTCTGGATTGGTAATCTGGCATATCAGACATTTTCCCGGTGGGACGACGCACTTAGGGGCCAATCAGGGGCGGGCCATCGGGAAAACCAGGAGGGCTGACATTGAAACGGGCCGCGATAAACTGAAATGAGCCGCCGCGTTATTCAGAACGGGCCACAAAACGGCGTTGTGATATGCAGAATGGGGGTTGGGGGGTGTCTAGCCCAAAAATTGTTGGGCCAGATTTTGAAGGCTGCCCCCTTCGGCATATTGTGGCGCCATTTTGTGGCCCATTCTGCATAACGCGGCAGACCATTTCAGCTTTTCGCGGCCCCGTTTTGCGTCCGGCCCATCGGGAAAAGTCCCGGTTCTCCCGATGGCCAGTGCGCCCCTGATTGTCAACATCCTCTGTCAGCCATGTCTCCATAACATAGCCTATTTGCAAATATGTACATATTTGAACAGTGATTTATAGGCCTATATTAAAGTATCAAGTAGATACAAAGTATCATAGCCATTCAGTTTGTTGACAAACATGATAAAGATTCAATTTGTAGGCATGCACTTAATTCAGAGCAGCTCGTTCAACTTTTTCCATCAGTTTAATAATAAGGAAAAAAAAATCTAATTATTTTTTTAATTAAATGTGACTTTTGCTCACCGAGTTGTTAATTTAGGCTATTCGACGAAATAATTACAAAGCAGTGCTTTGAAAGCACATAATAAATTCACCATAAAACAGTATAAATTCTTACAGAAGTATGTTTGTTACTTCTATTTCTCACTCGCACAAATTAACAGTTTTCTTCCATGCTCGCGGAGCCGCCCCGACTGGTGCTGATGCTGAGCACCATCACTGAGAGAAAATCCCATTACATCATCTCTCCTCCACCCGATTGGCTACAGGTCAAGACGTATGCAAAGCAGCACGTCTTTAACAAAACAATCAGGGGCTGGCGGATATCAAATGCGTTCTCTTCGACCAAAATATTGTAACAAATCTATTCCTTAAAGCTTTTCGTTGTGTGATCGCTTTAAAGGATGGCGGAAAGCGAGGTGGACACGCCGAGCACCCCGATAGAATACGAAAACAAATACTTCGAGTATCATGGAGTTCGACTCCCTCCTTTCTGCAGGGGCAAGATGGACGAGATCGCCAACTTTTCGTTAAGAAACAGCGACATATGGATCGTCACGTATCCCAAATCAGGTATTTAAATGCACCCGCCAGAATAAAGCTTTCAAGGTGCATGCTTCCTTAATCGAGGATGCAACTATCTAAGGTGTTATGCAATAACGGTGCCTCTGAGTTCTTTAACGTCACGTATGCATTTTAAAAACGACAGTCACTGCATATGTCTATTTTAGATCATGTTATTGGTTTAGGATATCCCAAAGCTCGTTTCGGAGTGCTTGTGGACATAAAGAATATGCATATTTATTTATGCTCATCATTTAAGATGCCATAGGCATTTTAATTAGTTTTTAAATTCTGGACAGATTAACATTTTGTTTGCCTATATGCATGACTCATCAATGACATTGGCGATATAATCTGTAGACTATTGACTAAAAAACATAAAAAAAAACACACACCATTTTGAACCACAAGAGATGCATTCTAATAATAAAGTTAAAAGTCATGCATTTTTTAGATTGCTTGGTCTTTGGCCGGTATGAATGATTCATTAGAGCTGGGCGTGTTTTTGTGCATTCATGTGCGAAAAAGCGAGTTTAAATGTTTCCCATGCCCCACGAGTGCAATTCAGATGCAGGCCCACTGCAGAGGTGCTGCGCGGTGCCCTCTGTGTGTGTACGGGTGGGTCTCCTGATAGGATATAGCGCACCATAACGCACGCATGCTTGTTGCTATGTCGATTGACTCATGTAAAAAAAAAATTGGGTAAAAAAAAAAAAAAAAAAACACTTTGGACTGTTAGTGAAGGCATCCCATGCTATTTTTGTCCTGCATAAAAAAGTAAGCTGTAGGCAGGAAAGTACAGGTGCATGCGAGAGCCATCTTATCTTCCACTTTCCTGCTTGCACAGCAAGAAAAGACACTAGAAAAACAAAGACAACAGATTGGGCCTGTACACCAGTACAGTCACAGGCCATCTAAATGGAAGCAGTTTGATACAGATACCATGAAAAAAGCCTAAGGCCATGTCCACACTATTCCATTTACCTTTTCAGTTCCTTAAAGCCATAGTTTTCCCAAAGTATGCGGTTATGGTGTATGTTTGGGAGGAAAATGCCTTTTGAGTAGATGAGGCATAAACGAAGCAAAATGTATGCCTTTTCAAACAAAAATGGATTAGTGTGGACGTGGATTATGACCACTAGTGAAAACGAGGTCCTAATGTCTAAGGCCACGTCCACACTACGTTTTAGTTTGGAAACGCTTTGATTTAGCTGTTTACGGCTCTCATCCACACTGGAACAGCATTTTCCTTTGGTGAAAACAATGACATTAGGAAACTAAAAACTGAGGTTTCAGATTTAAGATTAGACTCTAAGATTATACACTTTTCAATTTGAGAACCCATACGTACGCAATGCAATATACTGTGTTGCGCCTCTCATTCACACTAGAACAGAGTTTTCCATGGTTTCAAAAATGCCCTTTATATCTACAGTGCATACTTTGGAAAACGGTGATGTAAAGACATTGAAAACTAATTATTGTGGATGTGGCTTCTTGTGAAAATGTTCCAAAGAGCGTCTTGAGTGCTTCAATGGAAACAAGGGACATGACTTTTTATTTGAAGGAGTTAACAGTGTCACAAATTTGCCTAGTGCCAGGATAGACAGACATCAGGGAAGTAGGAATGATTGTGTGAGGGTCTGAAATTGCTTTGCTTTGCCTAGACTGTTGTGTCGCACCAGCATCTGTGTAATTGAGCGAACGGAGGGAAGGCCCAGCTCTGCTGAATGTTACACGCTGAAATGTGTGTCTCCAGCGGGCCGTGATTGATGTCAAGGCAATAGAGTCACACGTTGTACTGGCACTCAGTTCTGCAGGATAAAAAGACATCACTGTCTTGTGAGTTTTGGTGTGCAGGGAATGGCAGAGTTGGTGCATACTCTGATGTTTCTAATCAAGATCTGAATGAAATTAACCGAATAAATATTTCATCCAAAAGTGCAAATTCTCTCACCATTTTCTCACCCTTATGCCATCCCAGATTTGTATGAATTTCTTTCATCAGCTTTCAAAAGAAGATTTTTAGAAGAATTTCTCAGCTCTTTTGGTCCATACAATGCAATGAATGGGTGCCAACATTTTGATGCTCCAAAAATCATATAAATCAGCATAAAAGTAATCCATATGACTCTAATGGTTACATCAATGTTTTTAGAAGAGATATTAGGTGTGAGTGAGAAAAGATCCATATTTAAGTCATTATTTTCTCTGCTCAGTCAGTCACCACTTTAACTTTCACATTCTTCATGAATATTGCCCCCTACTGGGCAGGGAGAAGAATTTCTAACATAAAGGACTTGAGAGTCAACATTTTGGCATCCATTCACTTGCATTTTATGCAACTACAGAGCTGAAATATTCTTCTAAAATCTTAGTTTGTGTTCTGCAGAAGAGAGAAAGTCATACACATCTGGGATGGCATGAGGGTGAGTAAATGATGAGATAATTTACATTTTTGGGTGAATTTTCCCTTTTATATTTAAAAATGTTCAGATTTATGTTCCTCCACATTAAATAATTTAATGACATTGTGGGCTGAAGTTTTAATACTTTTTCAAATGTTTACTGAAATACAGATATCAGTTATGAGATGAAAAAATAAATACTCAGAGGAAGAAATTACTCAGTTTAAGGCTGTAAATACACATTGAGACCACATTCCCCATTCACTTATGATTGCAATCAAGTTTAAATGATTTAATCTCTTTGAGCAATCTCCTCTTTGAACAAATGCCTAGAAAATCATAAATCAATAATGTAAATAAAAGGTCAAGGAAGGTTTGATAACTTAAGTTGGGTTAATAAAATAACTTCACTTTGTGTGTTTTAATTATGTTTTCAGACACTGCTGTTGTGTTTGTGTATTATTATTAATATTATTATTTTTTCATACAAAAATCTCTGTTGCAAATAAAACAAGTTATCCTTTCTATAAGCATAGGTGTTTCAGAAGAAAACTGATTTATTATTGAGAGATCCATGTCATTGAGGCACTGAACGATAGATCTCCCCTAAAAACCTGGATAAATAGACTTATTTCAGATCTTAAAAGCTAATAAGTTTATATATCTGGAATTAATTATTAAATGCATCTGTACAGCAAATCAAGTTTTTTTGTTTGTTTTTTTAGCAATATTTAATATACTGCAACTGTATGGTGTATCGCTGAGGGAGTGTCCTGGATATTTTGTTGTTTATTTTGTATCTGACAATGTAAACAAACAACAAAACTGCTGAATGGAAACAAAAGTGAATTTTTATGTCTACTTTGTATCATGCCGTTGATTTGTTGTTCCATAAGGTCAACAAAGAATTTCGGCAACATCATGTTCTCTTCTAAACCAAAGCTGAAATGCTAGAGGGAAGTCTCCAGAAGCACATGTTCTCTAAAACATTTCATCATTAAGGGGCAAACGTCAGAAGTGAAAGAGGACATTGATAAGCCTCGGAACGCACTCACACACAAGACTGAGGGGAAAAAAAAGTTTATGAATATTTGATGGATTAAAATGTATTATTGTATATGGAATCCAAACTTATTGGTGTATTTTTCACGCCCATTTTCTTGTGATTAACAAATCTATTGCCACTTAACACTTTGTCCATTCCACAATTACTGTTACAATTAATTTGTTTTGTATATATTTTTTTTCAAATGTTCTCTTAGAATGTGTTTCCTGAACGTCACTTACAAATAACTAACATTGGGTTCCAAATCAAAAACCCTCACTGAAATTTGCTTGACATAAAAGCTCAAATCAAGACCAATCAGACGTTTGTTCAGTGTTAATAAGCTCTTTTAGCCAACGATATGTAAGCTAATATAAGCTAAGTCAGAAAGATTCCTAGAGGATGTCCTTATAATGTTTTTGGTTGCATATCACCATAAATGCCTACTCATAAGGTTGCCATTAATGACATCTAGGCTTTAAGTAAGCCTGGGAACAATGGAGACCATCATAAAGGACTTGACAAAGATCAAGTTTCCAACACTGATTACTGGGTAGGTAAAAGCTCAGTTATCCACATTTGCAAAATGAATACATATTTAGGGAGTGACTATTTGCACTAGGTGTATCTGTGCGCAGCTATTTGCACACAAGTAGTCGGGTGGAAACACACAATAGAAGACAAACTGCACCCCGTAGTGTCACTGCAATGTAATGTAATGATGATGTGGATGTGCTTTTCTTGTGCAGACGACCCGGGTTCAAATCCAGCGTTTGTCCCATTTTTCCCATCCTGTTTCATATCTCCACTCTTATTATTTCCTTTAATACTACATATAATAATAAATAGAAATGAATATAAATGTTGATTTCTTCATAGTGATTTAGTCACAATGAAGGTCAGAGAGTTGAGAGAAAGGTTTGATCTGGTTAAAATAAACCATGGTTTTAAATGGTCTGCACTTATATAGCGCTTTTTTAACCTTAGTGGTTTTCAAAGTGCTTTACACTGGGAACTCAGTCACCCATTCACACACCAATGACAGCAGAGCTGCCATGCAAGGCACTAGCCTGCCATTGGGAGCAACTTGGAGTTCAGTGTCTTGCCCAAGGACACTTCGGCATGTGTCATGTGGCCCGGGAATTGAACCACCAACCCTGCGATTAGTGGCCGACCCACTCTACCACATGAGCCACAGCCACCCCATATATAATACTATTGTAGTAACCATGTTTTTTTGTCGGAAGTCACAGTTTTAATGCAGTAAACCAAAGTGTTACTGCAGTATTTATGGTGCACTATACTTACTGTAGTAAAACAATAGTTCATTTTTGCAAGAGAAGTTTAGGGTTAGGTTTATTGATAGGGGTTAGTGTAGGGTGTTTGTTGGATTCTAAATAAACACAATAAACATGCTGTAGTGATGCCTCTACTACAGTGATGTTATTATTGAATTAAGTGTGCAAATAATATCTGCAACTATTTGCAAAGAATTAATGATTAGTAAATGAAAGAAAAATGCTTTTTGTTGCAATTTACATTTAACGAATAGCCTCTGCCATAAATGTATCTGAACACATCTGAAGAACATTGCTAACTCAATTAAATATTGGCTAACATTAAAAAAGGTCTTGGAGTGGCTTGTTATTGGTGTTACAGGTGAAGCTATATTCCAACAAATGCACTTACATTATATATCTCATAAGTGCAGCAAGCTGGCAAAGTTTAACCATTTATAATACATCCCATGTGACTATATGTACTTTCTTTCTCTTGTGCACATAGGTACGAGTTTGTTACAGGAGGTAGTGTATCTGGTGAGCCAGGGAGCTGACCCAGATGAGATCGGGCTCATGAATATTGATGAGCAACTTCCTGTGTTGGAATACCCACAGCCGGGATTGGAGATTATCCAGGCACAAGTTCTCTCGTTTTGACACAAACACATTAAACAAAACAAAGACATCAATGAAGCATTGATCTTAGCCAATACTGAGCAGAATAAGAAATAAAATGTGATCTCTTAAACTGATAAAGTGCAGTTTTGTTTTTTGTTCTGTAGGAACTGACATCGCCTCGTCTGATCAAAAGCCACTTGCCATACCGTTTCCTGCCCACAGCAATGCACAATGGAGAAGGCAAGGTTAGTCCTAATACACAAGGTTTTAAGCAGACAACAGTGGCTACACAACACTATCGTTGGGTTAACATGACTTCATGGAGTGTTAAAGTGATAATACACCCAAAAATGAAAATGTGTGTGTTATTTACTCACCATTACTTCAATCAAAACCCGAATTACTTTCTTTCATTGGTGGAACACAAGAGGAGATGTTAGGTAAAATGTTATGCATTAACAACCCCAGTCGCCATTCACTTTCATTGAATGAAAGAAAGAAAGATGCAATAAATGTGAATGGTGACTGAGACTGTCAGTCCCATTCTGGTAGGCCTTTGAAAAGCAAATTACTTCCCTTTTGGTTTGATTAGGCCTTTATGCAAATATTTCCATGTGTTTTCTGTAGGTGATATACATGGCCAGGAACCCTAAAGATCTGGTGGTGTCCTATTATCAATTTCATCGCTCTTTAAGAACAATGAGCTACCGTGGAACATTCCAGGAGTTTTGCAGACGATTCATGAATGACAAGTGTAAGTGAGACAAACACAGTCACATGAGCTACATAAGACAGAGTCAACATTTTGTTAAAAAGCAAAGTGTGTGAGAGCATAGAGGAACTGGAATTGAGTTTAACTCTTTCTCTCTCTCTCTGTAGTGGGATATGGCTCCTGGTTTGAACATGTTCAGGAGTTCTGGGAGCAACGCATGGACTCCAATGTTCTCTTTCTGAAATACGAGGACATGTACAAGGTACAATGGAGGTTACTCTGGCACAAACACATCCACTCATTACATCCACTCACCCTGCCTCCCTTTCTGGCGATGTTCTGAACAGAATGCCACTTTACATGTAGTACTTGTACTGGTTCAACATGGAATACCCAGATGACCTGACAAAATGAGCAGTAAACAACCAGGCAAAATTTGTGGAACACAGTATGCGCTTGACCATCAAATTGCCGTATAAATGAACTGAAGAAATATCAGCTGCGATTTTGAACCTTAACATATGCAGTAAGCCATATGTATTCCATTCCTTTTCTAGTCTCTTTTTAACCTCCATACGTCTGATCACATACGTCACATTTTCTGCAGTACAATCTGTGCAAAGACACCCCTGACCACCCATAAACACTTGTTGCTACATTTTATTCCAATGTGCTAATGAAAAACTGAACTAATGTCATAAAAGATAACTGTTCCTGGAAACACCCTCTATAGGTAGAAGGTGTTAATGTACTGTATGTGCTCGAGAGGGATGTCACTGGAAGTCAATCTGCTTAAACAAATATGTTGTCGCTGTATCTGTATGGGGTACTGAGATAAAGAGAGCTCAGAGTCCAGGGTGAAAGCACAGATATTTGGTGTCATAGCATGTTACCCTATGAGGCAACAGACTTGAATGTATAGAAGCAGAACATATAGATACAGTAGAACAGTCTGTTCCTGTTTTTATCAGATTCAGTAGTCTTCATGTGGTCTAAGAGGTCACACAAAACATATAGGCAGAATATAAAGGATGCATATAATATAAATATGGGCACAGAACATCTGGTAAATAAATAACACCTGTACATAAAGGTTATTGAAATTATATATTAAAAAATGAGGTTAAATATGTAAACTGTTTCCATTATTGATGTGTTCATCTAAGACCAAGGAGTGAGTCATAATTACATAACCATAATATTGCCATTCTTTCTCTCTATCCACCTGCCTCGTGTATTTTCTCTCTGGAGGATCTGGGCACCCTGGTGGAGCAGCTGGCACGGTTCCTGGGTGTTTCCTGTGATAAAGCGCAGCTGGAGAGTATGGTGGAGAGCTGCAACCAGCTCATAGAGCAGTGCTGTAACTCTGAGGCCCTGTCCATCTACCGGGGTGAGAGAGAGAGATGAGTTAATAATGATTAAAATAAATTACGAGAAAAAAAGACAGAAAGAAAGACAGACAGACAGACAGACAGACAGACAGACAGACAGACACAGTGGACACAATGAGGCCTCTTTCTGTAGTCTGTTCCCTGAGCTTACATGACCCTAAGTCCACTAACCATGTACCTTATTAAGTCTAAAGCAGACTGTGCTTTAGATATTCTTTTAAATAAAACGGATGCCCAGATATTTGTTCTTGAGCAAAAGCAATCCTTAGTCTTTCACATGGAAGATTATTCATTGGCATAGGCAAATATATCTTTTTTTTTTTTTAAAGGCCAAAAGCGAACTTATGAGCATATTTCACTGTATATCTCTGTCTGAGAGAATGTAGCCCCTTTTCTTCATTTAATTGATGACTTAGCCCTTAGACAATCTATGTGAGTTAAAGGGATAGTTCACCCCAAAATGATTTTTCTCTTATCATTTGCTCACCCACAGGCCATCCCAGATATGTATGACTTTCTTTCCATTGCAGAATGCAAACAAAAATTTTTAGAAGACTATTTCAGCTCTGTAGGTCCATACAATGCAAGTAATTGGTGGCTAGAACTGTGAAGCTACAAAAAACAGAGCAATATTAAAGTCCACTTTTACTATAAATCTCTATTTTCTCTTTCACTTCCACATTCTTCTTTTGTTTTTTGGCGATACACATTTTTTTCGTGCATATTGCCAACTACTGGTCATTTATTCACTTGCATTGTGTGTATCTACAGAGCTGAGATATTCTTCTAATAATCCTCATGCATGTTCTGCAGAAGACAGAAAGTCATACACATCTGGTATGGCATGAGTGTGAGTAATTTATTAGAGATCATTCATTTTTGGGTGAATTATTCCGTTATTGTAGGAGTTTAGGAATGTTGGAGCATCAACTCCCACAGTGCCATCATGTGGTGAATATATGTAATGCTTCTTATTCACTTTGTGTTGTAATTTCAAAACTATATTCTGTTGCTATCTTTTGTGTTTGTTTAATTTTCTTTCTTTAGTTTTTTCTTTAAGTCTTATTTTTTAAATAAACAAAATAAAAGTTACTCTTTCTTTTAGACACATTAAGGTCATCCAGTTTTGTTGGTTCTTGCATTATTTTATAATTTGCAGTTTTGGTCTCTTTTGTTTTTGTTTTCTTGTGTCTTATTCAGTTTCCTTTTAGCATGGATTCTTGGCTTGTCATGATGGTGAAAAGTCACTGCATACAGTCGGTCTTATATAAACAGTGCACATGGAGAGATAAAGGGAGAGGGGGAGATAGAGAGAGGGGCTGAAGGTGAGTCTAAGTGATGATGAAAATATAAAACGGTCTCATTAATTGTTGAATTTCTACGCTTGAAATTGTTAACCTAGTGTGTTTTTTAACACTTACTAACCGAGTTAGTAATCCTAGATAGTCAGGTTTCTAGATTTCACACTGTATATTTGTAAACCCTGGGTTAACTAGGTTGTATACCATGTAACTTTGCACTGCAGTTCAGGGTTAGTAGCACTAGTTTGCACTGGATTTAACCTAGTATGAAAACCTTTAAGTTTGTCATTACTAGATGTGAGGTGATCTGAATCCCTTACCTAAAATCAAAAGCTCTGTTTCTGATATAAATTCTGTTTTCTTTGTCTACTGCAGGTCGTGTTGGGCAGTGGAAGGACATTTTCACTGTGTCCATGAATGACAAGTTTGATGCTGTGTACCGACAGAAAATGGCAAAGTCTGACCTTACCTTTGACTTTAATCTGTGAGGAGGCGACTCAGAAACAAACAACCAATCCGTTCACCTGCTGATCTGCTGTGCTTAATGTCACCTGATGGACGTTCCCCATCATTGAGATTTAATCTTTACATCCCTACACTTTTGCTCTTATTAGTTACACAAAAGTTACTTCTTGGAACTAATACAAAGTCCAGTCCTAAGGCTTTGTTCAGGCAGGGAGCAAAAACCTGATTTCTGTGCATATCTGACTCAAATCTGAGTTTTTGGTAGTCTGAAAAAAAGAAAAAATGAAAAACACGATCCAAGCCTCATCCAAATGTGGTTTCAAATGATGAATTTTTTTTGGAATGTGTCTCAGTCTGAACAGTCGGATTGGATTTAATATTTTTCTGTCATATAAGAAGCAATGCTTATCTGCACAATATTGTCCGGAACTGTGTCCGAGTACAACCAGTTTACTATTTTTTTCACAGTCATTCCTAAAATTCAGATTTACAATGCGTGCCCAATTATTAGGCAAGTGAGTATTCTGATCTAATCATTACTTCCGTGCACATTTTCCAACTCCAAACCATATAAACTTGAATGTTTATTGTATTCAATAATTTTTAGGTGATATGTAATTGTGTAATGAGGGAGGGTGTGGCGAAAATGATTAACACCTTATATCAAGATGTGCATAATTATTAGGCAGCTTCATTACCTCAGGTAAAACGGGCCAAAAAAGGGATTTAACTGACACGGAAAAGTCAAATATTGTAAAATGCCTTTCAGATGGATGAAACACCATTGAAATAGCTAAACTATTGAGCGTAACCACCAGACAATCAAGCGTTTTGTTGTGAGTAGTCAACTGGGGCCAAAAATCGCATGGAGAAGAAAAGGCGAAAATTAACTGCAAAAGACTTGAGAAGAATTAAATGTGAATCTACCAGGAACCCATTATCCTCCAAAGCTACCATATTCCAGAACTGCATCCTACCTGGAGAGTCCAGAAGTACAAGGTGCCAAGTGCTCAGAGACATGGCGAAGATCAAGAAGGCTGAAACATGACCACCTCTGAATATATTCACAAGCAGAAGTGTCAAGATTGGGCAAAGAAATACATGTAGACAGATTTTTCAAAGGTTTTATGGAGAGATGAAATGTGAGTGACTCTTGATGGAGCAGATGGATGGACCTGTGGCTGGATCACTAATGGACACAGGGCACCACTTCGAGTCAGGTGCCAGCAAGGTGGAGGAGGGGTACTGGTATGGGCTGCTATCATTATGGATGAGGTAGTTGGACTTTTTCGAGTTGAAGATGAACTGAAACTCAACTTTCAAACCTACTGCCAGTTTCTGGAAAGTACTTTCTTCAAGCAGCGGTACAGGAAGAAGTCCTCAGCATTCAAGAAGGCCATGATCTAAATGCAGGACAATGCTCCATCACATGCATCCAAGTACTCCACTGCTTGGCAAGCCAGCAAGGGCTTCAAAGATGCCCCAATAATGACTTGGCCCCCTTCCACACCTGACTTAACATTTATTTGTTGCACCTACTCTAAAAATTGAGAATAAACAATTGAGCTGGGAGAAATTATTTTTGTAATTTAGTTGCCTAATAATTGCGCACACTTATACATCCCCCTGAGAAAGACAAAACTCACTTTTTCTTTGTTAAACATTCAGGTTTGGGGTTCAATAACATTTTGGATTGACTGAGAGCATTGTGTTTGTTCAACAATAAAATTAATCCTGAGGAATACAATTTGTCTAATAATTGGGCATGCAATGTTAAACCAAATCGGATTTGGTGCAGTGCGAAGAAAGCCTAAAAGGCATTTTCAGAGCTTTCTCTTGTGTGTATTTGTAGAAACAGCAGTGCTTTAGACTGAAGTGTGAACACAGTGCTTGTTGAGTTTGTACATTTCACAGAGCTAGTCATATCCCAAAGGCACGTATGAAATGTGTATATATTAAAAATCATCAAGAAATTATTTTAGACTATATTCTATATGCTAAACACTAAAACCCATATAACAAACTCTCAGAGAAAATTGTTGTCTGACTGTCTGAGTGTATGAATTTCTCAGGAGGATTCTTTCAAATCATCGGCTACCAGCTGCAACAAATATGCAGTCATCCAATCACATCTCAGGTAGTGGACACCTGACCCTCATAATGAATGCTGATTGGCAACTGTCCAAAATATCTCAAAGTATGTCTGTATTCTAATTTTGTTTCTTTTCATGCACCTGTTTTTAATGGCTATACAGCTTTGACTTAAATTCCTGTACAGCTATTCATTTACAATGCAGTAAATGGTACTGAATGGGCATGGTTTTCATCTGGGAACTTGCACCTGCGAGAGTGTGTGTGTGTGTCTGTGATAATTTCTACACATTGCATTGAACAATCTCCCTCCGGCCCAGTCTGTGAATCTGCCTAAATGAGAAGGAAGAACATTTAGGGAACATTTTACACTCAATTACATGCATTTCATGATATAATGTGTCAGAAGTGTTGTTATGAGCAGATATCTCATAATTAGATCATTATGTCTCAGTTTTAAAGCATAAAGGATGCATTAAGGTAACGTTTCTTCAAAATACCAGCCGTCATAACTGTCAAGTTTAATCTCACAAATGTTCACATATCAATGAAGAAGCTCCAGAGGTTCACCTCATCACAGGCCCAAAACTGAATGCTTAATTAAATTTCCATGCATTTTCTCTTTCATTATGGCCAGTATCACGTCCACTTTCCAATAACTGCTTCTTGCTTCTGGATATATTTGTCTGGTGCCACTAAATGTCAAGAAACATAACTCTTACAGACTCTAAATGGGGGACTCTTCTTTTCATTCTTGCTTGCTGATTTATTAATAAAGTGACATCTTCGGGCCTTGAGGTTCAGTTTGCATACTGTGTCTGTTTATGCAATGCAGCTATTTAGATGATGATGATAATGATGTTTATTAATTAATGCTTTCATTTCATTTTTTTTGCCTTCGAGCATTACTGGTAAATACGCATCAAAAGGCTGTTAATACAAAGAGTGGCTTAATTCTGAGCTTCTGGATTAACAACAGTTGGAAACTGAAGCATGTTGACTACAAAGGGTTTCTAAATGAGCACAGATGGCACCAAAGTTCATTGAAGTTCCTATGGCAACAAATCAGCGCCTGTGATACACAGTGTGTCATTTAATTTGCCAGTCAAATATTTAAAAATAAATCAGTGCTGAAAATGACAGGAAGTGTTGAATAGGATCTCTCATTAGTATAAGAAAATTGTGAAACACAAAGTAACGTTGTGTTTTTCAGTATTACTCAATGCACATTTCACAAGAACAGCTTAGTAATATTAAAAGAGCCAAATCATTCTGTATCGCATTTAAATGAATACATGCATGCATGTACTGTAAGCAATGTTTTATCAGGCAAACTAACAAATGTGCTTCTTGTGATAACTTCTAAATGGACTGCTTTTATTCAAGTCATAATTATTATTTAATAAGGCATATTTAGGCTACTTTAGGTTACATGAAGAAATACATTTTGGGGGTAATTTCAGGTAGGAATAGTCTCTTACAACTACACATTTTTTTTAGATTTTATTTTTTACCACACAGGCATTGACAAAAGCTCACTTTTGAACTTTGATTATTTGAAGCAGTTTATAATTGTAAAAACACAAACAACAATAACAATTAAGCATGTCTATCACTAAAAAACAGAACGGTGTGCCATTTTAGAGAGATTGAAAATTAATTTTGTGTTTCCAAACGAATTAAACATTCTCTCCTATTGCTGTATTAATCTGTATAAAACATTGCTTAATTCATAAGTTAATTCATATGTAGAATTCACTAATGAAGCCCCATGAACCCCCTGCAGTGATTTTGTCTGCTGACAGCTGCTCATATATCACTGCAAAAATAAAAAAAATAAAAGTTTAATGGTGTTTGTATAATAACATTGTCTCACACATGCCAGATGCAAAAAAATGAAGAATTTCCACGCTGTACTTTAAAACATATTAATATATCACATGGCATGTATTAGCAAAAGAGAACCATGCTTACTTACTAATGAGTTAACTAATAGTACTATATGCTCAAATGTTGTCACACACTGTCAAACCACCAGAGGGCAGTGCAATGCAAGAGCAGATATACTTAAGGGCTCGTTCACCAAAAATGAAAATATATTCACCCTCATGCCATCCCAGATTCTTTCCTCTGCTGAACACAAATGAAGCTTTTTAAAGAGCATTTAAGCTGTGTAGGTCCATGCAATGCAAGTGAAAAAAATCACATAAAGCCAGAATAAAAGTAATCCACCTTCAGAAGTGTCTTCTTCATCATCATATTCATAGGTGTGGGTTAGAAACAGATCAATATATAAATCCTTTATTACAATAAATCTCCACCTTTGATCAGCCCTGACCAGTAGGTGGCAATGTGCATGAAGAATGCAAATTGACACAAAACAAAAGAAGAAGAATCTAGAGGTATAAGTGAAGATTTTTTAAATCTTAAATATTGATCTGTTTCTCATGCACACAAACCTATCATATCACTTTAGAAGATATGGATTTAAGCAGTGGAATTGAACGGATTACATTTATGCTGACTTTATATGATTTTTAGAGATGCAAAGTTCTGGCCAACATTCACTTGGATTGTATGGACCTACAGAGCTGAAATATTCTTCTAAATGTCTTTGTGGTGGGTGCGAGGTCGAGTGCTGGTTTGTAAATGGAGAGCAAGATCGGGAGATGAGAACAGCGAGAATTATCACCTGTCAGAGATTGTCTCTAACACCTGTTTGTCATTGCAGTGAGGGCATGAGAGGGATTTAAGGGTGAGCCTGACGCCAGAGAAGAGAAGAGAGAGTTTACACACGCATCGGATGCTGTGCACTTTGTTTGAGGCTGAAAAGAAGTTTTGATTTTGTTTTATGCTGGAAAATGTTCTGTGTTATTTAAACAAAACTTAAATAAAACATGGATTGCTGATCTGGTCCCTGCTTCCTCCTTTTTATATCCAACAAAACTGTTACAGTCTTCATTTCGGTTCTGCATAAGAAAGAAAGTCATACACATCTGGGATGGCATGAGGGTGAGTACACGATAAGAGAATTTTTGGGTAAACTATCCATTTAACAAATATTTCAGATCAGTTTACAGTATATTTATGCAGTGTTCAAACTGAGTCAGAGCTCTTTGGGGGTCCCTTTATACCCAAATAACCTGACGGTATAGTTCTAAGATAAAAGATGATTTAATGATAGTAATTTAAGAGAACCAACAGTCATATATCAAAGAATAATTATATCTCACCATTATTGAGAGGTGAAAATTAGGATTCACTCTGCCAGTGTCACTCAGTCACCGTCTGTAAGTTCCTTCAGAAAATAGCATGTGGCGTGTTTTTGTGGGTGTTTCGAATTTTCATACGTAAAAAAACTGGTTTAGGTTATTTATGAAAACTGGGACAGATGATGGACAATGTCACGTTCGGTCACTACAATCATTTGAAAAAAAAAAACTGTGTTAAGTTTCTATTATTCTGGGTTTTATTAAACACCAGGGGACCCCCAAGTTACATTATTTTGGTCTTACGGGGGTCCCTTAACTCTTATCATATCAGAGCGGATCTGACTTGCTACACTAAGAGTCACAGAGATTTAGATGCTCTACAAGATGTATATCTGTAAATTGTGTTGTCTGAGCAAATAAGTCGCTAATCTGCTGCTGGACCTTCTGTTCTTTGTTTATCGAACATGACGTTAACACACAAGGGCGAATGATGGAAGCCTGAAATTTCCTGCCAAATCAAACCCGAAAGAGGAAGCCTGAAATTTCCTGCCAAATCAAACCCGAAAGCGGAAGCCTGAAATTTCCTGCCAAATCAAACCCGAAAGAGGAAGCCTGAAATTTCCTGCCAAATCAAACCCGAAAGCGGAAGCCTGAAATTTCCCGCCAAATCAAACCCGAAAGCGGAAGCCTGAAATTTCCCGCCAAATCAAACCCGAAAGCGGAAGCCTGAAATTTCCTGCCAAATCAAACCCGAAAGAGGAAGCCTGAAATTTCCTGCCAAATCAAACCCGAAAGCGGAAGCCTGAAATTTCCTGCCAAATCAAACCCGAAAGCGGAAGCCTGAAATTTCCCGCCAAATCAAACCCGAAAGCGGAAGCCTGAAATTTCCTGCCAAATCAAACCCGAAAGAGGAAGCCTGAAATTTCCTGCCAAATCAAACCCGACTGCGGAAGCCTGAAATTTCCTGCCAAATCAAACCCGAAAGAGGAAGCCTGAAATTTCCTGCCAAATCAAACCCGAAAGCGGAAGCCTGAAATTTCCTGCCAAATCAAACCCGAAAGAGGAAGCCTGAAATTTCCTGCCAAATCAAACCCGAAAGCGGAAGCCTGAAATTTCCCGCCAAATCAAACCCGAAAGCGGAAGCCTGAAATTTCCTGCCAAATCAAACCCGAAAGCGGAAGCCTGAAATTTCCTGCCAAATCAAACCCGAAAGAGGAAGCCTGAAATTTCCTGCCAAATCAAACCCGAAAGAGGAAGCCTGAAATTTCCTGCCAAATCAAACCCGAAAGAGGAAGCCTGAAATTTCCTGCCAAATCAAACCTGAAAGCGGAAGCCTGAAATTTCCTGCCAAATCAAACCCGAAAGAGGAAGCCTGAAATTTCCTGCCAAATCAAACCCGACTGTGGAAGCCTGAAACCGTGTACCCTGAAACAAAATGTATTGCAAGCAACATTTAAATTGCAAATATTATTAAATAGATTTTACAAGGTATTATAGACCTTCTTGGTAGATTCATATGAAAATTATTATTGTTGACGTACGTTTCACAAAACAGACAGGCTGCAGTTAAAATTAGGCTTGCTTGAGCATTAAGTGTCGTTTCAAGTTCTGGCTTTCGTGCATGGACGTGTTTTTAACATGTCAGTTGGTATTATTGGTTGACTGCCACATAATGTATGATATGGCATAGTGTCTTATTCATTGTGAAACTGTGTTATCTTAATGGCATGAATCGCACTGAAGGCCTAGACTTAAAATGCACGGCCCATGGCTGCTGTTACACCTACATAGACATGCATAATTGCTCCATTTAATGCCCATGAAAGAATTGGGAAATAAAAGGTGGTAGAAATTACTCACCAGTCTGATGCTCTGATTTTTGTACCAGACTTCAAAGAGAAAGAGAAACTAAGGACTCCCAAATGAGAATAATCAGACACGAATACAAACATGATAGTAACTATACAATGGATGTTGTCTCACTTTCTGTTTAGTTCTTCATCAGCTATTTTTAAAAGCAAATACACAACACTGTAGATGATCCTGAATGTTGTAAATACAACATATACTTCATCTTAAATCATGGCAATATTTGTCTCAGCAAGATTCTCAGAACCAGCTACAACAACACCACCCACTCACCTTAATACACTCACTCATATCTGATAGCAAATCAAGTATCTATTTGCAGTAACACTTTATAATGTATGTCTTCCCTTTGTATTGTGAACATATGGGCTCTCAAGCTCAAAAAGAGAATTAAGGGAATGTTCTGGGTTCAATACAAGTTAAGCTCAATTAACAGCATGTTTTCATTACCACTGTATATGTCCCTAGAGTCTATTACATTACTGAAACCATATAGCCTATTTTGGATACAAATTTATATATGATTAAATGAAATAACCTTAAATATTATAATTTAATAACTAAGGTTTTTATGAAACAAAATTTTTATATAAAACATTTTTATATTGTTTTGTCAATCATTGCATTTAATACAGCTCTCACTTAAACTGTTGGATGATTGATTATCCAAGTCACGTCAGGTACCTCAGGGCTCAGTGCTTGGCCCACTTCTCTTCTCTATATACACAACATCACTGGGACCCATCATTCAAGCATATGGGTTCTCTTACCACTGCTATGCCATTGGCACACAGATCTACTTGTCTTTCCAGCTCGGTGACTCCACGGTGAGTGCTCGAATCTCGGCCTGTTTCATCTACAATAACACCTTCCAAAATGATCAGAAAGCTTGCGGTTACCATCGACAACCAACTCTCTTTCACCGACCACATCTCAAAAACAGCCCGATCATGTAGATTTGCACTTTACAACATCAGGAAAATAAGACCCTTCCTCTCTGATCATGCCACGCAACTTTTGTTCTGTTGCTTGTCATATCTAGACTGGACAACTGTAATGCTCTTTTAGCTGGCCTCCCGTATGCGCAATTATGCCTCTGCAAATGATCCAGAATGCAGAAGCACGTCTGGTCTTCAACAAACCCAAGGACCGTTACACCACTCCTTGACTGTTTTCACTTGCTGCCGGTTGCTGCACGTATCAAGTTCAAGGTTATGATGCTGGCATACAGAACAGCCACTGGGTCTACTCCAGCTTACCAACAATAATTCCTTCAGAGCTACATTCCCTCCAGAAGCCTGCGGTCAGCTAATGAGTGGCGCCTTGTCGTACCAACACAAAGAGTCACCAAATCACTTTCCCAGACTTTTGGCTTCAATGTACCCCGATGGTGGAATGACCTTCCCAACTCCATCCATGAGGTAAACTCCCTCTCTGTCTTCAAAAAGCAGATAAAGACACATCTTTACATGAGCACTTGGCCATAGACGCATAATAATAATAATAATATTAAACCTATATGCAATATTATTTTTTGCACTCTAATCTCTGTCTTTCACAGTATTTTTCTGACACAATTAAAATATAAATATATTTTCCAAAATATAATATTTTTTTAAATATGTTTTCATATTCAGTATACAGTTTGTTACATACAGTATTTCCACAAATACTAGTGTACTTTACACATATGCTTAAATATATGAACTATAATTTTAAATATATGTTCATATATGGCTGTATGATAGATTTCTGTACAAGATAAACAGAATAAAGATGATCGGAACAGCCCCTAAAGGTTATAAGTCCTCCATTTATGCAGAACACATGCATATACAAATGGACAGATTTTCTTTAAACTCCTTTTTGAGGGTAATTCTTCCTTTGTAAATGACAATTTCCTGATGAACAACTGTGCTAAAACATATTGTGTCTACTCTTTTTGTGTTTCTCCCTAAGGTGTGTCTAGAACAGAGCACAAATGTTCCTAATTATACGGGTTCAGGTAAATTCACTTATCCAACCACACTAGGCAGAATTTAAGTGCAAGTGCGATGTTATGCGTGCAACATAAGTCGTGTAGAGCTTGTGTTTATGCGGCATGCATCAGTGTCACGTCAAGTGCACATTTGTGTGATTCTGCCACTGCTCTGCTACACGGTCATAATTGTCTTTCTGTTCATCTTTGTTCCGTCTGGCTGCCTCCATCTGACAGTTTGACTGCTTAATTCATTCTGTCTTTCCATACTGATATCCTCTGTAATATCAGCCCTCCTCCCCCCATATGAGAGAAGTTGGGGAAAGTTAAATTCACAGGGCTGTATACTAACGTTAACAGCTGCTGTGTTCCTGACATCTAGATGTCTCTTATTGGAGTCGCGTTGTGCTTCTGGGAATGACGTGCCATTTGGCGGCTTATTTCAGTTATTATTATTTCTATGATTTTTCTAGATCTATCTCACTCTCTGTTGGGCAATAGACTGAGAACTGGGTGCACCTCTCCACTGATCAATTATTTAACATGCAAGTCTTTGCTAGAGATGAGAAAAGAACACTAACGCAAATAATTGCAGGGGGATACGGTGGAAGACAGAAAAGAGAGAAAGAGAGGCAGCAAGGGAGATAGAAAGGGGAAAATAGTATATACCTGCTAAAAGCTTAAACCAGCCTCAACTGGTCTCATAGCCTGGTCAGGCTGGACATTTTTAAGCTGGCCAGCTGAGCACCAGTTTAGCAAGCCTGGAAGACCAACTTAAACCAGATAAGACCAGCAAACCAGCTAAGGGGACCAGTCAGCTGTCAAGGAAAACAGCTTAATAAAGACATTAAATTATGTAAATGTCAAATAATGACAATGTAAATGGGTAGGAATAGGAAAAAGAATATAGAATTTGCTCAATAGAAGTAAACGTGAAATCCCTACACCTATGTGTGTCTATGTATGCAAAACAATCATGCCAAAAAGTGCTTTGAAACTGCAAGGAAAAAAGCAAGAGTGAGTGAGTGTGTCTAAAGTAGAGGCACTTTGACTGCAGGTACTAAAGTAAAATAAGTGTTAATGCATTGTCTTGTCAGCTATGGTGCATAATTGAATGGAAGAGAGGCTTCATTCAGTGCCAGAATAGCCATCTGCCAGAGTCCTCTGTGAATGCACTAGTGTTAAGAGCCCAGCCCGAGCTCCATTAGCCACACACATACACATACAGTGGATTCGTGTTAATGAAAAACTATGTGCTTTATTATAAGACCCACTCTGACTGACTCTTAAGGGACTATCTGCGGTGGATTAGAGCATTTTCAGGATGTAGGGCACTTCATAGGAGACTGTGCTTTGATTATGCATGACTAATATAGGTGTCTGTGTGTGTGGCTTGCTTTGCTTACTGTGCAGTGGGTGTGTTTCAGGTCTGAAGTCCTGTCCCTGGTGCAACCTTAAACTGGTAACATAAATTCCCACGTGAGGCTGCTTTTGAAATTACCGCTTAAATTAGCTTTTGATGCATTATGCTATTCAGAAAAGTTTGTGCTGTTCCTACTCCAGTACTGTACAATATACACCACCTCAGGACTGACGACAAATCTATATGTAAAAATTTTAAAATAAGTTTCTAAAACAGTTAAAAGGTTAAGAAATCCATTACGCTTTAACACCAGAATTAAAGTGAGTGATAATCACAGAATCACAAAAAATATAAATAAATATTTTGCATATGGAAAATTCAAATTTTTCACAATGTAACTTTATTTAAATCAAAGTTATGCACACACACACATATATATTATATATGTATAGTGGTAAATTGGTAAATATATATATATATATATATATGCTGTCCTTTTCCACATATCGCTGCGCCGTTTTGTGGTCCGTTCTGCATAACGTGTTGGCTCATTTTAGCTTATCGCGGCCCTTTCGGCCCGTTTCGCAGCTGACCCACCAGCCCGCTCAGTTCTGCCCCAAAGTGTGTCAGCCCACTGGGAAAATGCCCGGTATGCCAGATTACCAGTCCAGCCCTGTCTAGAAAGAGCACAAAAGTCCCTAATTATGCAGGTTTAGGTTAATTGACTCATCCAACCGCATTAGACAGAATTAAAGTGCAAGTATGATGCTATGCATGCAACAAGGTGGACCTTCCTCTCATTCATGGCTTTTAATAAAATATTTTTGCAACTTCATCTTTTTTACCATAAAACCAAAAAAATGACGGTGTTACGGTAGTGAGTATCATCATTAAAACAGTGGTAAAAATAAAAGTGAAACGTTCAGACGTGATGCAAAAACACCCTCCAATTCTCAGATTTAGTGTCACAACATAACTTCGCTTTTTAAACCACACAGTTTATTCTCCATGGAATAGGTTCAGTTGTATGGATGGAGAAATAATTTCTTGCAAATTATGAATTAATTTTAGACTATTAAAAACAGCGTGACTTGATTTACAAATGCCATTTTTCTTTGTTAATTTTACTGAAGGACTAAATGTATTAATTTGTATCAAGCAGCATAAGCCAGGAAGCATGGATGGTTTAAAATAATGCATTCGTACTTTTTGATTTGTACATGTTCCTGATATCAAGTAGGTTGTTTGTTTTCCTCATAATAAAATTGAGGAATTTACTAAATTAAATCAGAGAAGGCAAATTAGACCCACAGAGACGCTCTTTCATTTTCTCCCTCTCTTTCACCACATTCTGTACATCTCTCTCTGTTTATCGGTTTTGCTGTTTTCAATCTCTCTTTGAAGCCCTTGTTCATTCGCTTTCATTGTTCTTTTTCATTTCTTTCCAAAAACACTGCCTCCTCCTCCCCCAGTGTTTTTCTTTGTTATGTCTCCCTCTCCACCATCACATTTGCAGTGTGAGTGATAAAACAGACATTTGCACGTACACACATTGACTTAGCTATCTAAATGAGGACATTTCATAAATAAAGCTATACTCATTGCAGACCAACCCAATCCAGAACAATCCACATGCTGAAGTGTCCTTGGGAAAGACACTGAACCTCAAGTTGCTCCCAATGGCAGGCTAGTGCCTTCCATGGCAGCTCTGCCGTCATTGGTGTATGAGTGTGAGTGTGTGTGTGAATGGGTGAATGAGTTCACTGTGTAAAGTGCTTTGGTAACCACTAAGGTTAAAAAAGGTGCTATATAAGTGCAGACCATTTACTATTGGGACTGTTGGTTGGCCCCCATAATGTAGGTGATTTCAGGTTTTACTGTCAATGAAGGCAAAACCTGGCCACACACAAACACACACACACACACACAAACACACACACACACACACACACACACACACACATTTCAGTTATCTTTTGACTTTGTGCTCCTCCAAAACCATACCTTTCCCGTGCATTATTGTCAGTTTACTAAAATTGCAAAACGATATTACAGCTCCGATCCCTGATTTTGTTTTGTGATGTTTATTCACAAATATATCTGGTCTGTTCGGTTACAATACATTGATGGCATTTACAATGGCAAAATTGCTGGAGAACATTTTAAGTGCCTTTTTTTATTTCACTCAGAAAACAGACAAATAGTAAGTAAAACAGACACACACACGCACGCACGCACGCACGCACAATTGCACAAACACATATGTTGGTCTACCTATCATTATGGGGACTTTACATAGACACAATGATTTTTATACTGTACAAACAATATATTCTATCCCGTAAACCTAACACAACCCCTAAACCTAAACCTAACCCCCACAGAAAACTTTCTGCATTTTTACATTTTCAATAAAACATTGTATAATATGTTTGCTATTTAAATTATGGGGACACTAGAAATGTCCTCATAAACCACATTTATAACATAATACCTTGTAATTACCAGTTTGTTACCTAAAAAATTGTCCTCGTAAACCACATAAACATGCCCCCCCCCCCACACACACACACACACACACACACACACACACACAATTTAATAAATTAACATATTTTGATCCATTATGTAAGTCTTTTACTTTGTTACTTTACATTTAAGCAACATTATGTAAAAATGGTACAAACTTATACAACTGAAATACATTTGACATCAAATAAACAGACATAATCCAAAAGCAATCAGATTAGATTATTTTAAATATGTAATCTAATAGATAACGTTACTGACAACAATTTTAGTCGTGTAAATTGTAATCAATACCACATTACAATTTAGAAAAAAATCCAGCACTGACTATGCCAATCATTCAGAGTTCAGAAATTACTCTGCTTCCTTCTTTTCTCTCCCTATCTTTCTATGAATCCAGACAGTTTTTTTTTCCTGTAGAGGTGGTCCCATGTCTTTGCCATGAACCATGGACACCCATTCATCTCATTTCAGTTGAAACTTCCAAAGATTAGTGTTGTAACAACATAATACACGGCAAAAAACACACTAAAAAGACTTGTCTCTCATTGTCTGTGCTTGTGTTATGCAGAATATCTCTCCAAAACCTGTTGACAGAAAACACAACAAGCCTTTTGTTTAGATTCTTAGACAGAGACAACAGCTTTGTGGATTTTGTGAGGGGAAAAAAAAGAAATGAAGCTCAATTTGAAGTTAAAACGGTCAGGATGTCAATGCACACTATGATGCAATAACAAACACACAGGGTCACAGATGCCCTGCCCCCTGGTTCCTGTTTAATTATGGACATCTAATTGGCACGTAGTGACACCGGCGATAACACTAATGAACATATTTTGAGGTCTGGTGGTACTCTGGCCATTTGCACGCACGCAGACTGGCACATGCTGGAAGTATGGCCACATGCCAGCCTCAAAATGAAGCCAGTCAGTGTACAACCACTTAATGGAAAGTTGGCAGTGATGAGAGAGAAAGAAAAAGAGAAACACACACACACACACACACACACACAGGGAACGACAAGGGGATCAAATAAGATAGATGAATAGAAATTAGATGAGATCTCTATCTTTCAGCTCATTAATTGTTCAAGATATCCTTTTCTCCTTTGTGGTTTTAACAGACTTCTAATTAGCTCCTAATTCAGGAGGTTTAAGCCTCATGATCTTATTTATACATATGGTCTTAAGAAATTCTCTTTCATTTGATCTTTTCTCTCTCTATCTTACAAAACTGGCTGCAGTTTCAAGTTTCCTCTCCCCTCATTGAATTGCAAAGATAACTTAATGCAGCTGTAATTGTTCGCTTGTCGAATGTGATTGTTGGGACTAAAACCCAATCTTTTTTCCTCGCAACACTGCTTTGCTGATAATTACAGAAGATTGTATTAAAAAAAAAAGGCATTTAGTGAAAACGAAAGCCTAACAAAGTGATAAAGGAGATCTTCGTCCTCGGGCAATGTCTGTGCAGAGGTGAAATCAAGTGATAACGCAGTCATATGATCGCACAATCAGACTCCAAACGAGCCTCTGTTATTTCTCCTCCGTGCTGCTAACCAAGAGTTTGGATGGCTAGTGGCAGCTTAAAGCATATCTGGGAGGAGATTTTGGTTTTCCAAGCTTGATTTGGCAGCAGACCTAATAAGAGTTCAATTAAAACAAAAGTTCTTTGGGCGACAGTAGGATTACCCAGGAGTCAGGTATATATAGTAGCTGTTCCTCTTTCTGCATATGGCTGGAGTTCTTGTGCCAGGAACTGAGGGATGATGAGGGAGGACTGTTTGCACAAAGCATTATGACTGACTCCTTTCCCTCTGCTAAAAGCAGCCAAGTTTTGGAGTACAAAGTTGTGTTCAAAACAACATGATCTCATTTTTCATTGTTCATTATCGTGGTTGTTCCTAGGTGAAATTTCCACTGTGTGGCGTTAAAAGAGAGTTAAAATTTCAGATGAAATCAGATGAGTTTTTTAGGTTGATGCTCTATCAAGTTTTAAATCAACAAAACTGACCTCCTTACCCTAAACCTTTAACCTAAACCTAACCGATAGTGACAAAAAAAGGGTGTGTGAGGACGTAAGCTCCATTAAATTATAGAGAATGTAAATATTATTAATCTTATTGATCAAGTGACAAACAAATAGTATTAACATTGATTGTATCGACCTTCCAGGTTAGACTGTGGATCGATGGATCATTATTTATTGTATTTTTTTTGCACACGCTGCTCTTGAATCAGTCAATTTTGCTTTAAATTTTTTTTTTTTGAAACATGAAAAACCAAATATATTTCTAAATTCAGATAACACTTAAAATGAAATGAAACAAAAATAAAAACTTCTTCCACCAGCCCCTTTAGCAGTGACTTAAAAATCATTCTATGACAACAGGTGGAAAAATACCAATACAACTTAATCATAAATACAATTGTAAAAATTAACAAAATAATAATAGAAAAATAAACCATGACCAATAGATAGTTTAACACAAATCACATACATTTGTGTTTCATAAAAGGGCTACAACAGTGATTGTGAGTGGATCTGAAACATCTCAGCGCAATGACCTATTTCTCAGGAAAATAGCACATTGCACTTTGCGTCACTTAAGTAACATACAATACACCCACAGTTTGTGCATACACCCACATACAGCGCAAACACTCCCACCAACTCCCAACTGAATTATGCCCTGGCATGAAAATTGCACTTAGAATGAGCACTCTCAAGAAAACTGGATAAGACGTTGTGCACGGTCATGAAAACAGAGCCCCTAGTGTTCATTACACTTCCGTGAAACTGCAGTGAAATGTACAACAAGCCACATAAAATATATTTTCCAAAACTTTTGGTATAGTAATATGATTCTATGAGACCAATTCAAAACCAGCTGCTTTGTTGCCTTACTGCCTAGTCCAGTATTTCAATATTTTAGTCACATCCCCCTTTGAAACTAGGAAAACTATAAAAACAGCTGTGCAACATTTTGGACACACTAATGTACATCCCAGGATCTGCAAAGTATACCATCTCACAGTCTTTCACTGTCTCTATTTCACCTCCCTAATAACCATTTCTCTGATAGAGTTACTCATGTTTGTGATTTCCCCTGTTCTTCTGTGATGCTTTGGGGAACAGACTTGCCGTGGAAAGATCAAGGCGAACACATCAATTGCAGTGTATAGCAGCGAGATGAAAGGTGGGCAAAGGCGCAGTGTTAGGGTACATAAGTTCAGTTGCCCCAAAGCAGATTCACGAGCTCCCGCCCATGTGGCTTTTTAACTTTGCCTGTTCAACTAGAACAAATATTGACACATCATTCAGTTTGAGCTGTTGAGAAGGAAAAGGAAATCACTACTTTAAAAGAAAAGTTCACCCAATAATTACAATTCTGTCATCATATACTCATCCTTTTTTGGGCAGTATGCTAGTTTCAGTCACCATTCACTTTCGGGAAACCAATATACATTTTTGGGCGAACTATCTCTTTAACAAACACAGTGACTGGTTGCATGTATATATGGGAGGGAGGTTGAACAAGATTGAGGAAGAGAGAAAGATTTGGTCTAATGTATCTTACAGTTCTAAGATACTTTTATTCAGCAGGCCCAAGCATTATGAGGCAATAACGACATGATTGTGTCCAATAAGGCAACGGGGGAATATGGTAGAAAATGGAAAGTCACAGAAAAGCCATCTTTTCCATCAAGGACTTTTTTCAAACTTTGTGCCTGGCAGTCAAATTTCCTCATCAGGTTTATGATGAGACTCATGGGCATACGCAGCGACAGGTTCATTTCTGAAGTGTCTAATTGGTTTCAGTTTTCGCTCAGCTAGGTCCCTCATTATTGTGCATTTAGCACAAATACCGTAAACCCTAGCCGCCAGCCTCGCACCCTACACATTTTGTAAAATAATACTTTGGCACTGAAATTTGTTCTACTAGCCTGATCTAATGGAAATGATGTGACTGTGGCAGTCTTTTAGCAAAATAGTATGTTGGTTGTGACAAGTATTGCATCAGTTCTGAGGTGAAATGTCCAGTATGTGGCACTAAAAGCCAGTTACAAAAGAGATGTGTTTTTTAGGTTAATGCACTATTGAGTTTTAAATAAAAACATTTTCCCTACCCTAAATTTGAATCCTAAACCTAACAGATAGTGTCATAAAACACAAATGTAACATGAAAAACACAATTGCTGAAGCAACCACAACATTTTATGATGCATCTTTAATACTTTTGTTGTAATTCTTCAAATGAATAGCTGACCTGCATTGACTAAACCTTCAAATTGAACTGAATTTGAAAGAGTGGGAGTTTTTGAAGTGAAAGACAGCAATGAAATGAAAGATTTGTCAAAGATAAGAACAGAAAAAAGGCAGCGCTTCCGTCTGAATGACGGGTGATATAATGCAGTGAGATGGGTCTGAACATGACTAAAAGAGAGGAAAGACTCCAAGATGGGAAGTCAGATATTGTCTTCTCCCAGACACACACACATATTGACTGTGTGTGCTTTATCACATAGACATCAGTCACACAATAAGTCAAGCAGAGAAGACAGGAGAGAACATCACTAAGAAAAGCATGCTCATTTTAGTTATTTCTTTCTCATAAAACAGACTGTCATAAAATTATTATAATTTTTATTTTTGGTCAATTATGGATTTGCAGTCTATGACTCACAGCCTTATGGCAAGATAACATGGCAAGCCAACATTGAAAGAAATAATGACTCAAAATACAAATTGTCAAAATGTAATCATCTTATTCTGTTCAAGCCCAAGGAGCACAAAATGCTAATTAATATGCAGAAGATGTGCTATGCCAGTTTGAACAAATATGATCCCAAAAGGCTTACTATATGTGTATATGTGGAAGCGCAAACAAGATTTGTGAAATATGGTGGAGTTGAAGATTTTCCATGCACAACAACTTACATTTCTGTCTGTTCCTCACACTCAGTTAGGTAAGTGTGAGTGTAGTTCTAACAGGATGATCTCGGGATTCATTCAGTCAGGCATCTCATCCAATCACAATACTGCCTCTGCTTCATAAGCCTGCCTCCTGCCTTTCATTGTTAGCATACTTCAATGTTTTCACCCTCCACCCCATCTCCACAAGTTTAGGTCCCATCCTGTGCAGGGGTACGCTCCACTCCCCTGCCATCATTGCCTCTTGCAGGATCTGATGGTTCAAGCCACATCAGAGTGATAAAACATAGGACGGGGCTTATGCCAAATGATATAGCATCTTTTAGTTCGTAGTAATTCCAATTATCTCAAATCTTTCTGACAGAAATTAAATGACTTGGAATATAGAGCACGTCATGTGGACTACTTTTATGGTAGCTTATGGTGATTTTGTCTTTGTTGGAGCTTCACAGTTCCTGGTCACTGTATGATTCCATTGTATGGAAAGGAGCAGCGACAACATTCTGTTTTTGTGTTCCACAGAAAATGATTACAAAATGTTAGTTTTTCGGTGAATTATTCCTTTAAACTATCATCATCGCCTGTGTTTTACCTAAATAGAGAAGAAAGTGCTGAAGGCCGCTCTTTCAGAAAACGTTTCAGAAATAAGTAACATGATTTTCATCCTTCTAAATGAAATCATATTCCTTTCCTTTATTCTATCTTCCCTTTTGTTCACTGTCAGTCATTGTACAATCTGAGCACAATCTGAGCAGTACCTGAAGGCATCACCCACCAACTCATATTACCACAAACATGATCCAGGAGAGCAGGGAGACTGCTTCAGGGAACTCTGAGCTGTCCGAGGGCAATTGAGTTGATTGTGTGGGCCAGGAGAGAATCTCATTAGAATAAACACTGTTTAGTCACGTTTTTTTTTTTACCCCTCTAGTTCGCTCCGTTCCCACCGTTAACCACCATCTGGGGCCCCCCTCGCAGTGGTCCCTGCTTTTAGAGGACAGAGCGGTGGAAATTGGCACTAAGTGAAGAGATGGCATGCACGCGACAGAGGGAACAATTTTAATTAAAATGTTTGCCCAGAAAATAATCTCCCGAGTAGCCTTGTTAATTATAACTAATGCCAGCAAAGGTAGCACATGCAAACGCAGCACACTCACACTGTGTGTGGGGGGTGTTCACCATGGAAACGCAGACGGCCGTTGTTTTATCCCACATCACCCCCCACCCCCACCCCACCCCTAACGGAAGTGGGGTGGCTCTCCTCTTCCATTTGTTCCTTGCTGAAGTTGTTTGTTGGTTTGTTTGGCCACCCGGTGATGTGACTTTGTTGTTAATTGGGCCATTGGCTTTACTGCAGCGCTTTGACTCCTTCACCCTGATGTGAAATCCCAGGTGGTCTGTTGCGCAACACAAACACGCCCACATGCATACACACTGTCCATATGTGCACTTGCTTGTATACACAATTACAAAAACACACACTCATCAACGTATGATCAAAGGAGAAATTAATAGAGGAGAATTAGAGTAGTTAAATCCTGATTAGAATATGAAATATGAATTCACACTTACTGAACAGGGGCATCTGCGGCTGAATTTGTTATGTGGTTTATGGAGCCACATTTAAGATGCTGGAACTCGGAGATGCATCCCTCGTAATACGCAGAGGCAACTTCACTGTAAACATTTTTTTATTATATAAACAAAATAAAAAATCTTCTTGTTCAACAAGTGTTCCTGCTGCCTTAATACTTTAAATGATGTCATCTTAAGAGGGAATGTTGTCAACAGATCAAAGTTAACTTAAATCAAACTTCTTAAACTTGTCATTCCATTTAAAATAAAACTGAATATAGAAGTTCAATTACTTAGACTATCATTTATTATTTTCCACAACCATCTAGTCAGGGCCATCCAATTGTCAGAGGTAAAATAAACTGGTATTTGAATGTAAATGGGCTGTTGATGATCAGAAATCAGATCTCTCTATCAAATTTAGACTTAAGTGCCACAAAGAAAAAAGCATGGACTTCAACACTTTACACACAAATCATAATGATGGAGACAATCATCAACACATAATAGAGTAAACAGCTTTGAATTATTGCTACATGGAAAAATAACTGAAATTGACTACAAACACAACAACCAACAGCATAAAAAAGCAGAAAACTGTAAAAAAGAAAAGTAAGGCATTAACACTACAATTTGCATAATTTATTCATACCAGTGCATGCAGTGAAAAGGAACCAGTTTGTATGTTGATTTCCCCTAAAAAAGCAACATTGTGTCTCTGTGGCGCCTTCAAAACATTGGTTTGTTTGAGCATTCCGACCTGCCTGACACAGCAAAATTGGCTCATCCAATTTGTAGTTTGGGACGGGATCTGTTTTGCACAACCAATAGAAGATGAGGTTTGGTCTGAAATCTGCTGGACAACAGAGATTTTTTTTTTTTTGCAATTCTGCTTGGTGACGCAAGAGGCACAGAAATAACACACTATAGCTTTATTTATAGCATTATTTTCCTGTTTCGAGTTTCCTGTTCTTCTAACATTTCTTTGCCACAAAAGAAAAATATTCGATTCCCAATCCTTCTCTACATGAGTGACATTTAGAGGTCAAACTTACTGCAAAAGATGACTAGAAGCCATTTCACTAGAAACCTGAACAGTATCTTAAAAACAAACAAAAAATAACCAGTATAAAATGATAGATCTTAGACATCTGTTTGTCTGTTGTCTGGAATGCGTTAACTAAATCTTCCTGAAAATCTTTAATCTGCCCTCTCAAAAGCACAAATCCTAACGGAAATCCGCAGCCCTTTTTTCCAATGCAACAGTTTGATGCTTCTTCGCTTTTATTAAATATTCAGAACTGTTTTAAAAGCGTGCACTGCCTGTTTCTTCTATATCGGGCAGATGCTCTTCCTGTCTTTATGGGTGTTTTGTCTTAATAATAAAGCCAGCGAGCTGCAGATCAAACAGCGGTTTGGCATTACAGCAAATTGTAATCGACTCCGGCAGCAGGTCCGGAGTCAGACAGAGCCACATGCAAACACTGGGGAGAGAAGCACAGGGCTCTGGGACGTGCTCCAATTCCTGATACCCCAGCGTGTGCGTTAAATTAATAATCCTTTACTACGGTGCATGTTAGATGTGCATGGTTATGAGTTAGAGAAAGAGCTTTATTTATTGGGTAGATACAGACACAGGGTGTTATGAGTTAACGGAGCAAAGGAGGGATTTCACTGGTGGTCTATAGGGGGTTTAGAAGGTGTCATGTAATGGCATTATTTTTCTCTTTAAGGTATGGAGAGAAAATAGAGGTAAATGGGATGCCACAGGAAATATTATTTTTGCATTCCCATTTGATGCAACAGCCAAAGTAAAAAATCCACAATTACAATTCAACGACTTTCCAATAGAGGGAAAACACATAAACAAATTGATTACGGCAGTCAGAAGAGAGTTATTTTTACACAATTATGCACTAGACAGACTTTTTTGACCGCTGCGGCATGTCTCGCTTGTTGGCATGTCTTTGTCAATTTTAAAAACACGCCTTGAGACACCTGCATCCTGCTCTAATTGTTCTAGCATTTTTAGCGCAATGGCTCCTACAGCTTCTCATTTCAAACAGTCAACATCTATCCAGCCATTTGGTATGAATAAAACGAATCAGCACACAACATCAATTTGTGTGCCCACATCAAGATAATTACCAATAAGTGTCAGTTGGTGATGTTTTGATCTTTTTTCGTTACTTAATTATTATGTCACTGCAGGTTGGAAAGAAAAATGGAGAGAAGAGTCCTTCAGAGAGGTGTTTGTCCTCTAGATAATGACTACCTGAAAGTGCCTCTCAAGCTCATAAATGGATATTAAAGTCCTTGAAGAGTTTTAAAAGATGTGGCATGGAGTATACTTAAATTTATCGTCAGGATTCTTCATTTTAAGAATGTTAATACAGCACAGAAAATGCCTGGATTTGGGCAGCAGTCATTTTCTTTTCTAGGCTTTGTTCCGTGTCTCTTGGAAATAATAAATGCATCTCCAAGTGAATACGTGGCTAATGGATGATTTTGATTTCTAAAGCACTTCATTATGGGATTAAACAGCACATCAGCAACTATTTGTGATGTGAAAATTTCACATGACTGGAAAAAAAATATCTTGGCACAACTTCCCATCTTGCATGCCAGTTCTGACATGGTCAACACGGTCACATGGGAAGTCGACATGTTGCTAACGAATGATCCAGTACCCTGACATTGACCCCATTCTGCAGAATTACTGACAGGCTCTATTCTACCATCAGACATTTTTGCATCAGTTAAAATATTTACCTTTTCCAGTGGCAGTACTAAAAGTTGTCAGAGCAGCCTTAAGGTGGTTTCACAAAATGTAAATTTTAAATGAATCAAACCCATTTCATTTAGAGGGATGAGTTCTGGTCCGATGTAAACCAGGTAGTAATCGTGTTCACCAAATCAATCAAGAACACAATTTGGATGTTGCATTTTCCCTCTAAGATTACATTTTTCTCCACTGATGGTTAGGTTTAGGGTTAAGGCATATGGGTAGTAAAATATGCATTACTTTTGCTTGCATATTTACAACTAAATATAATGTGCTTTACAGCTCGTTTTGGGCTCTACCCTGTGGACAGTTTATCACATACAATCATTAACACTTCCCGCTTCGGTCTCTCTGGGAGTGGTTTGAATTTTGGTTCAAGCAGTGACCGATTTCAGCTAAAGAACTTAAGACCCACTGTCACCAAATTCACAGAGATCAATGTATGTTTTACTGGGACTGTACAGCATTGTTCCAACATTGTAATATAGACACAGGAATCAGCTCTTAAAAATACAGAAAGTGAGCTCAGATATACTGTATGGCCACTCTACTTACATAAACTTTTATCTCTTTTAATCAAAATTCTGTTTTAAGAATTGCAAATACTAGGATTCAAAGTTGGGTAAACCTCTCGCAGCAACTTCCTGCAGAGCTTTGCACATGTTAATAGCCAACAAATGCCAATTTCAACATTCAGGGCACTCATTTCACCTCTGTAATGTATAGGGCCCTCTGGAGAGTATACACTCACTCACAACCACGTCCTGAAAAGCATCCCATTTCTTGCTTTATGAGTCATTGTAGAGATTATTCGCTGCACAAATATAGCTTACATGTTCTTCGTATCTCATTAGAGCAAACAGAAGAAACACTGAATAATTTTGATTTCTAGATGTTCCAGCTAATTATGTTCTTTGGAGGCTGCCTGCAAGCAGCAGGACATCGTTTTAATTTGTATCCTCTAAAAACCCCATTAAAACGAAGTCAGCTAGAAAAGTTTACCATGTTCGCAGCACTTGTTTTTTTTTTTCAGATTGGAAAAGTGAGGCAAGGCAATTAAATGTACAGTGGGCAGCCATTCAATTTTTTTATATCATCTGTTGTATTCAGAAGGCAAACACAAACAGAACTCCCCTTTAGAAGAGCATCTCTTAAATGTGATGCTCTCGCTTTGTAAACAAACCAATTACAGCAATATGCAAAGTAAATATTGGTTATAATTTAAATTTGAGATCATATTTGAGATTCAGAGATAATGTATTCAAAGGAATCACTTTAGGCATTGCTGTGCGTGGGCCACAGTACATGACTTACAAACACAAATTATTGGGGTAATTAATTAAAGGCTAACAATTGTTAACATCTAACCATTAACAATGATAAAAAATATTTGATCTTTTAGAGATCTTTCCAACATGTTCTTTCATCTTATCAACCTTTTAAAATCAAGATGGAAATCTTATTTTGTGTAACGCTCTTGATAAAGAACCGGAGATATAGTTAATATGCACAGCTATAAAAAAAAATATGCAAAGAAATGCACATCTTCCACACAAATATTCATATTAATGTTCATCTGTGCAACTGAAAGCTGTGTCTGTGAAGTGAGATCGCAGTTTTATTCAGAGAGGAAGAGAACCAAATTGCAGACCAGACAAAGATCCAGTATGCTCATACAGACAAGCACACACACCTCCAACCAATGTGCCAATCTCTCTGCACGCTAATCTGATGATGGATTACATGTTGGAATATATGATGGATTCTGGCAGAACACCTTCACTGCCTTCCACTTCACGGACAGAGAATTCGGACAAGATTTCACAGATTTGTAAGACAGTTTGAAGTTTGTCGCCAAGGAAACCAATGTGCTGCACCTGCTGGAATTTAAACCTGGCACCAGCCCCAACACCTAAACAAATCAATAGCTTTGGCCAGTCCTATGGCGTGACGCAAATATACATGATCTGAGATGTATGGGTATATTTAGAAGACTTTCAGTAAAAGTGTAAGCTATTGTCATTGTTGAAGACGATTCTCAACAAAATATCAAATACACTCAAATGCTGATTCGATTCAATAAGTTGATGTCATTTTCCCTGAGCTCATATCAAATCTGGTACATCAATACTTAATTTGAGAATCTCAGAACAGACGGCCTGACATGTCCAAGGTCTGTCTGCTTTCCTTCATATTCCGTCATCAGTCTGTAGATGCACTTCATGTAAGTGAATATTCAAATGACTCTATAACTGTGCACGTACTCTATACTTTGATTCACTGTTGGCTATACATAAATAATAAATACTTAAATTAATAATAACTAAATGTTTTTATAGTAACATTGTTATAACTACGTTATTACATATATATATTACAGTGGAATTTAGTTATTGCTCAATAAAAATCACAAAGCAAGTAGGTAGACATTCACATTGGTCAATGAGCAACTGATAGCTTGATAGATCAATCTAATACTTGAACATGGTAATAAATATAAATTATTACTATTATGTGACTTTGCCATGTTTGTTTGTTAGTGTGATTTCTATATTTTAAGTGTCTAAAGAAAGACTATACATAACAGATCTAAGTGCTTTTGGAGCGCAAGTACACATGGATTGTTTTTATCTATGTTGCAGAAAAGCTTTGTATCACTAAAACACCATGGCTTCATCCCATAGACACGATGTCACTGACTCTTCTTTAGCCACAGGCAGACATGTGCTTTTCAGAAATCCAGGGTACAGCATGAAATGAATACAAAAAAGAAAAATACAAACAGTTCATTTTGTCACATGTCATTTGTCAAGGACGTTATACGGAATCTTAGATGGCACCTTCTTTTTGAATAGTCCAGACGCATTGGAAAAAAGGGAATTTTTCCCTTTTTTTTAGCTCTATTGAAAATACTACTCCAGTACACTTAAAATGAACATAATATGTAAATGTTTGAGATGAGAGCATAATTATATTGCATGAACTGCTTGCTCAATTAACTTTATTGAAATAGGGTAATGCAACACAATTCTTTAGCATTTAGTCTCAATTTCATTGTGTACAATTCATCTATGTTAATTTAATCAAATTGTTTTGGGACTATGTGAATTATTTTAGTTGCATCAATGTATTACTGAAGTTGAGTAGGGGATTTATATTTCTCAGCATGCTTTGCATTGGACTAAATTGGGAGAGTATACAGTATTTTGAAATGAAATGTTATTTTAATGTATTTTTATGCAAAATGCAGCAAGTAGTAATTAACATTCTGTTGTGATGCGATTTAGAGAAGTTTCTATTCTATTTTTGGAGGTTACCATTGTGAAGAAGATTGGTGCTAATGGTTAGGTTGAGGATGAGTGCACTTATCCGTGTTTATTGCTATTCTCATAAATCAATTCCTGAGGGATCATCTCAAATCAGTCATTATACTGTCTGACTTAGGATCTATAAACTCTCAGTACCATGTCATTCAGTATAAAAAGATTTAATATACTAATGTGCTTGTTACTAGCAAACATCAAGCTGCAAGGTTCAAAGGAGTTATTTGAACAAATCAAATTTAATTTAGGTTAATTCAATTCATTTATGTTTTTGCCACAACATGACCAACTGTTATGAAACACCAACTGCCACATTGGTTACGTGGAACCAATGTCCACAATTTAATTATTTTAAACTAACAATATATTTTACAGTGCATATTCATGCTTTTCCTTAAGACCCTGGAAAGCAGGGGACATCCCTGGAGCCGAATATCTTGTTCGGAAAGGCACAAATAATGACTTCAAAACTAACAACGGATTCATCCAAATAATATAAACAATATTTGTATGACTGATTATCCAAAAAGCACAAAGATAAAGCGACATTTTAAATAATCACATCAAAAATTACACAGAATTTATGAATCTGTGCAGCCAATATTCGTGTAAACCTTATGAACGAAAAAGTGCACGTTGTGAGTTCAGATCAGATGCCAGTTTCTTAACTCTGTTTGCGGTCTCTGTTAATTATGTGCATCTGGAGCCTATCAAGTGCAACATTAATTAAGATATAACATCATATACACTTTCCACTTCTTGAAATGTCAATGTTAATGTGTCACATGTTTTCACGCGTGATTCTCATGTATTCATTTATAGCCTAAACATGAGCACGATGTTAAATTCCTGACCTGAAGTGGTTTAACGTCTGAGCTCATCTATCTGTCTTATAAAGTTGACCACATTTATATCCACATCAGCGATTAAGTTAATTAACTGGTTAATTAGACCCCCCCCCCCCAAAAAGTTAAAATGCTCCACAAAGGTTTAAATGCTCCATAAAGTGCTCATCTATTCGGAATATTCCTCATGTAAAACAAAGAAACTGAAACTCCATTTTTTCTTCTTCTTCAACCGGTGCTAAATTTGAAAAAGTTAAGTGTTCTTGAACTCTGGTAAGGTGCTATATAAATGTAACATCATAATTATTATTATCATTATTATTTAACTAAGTAATGGTGTCCTATCATAAAAAATGCTGATAAATTTACATGGGACTATCACCTGTTTGTAGGCTATATTGATTTTATTGAAATTTCTTCTAATGTTTTAAATTTGTATTTATTATTCACTGCAAACTGTGTGCTTGACATTTCACATTTTGCTTGACACCTCTTGCCTCCAGAATAATGTTGTTATACATGAACAAACGAACAAAAACTCTGTTTCATGCAGATATTAATATCTGAAATATTAGGAGAAACCACAATAAATTACTTAATGCAGCCTAAAAATTCAGCTTCATCTGGTAAGAAAATAAATAATAATTGTAAAATAATAATAATAATTATTATTATTATTATTAGGCTATTATTATCATCAAAAGGCATATACATGAAATATTTTATTAATAGAAACTATAAATGTAAGGGTAACACTTAAAAATGGGTGTTTCATTTAGTTTTGATGTACATCCAGTTTAAGCCCCGCCCACACCCAGTTCAATCCGAATACAGAGACAGATACTTTTGTCATATGAAAAGATACAAATACAGATAAAGGCTTTGCTGCACACCTCTACTGTTAAGAAATACAAGTAATAATCTCCCTCTTCAAATCCATTGTCAAAGTATTCAAAAGTTTTACAGAGTTGGTAACACTAAAGTTTAAGGAAAGAAATGGTCCCTGGCTGACTTGAACGGATCTTCTTGGTCACTTTATTCATAACTTTTGGCAAGAGGTCAAGTCTGACCAGCAAAAACTGGTCCACAGAGGTCAGACCGCAAAGGTATTAGCAATATGGCACATGAAAGTTTAATCAAACTGAGGTGAGGAAAATGATTGAAACATACATCATTTAACATATATTTAAGTCATAAAAAAGAAAAAGGCTCATTGTAAAAATGAAAAGATACTCTTTGGAGAGCCTCTAGGTAAAAGAAAAAGCCTCTAGGTTTAAAAGAACAGTTCTTTGAGGAACTTACAAAATGAACCCTATGAGTTCCTGCAAGGAATCTAAAGACTTTCAACTGCTCCTTCCTCCGATAACCTCATTTTAAGACTTTGATGCACTTGAGATATTGTCATGTTCTCTGTTGTCTTTTGTTTTTGTGCTTTTATGTTGAAGTTTCCTGTTTAGTTCCTGTTTCCTGTTTGGTTTTTGTAGTCCTTTGTAGTTCTGTTTTTTGATTGGTTTTCCCCTGATTGTCTCCCATGCCCTGATTGTTTCCCCAGGTGTTTCTAGTTTTCCCTTGTGTATTTAAGCCCTTGTTTCCCTCCTGTCCATTTGCTGTTATTTCATGTTTTTGTTTAGCGTTACATTCTCTGTGGATTTTGTTATTCCTAGTGTTCTTGTTTTTGGATTCAATAAAAGCTGCACATAGATCCTCTCCCGTTTCTGGTCGTTACAGCATAACAGACAATTTTCTTGAGAAATAGTTCCTTGAATTCACAAGAAGATTTCTGAGGCATCTTCAAAATAGTGGCTAAAAGTTCTGCTATGATTTTAATAGGCTCAATCCCACTGCAGGAACTAAAGCCTGTTTTAGGTACTTTTACCTAATTTTACAAGTGTTTTACAACTTCGGGTTGAGTGAACGCTGGCGTGCTTTTCCTCCGCTGCTCTCCAGTTTATTTTGATGTTTGTAGTTGTTTTATTTTATTGCCTTTTGAAGGAGTGACCTCAGGAAATCAAGTTTTATATCTCTCTTTTATGGATATGGAGAGTTGACTTTTCTAGTTTTTTTAACTCCACATCATCCTCTCGTCTGCCTGGATTACTTTGGAGTAAACAAACTGCTGTACTCACCGAACACCTTCACCTGGACTATTGTGTGCAGTCTCAAATGGCTGCCTGATTCCCTACCCATCATCCATGCCCAGTATGGCCGGAGCGCGCAGAACTGTAATTGGGGTCATGTTGGTGGATCATTGAGGATGCTCTGCCTTCTGATGCCCATTCTGGCCTTCTGTTGTTTTGCTGCTGGCTGGCCCTTGCGAGTTTCAGTGGCGAGCTCCCTGCCTGTTTGCAAGCTCATGCTGTTACGTTGCATCTGATATGGTTTTATATTAATTATCCCTAGAATTACAGCATCTTTTCGCCCCAATTATTCGGCCCGACTGTCGGCCAGAGTTTACAGCTATTGCACTCCCCTTGGAATGTCCATCGAGGTTCACGGCAACACCCCAGCAGATACCCGGCTGAGTCCTCAGACAACCACCACATACTGGCCAACTGGTCTTCACGACATTGCCCTCCGACTGGTGCAAGGGATTTGAAGCGGGGGGACATTTTGATAATCTCAGCAGTCTAATCTTTTACTCCAGCAAAAAATGCAGATGTCGCCACCATTAAGATGGCCCTCATAAATGCATGATCAACAACAAACAAGTCTTTTTATATCAAGAACATTGGACTGTTTATTCATTATGAGAAATGGCTGAATCCTAGCTAACAAATGGCCCTGGGGGATATAACACCGACGGGATATGACTTTTTAAATTCTCTGTGGATTTCAGGGCGAGGAGGTGGAGGTGGCCACTGTTTTTAGAAATTCTTTTAAATGCAGAATGCTACCTACAGACATGTATTCCAGTTTGAGATCCAACTATTAAAGTTTGACGAATGAATGAGTACCAAATTTTTTAAGCTGCAAAATCCACATAGAGGCAGCATAAAAGTAATCCATAAAACTCCAGTGGTTAAATCCATGTGTTCAGTCCCAATATGTTAGGTGTGGGTGAGAAAAATCATTATTTAAGTAAATTTGAATCATAAATTCTCCTCCCTGCCCAGTAGGGGCAATATGCATGAAGAATGAGAATCACCAAAAACAGAAGAAGGAGAAAGTGAAGGAAAAAGGAAGGTATGAGGGTGAGTAAATGATGAGAGAATTTTCATTTTTGGGTAAACAAACACTTTAAGAGGGACTTTAGACTGACTTTTTAGCTCCTGCTCCGGGATAGGTACTTCTACCCTCAGAAGAGGGATTGTGGGAGGTGCTTCAACCTGTAAGACGCACAAAGCAGCCTCGATGAGTAAACAAACTTGTAGCTGCTAGCCTGCTATTTAGATGACTGCACTAATTTTCCAATTCCCTTACAGAAATAACATAAAACCAACAAAGTATCTGAAGAGTATCACCTGTTTCACATACATGTGTGAGCTGCTGCGTGACTTCAAACGGGAGACGCTTTTAGTTTTCATCACATCTGTTCTCTGTGACTACAGTATAGAGAAAATAAAGTGATTTCTGGGTTACATAATTTTTTTCCCCTGGGATAATGGACATAAATATAAGATTTTTATAGAGAGTGGGTAAATACATTCAAAATTATAAACCATCATGAAATCTAGTTTACATGAGGAAAGTGATGCAAGCTGTTACAGTGTGGTTAACTTGCATAAATTGATGGGCAGTAGCTTTGCTACAAATAGTGAAGCTATTAGTTTTTTAAATGAATTTACAAAATGTTTTTCTGTTGAGTAGTTTGAAGCTTAGCTTGCTACTTTTTAGCATTTTGGTTGTTTTTCTTACCTGTAATGACTGACTGTAGCATGACCCAATATCATTGGAGTGTGGGGTGTGAAGGAGCATATGATTGGTTTGACCAAATTAATGAATACACCCCCCATTTCCTCATTCGATTAAAAAACGACTGCAGATCGGCATCTTATTATGACCGATTGAAGGAAAGGAGACATGTCGCTCGTTTACATTTAGAGAAACAAGCTCTTGTGTTTACTTCCGATTTCTTTGGGGGAAAACATCTTTCATATTTTCTGCTAAATTTTGTGATCGATAAAGCATTCAACTGTGATAATTGTCAGAAAGATTGATTTTTGGTGAGCATTTAGCTGTCAATCAAAATTTGATTTAATTTATTTCATTGTTAATTTGTCTTAGTCCCATTTTATATTTTTTTTAATATTATATTTTAATCTGTCTAGCAGTCTTCATTTATTCTTGATCATTATTTTATTGTTCCGTTGTTTGCAAAAACTTTGCTCTGTTACTGTGGCCATTTTAAATGAAGTAAAAAAAATGTCTTCATCTACCTTCTCAAGTTCATCAGTAAGATTAGCAGCACCAGTGCAGATGCCCACATTGTACAGCTATATAAAGCAGGCACAAGTGCAGACTCCAGAAAAGTAGTGCCATGCCAACTTACCCTGCAGACTGGCCTTATGTTCCTTTTCCTTTTATTAATTGAAACTTGGCTCGTTATATAACGCTGATGTATTTTCAGTATAAATAAATTATAAATACTTATGTTCCTGTGAATGAACTCACTGTATCACTGCTTACTATGAATCTGCTCTTTGAAACAGGCTTAAGGGTTGAGGGCATCATTTTGGGGGCCCTAGACAAAGTTTGGCTTAGGGCCCCCAAAAAAGCTAGGACTTGCACTGCCTTGATGGCCATGCACAGCAGTTCACAAAATTATATACATAGTTGTCATTTGCAGAGAAAATGCTTACGATATTTAAACACTGATTAAGTCTCTTAGTAGACATGCTGATTTTAATAAAGTATTATTAGACTTATTTTGGTCATAAATGTCTCTGTGCTTTATCAGTAGCTTTGTTGATTTACTAAAATGGTTACAAAATGAATAAGTGAACAAATCTGAAGTAATCTTTATATGCATAATGTAAATTTATGTATATAGTGGTGGCCATGAGCAAAGAAGGCTGTGAAAAAAATCTGCGTTGTTTAACCTTTTGAGCTTTCATTCCAAAAATTCACAAAAATCTAACCTTTAATTGAAGTTAAATAATTGAAAGAGGGGAAATATCTCATTATCATTTTTTTTTTTCGAAAACACGTTGACCACAATTATTGGCATCATTAGCAATTCTTATGAGTAAAATATGTGTAAATTATAGTCCCATTCATATTTGTACCATGTGATGGTGAGAACAAACAGACCCAAGAGCAGAGGAAATGTTTATAGGATGTTTATAGGACAACAATTGTTAACAGTCACTGGATGTAGAGGAACCCAGCACCTGCTGCAGCAGGGGGAAGAGATGACAGAGAAGTGCGAGCACTGTGGCCACGCTCTGGGGCAATCAAAGAAGAGTGTGTTCGTAGGAAGTCACAAAAAGATTTGTGGAATCCTCCGTTGAAGCTTAGTGAGGTGCAGAACAATGCCCAGCTGAGGTGGGCAATCTTACTCCTGACACGCAGGCTGAGACGAGGTATCCTCTGTGGAAGACCAGGTGGCACACAGCAAAACTAAAAGCAACCACACACCCATCTCGCGGGAACTAACAGATACACGAGACAGGACCAACTAGGCAGAGAGAGTGAGGTTAGCATCAAAACAATAATCTAGCAAAGATACTGAGAACATGACGGGCTTAAGAAGGGCGTGAATTAGAAGAGAACAGGTGTTGCTTGGCTAATCAGTGGTATGATCATGGTCAGACTAAAGAATATAGTTCTAATGTTCAGCAAAAAGGTTTTTGAGCTTCACAAATGGGAAGTGGTTATGAGAAAATAGCCAAACCCTTGAAAATGCCCATTTCCACTATCAGGACAATAACTAACAAGTTCCAATCAACAGGAGATCTTAAGAATCGGCCTGGAAATGGACGTGTGTTTATATTGTCTCCACGCACAGTGAGGAGGATGGTTCAAGTGGCCAAAGAATCTCCAAGGATCACAGCTGGAGAATTGCAGGAATAAATATCAGTCATAACCTACATCACCACAAGTTGTTTGGGAGGGTTTCAAGAAAAAAGCCTCTGCTCTCATCCAACAACAAAATCAAGCATCTTCAGTTTGCCAGACACAACTGGAACTTCAAATGCTACCAGAGATGGGTTTGGCACATACAGAGATGAAGAAGTACCCAATGCCCATGGTTCAATGTAGTGCTGGATCTTTAATGTTGTGGGGCCATAGGTCCTGGACACCTTATTCGGATACATGGCATCACTGACTCGCATCTAATTCCAACAGATAAAAAACCTGGCTGCCTCTGCTAGAAAGCATATAATGGCACTGGTTGGATTTTCCAGCAGGACAATGATCCAAAACAAACATAGAAATCAACACAAAAATGGTTCACTGACCACAAAATCAATGTTCTGTCATGGCCATCCCAGTCCCCCGACCTGAACCCCATAGAAAATTAGTGGGGTGAACTGAAGAGGAGAGTTCACCAACATGGACATGGACAACATGGATCTGTAGAGATTCTGTATGGAGGAATGGCCTCAGATCCCTTGCCAGGTGTTCTCCAACCTCATTAGGCATTATAAGAGAAGACTCAGAGCTATTATCTTGGCAAAGGGAGGTTGTAAAAAGTACTGATTTAAAGGGTGGCAATAATTATAGTCAATACATTTGGAGAAAAATATTTAATAATGAGATATTTTCCGCTTGAATTGTTTTACTTCAATTAAAAGTTTGATTTTTTTTTATAATGAAAGATCAAAAGAATAAACAATGCAGTTTTTTCCACAGACTTCTTTGCTTATATTTACCAAGGGTGCCAATATTTTTGGCCATCACTGTATATATATATATATATATATATATATATATATATATATATATATATATATATATATATCAAATGTAATTAGAATTTAAAAAAAATAACTACTGACCATGCAAAATTGTTGAAAAGAAAAGTTTTCAGTGAGGAAAAGAACGATTCAATTCTGGCTTTACAGGCAGAGGGATACAGTGAGCATCAAATTGTTTTCATCCTTAAGATTTCAAATACAGCAGTTCATCAGAACAAGGTCAAGCAGCAGACATTGTGGACAACAAAGCTACAGACCGGCAGAGGGCGAAAAAGATTCTCCACTGACCGGAATGACCATCAATTCATTCAATGTCACTCAGCAACCGTAGGATGACATCAAGTGACTTACAAAAAGAATGGCAAATGGCAGCTTGGGTGAAGTGCATAGATAGAACGGTTCAAAACATACTCCAGGGGCAGGGCTGAAGTTGTGCAAATCTAGAAATTCATCTATGAGAAGCAAAGAAGAGCCAGGCTGAGGTTTGCAAAAGTCTATAAGGATTGGACCGTAGAGGACTGGAGTAAGGTCATCTTCTCTGATGAGTCTAATTTTCAGCTTTGCTCAACACCTGGTCAGATTGAGACATGTAGAGGCCTACAAGCCACAGTGTCTTGTACCCACTGTGAAATTTGGTGATCTGTGATGATGGGGGTGCTTCAGCAAGGCTGAAATAGGGCAGATTCGTCTTTGTGAAGGACACATGAATCAAGCCACATACAAGGTTATCCTGGAAAAAAACTTGCTTCCTTCTGCTCTGAAAATGTTCCCCAACTCTGAGGATTGTTTTTTCCAGCAGGACAATGCTCCATGCCACACAGCCAGGTCAATCAAGGTGTTGATGGAGGACCACTGGATCAAGACCCTGTCATGGCCAGCCCAATCTCCAGATCTGAACCCCATTGTTAAACGTCTGGAATGTGATCAAGAGGAAGATGGATGTCCACAATCCATCAAACAAAGTCAAACTGCTTGACATTTTGTGCTAGGAGTGGCATAACATCACCCAACAGCAATGTGAAAGACTGGTAGAGAGCATGCCAAGACACATTTAATCTGTGATTGGAAATCAGGATTATTCCACCAATTTTTTACTGATTCTCTTCCTAAATTAAAACATTAGTATTGTGTTGTTTCAAAATTCATATGAACTTGTTTTCTTTGCATTGTTTGAGGTCTGAAAACACTGCATCTTTTTTTGTTTTTGTCCTCAAACACATACCTATAAATAGTAAATCCAGAGAAACTGATAATTTTGCAGTGGTCACTTAATTTTATACACAGCTTTATTCATTTGAAATCAAAATCTCTTTTTGGAGGTATTTTCTCTATTGAATGAATTCAAAATTCTCGAGTCTCGAGTTAATGACATACAGAAAAACATAATTCACTTTACTAAAAACCAGTCAAGCTAAATGTGACATTTATTGTAATAATTGATTTCTCTGGTGTTTCATAGAACTTTAATCTATAGAAGTTGTGAAATTATTGATTTTCTATAATAATCAAAATTGTATTTTAATTAGTTAATAAATGGAAAGTAATTAAAAATAACTTTGAATGGTTCTTTAAATTGTTTTAGTTTTTTTTTATAAATTGATGTGTTTAATATAGAAAATGATAATATTCTAAATGTACAGTATATTAAAGGGGACCTATTATGCAAAATTCACTTTTACATGGTGTTTGTACACATATTTGAGTGTGTACACAACCACCCTACAATGTTAAAAGTCCACCCACTCCTCTCCTATATTTCTATTCATCAAAAACAGTGTGTCAAAATTAATGGTTTTCATTTCTGCTCTAAAGTGATGTCACGTTAGAGCAGGCCTCACCCACGACTAGTGAAGGACACCGCCCTATTATCATAGATCCTCCCCTGAGTGATCTACACACAGTCTGACGTGTTGATCCAAGCTGGATCAGATACAGTGAGAAGAATAATGTCTCGGCTTCGTAAGCGTCATAAGTGTTCTGTTATTGGCTGTAAAAGTGAACATAAGAGTCTTCATGTACTCCCGGCATCAGAGCCACTGAATACCAAAATGTGTATGTTTGTGAAAATCATTTTACACCGTACTGCTTTGTGAATGAGTGTCAAGATAAAACAGAATGTTCGCAAATCACCTTTCCGTATGTGCTTGCTAGCTGATTCCACGGCTAATGCAGCTAAAGTTACCATTGTCTCTGATTGTATTCACGGAAACCAGAGCTATGTCGGGGGCGGGGAGCAGCACCAGCTCATTTGCATTTAAAGAGACACACGAAAACAGCATGTTTTTGATTCCACCCAAAAAGAGGCATTTACAACATGGTATAAGATATGATCTTTAGGGTGTTTTGAGCTGAAACTTCACAGACACATTCTGGGGACACCTGAGACTTATATTACATCTTGTAAAAAGGGGTATAATAGGTCTCCTTTAAGCTGGCTATCTTGAATGATTTAAACACAGTAAAAAAGAAAATCACTATCTATGCTAAAGAGTGGAATACTTAAAATGTGCACATAAAAGCTTCTTTTCTACCATCGGACCAAACTTTTACCTTTCTGCATGTTTGTGTCTGGTGGTAAACACAAGCCCTCAGCAAATGATGGTAAATGTTGTGTAAATATATTCTCTTTCCTTTCCTTTTTGCGACATGGTCCGTATCTTTGCTGTTTGTTCGCAGCGTAAAACCAGGGAAAAAAAGCAGTTCTAAAAACTGGAATACGCAAATCATCCTCCATAGCACGCTGCACTCACTCCAATGTTTACGTGTCACATGGATCTGTTACATACATTCTGCTGATTTCACAGCACCACAGTGGAAAATGAAAACATTAGCCATGCTAATTGGCCCGAATCGACATGGAACGGTACAGTTTTGTGAAGAGAACTGTTCGGTTCAATAGTGAAAAAGCGGCTCGTGTCATTGGAGGCTGAGCCCCCATAAGATCGAAAACCTAGAATCGTCTCTGTTAACTTGCATCAAGATGTGTCTTTTAAGTCAATGAGAAGTCATAAAAAGCCTTTACTGTCAAACTTTTTGGTCGATTGTTGATAAATATGTTTATGGTGCATTTTTAACATAATTAAAACAGGCTACACACCTCATCTCTCTCTCATCACTGCGGCTTCAGGGACACCGCAAGCACTGCTCATGCACCCAGTGTAAAAACTGTAACCACACCTGAAGACACTGCATAAGATAACTGGAAAAGGCTGCCTTCGGAGGCTGTCTAAGGAGGTAAGAAGAAAATAAGGTGCTTCTCAAACTGTTCTGAGACCAGTTTTCTTAAGAGTTCTAGTCATTAACTGACTACGCAACAAGTCAGCTGCCGACATTTTTGGATGCAGCTACAATTTGTGTCAAACAGCCCTATCAAAAGTGTAGCTCTGATCATGGCGTCCTCCATTGATGTTGTTGATTTTGTTGTTGCCATTACATTTTTGTGCAAACAACATTAAAAGAAAAATGGTCGACACTTGATGACGTAACTATGGGGTTCATTTTGTACATATGAATACAAGAGGGAAAAGTTTTGTCAGGTTTGCCGTTCCTCTTAAGTGTTCTCATCTACTACGGGAAAGTACTGGGACTGTGTGTGGGAAAGAGGTCAATATTTGGGTAAACTTTAAGACTTTGGACTTGGTAGACAACATACAACAAAAGTAGTCTGAGGTAAAGAGATATATTCAGTGAAGTATACTTTGGATATCATTGAAAAAGTATTGGTGTAAAGGTGTATCTTATCTGTTGATAACAGTACAATGCCCTGTCTGTTAGTAAGAAAAGAGAGCGGGCACCAGATTGGAGGACTCAGCAGGGACCTCCCAGCCCAAGGCTCTGTTCTGACACTTTGCTGATGACAAAATTGGGAGTTTTCGTCATTTTTGGCATAGAGAAACAACTGAACAAAGAGTGAGGGGGCGGGCTTGTTTTGCATGGTTTTGCACTCCCCACAGAGCAAGTTCTCAACGCCCTAAGCCATGTTAAAAGTAGGAGGGTGAAGCCAAACCTGGCAACCTAAACTAAATCTGGCATCTCCAAACATATCTTCGACAATTTGTGCCGCAATATATCCAATCCACCAAACGGACACTAAAATAAAAAAAATTACTAATAGACTAATTTAAAAAAAGACTAAGTATGACCACAAGACATATTTATTTATAAATGTTTTTTTCATATGTATTGTGCATATAATAACACGGTTTCTATTGTTCTTAGTTCATTTCAATGCCCCTGAGGCATTTCTGGTGTGATGTTTCATATGTTAATGAAGCCAGCTAGGACGATGCATCTTGACCTAGCAAAAAAAAATAAAAAAAAAATAATGACTTATAGTTCTTTATATAGGATATTAACAGAAACAGGACTTTGTATAAGCCCCATGGGGCGGCTGTGGCTCAGGTGGTAGAGCAGGTTGTCCACTAAGCGCCTTGCATGGCAGCTCTGCCGTCATTGGTGTGTGTGAATGTGTGTATGAATGGGTGAATGAGACGCAGTGTAAAGTCTAGGGTTAAAGCTAAGGTTAAAAGGCGCTATATAAGTGCAGACTATTTACCATTCACAGGGGGATTAACCTTAAAATGGATAGTTCACCCAAAAATTAATTCTTCTATCATTTACTCACCAATAAAAGTGAATGGTGACTGAGATTGTCAGTATTGCCATATAAGGAATAAAGAAAGTCAAAAGTGTTTGGAACAACATGAGGGTGAACACATGATGACAGAATTTTCAATTTTGGGTGAACTGTCCTTTTAAAGGTTTGGATGGGTCAGTGTACAAAAAGAGTCCATTGTACATTATAGAAGCATAATTCAAATTAGATGACATTTACGATCCATCAGTGAAAATGAATGAACCTACACACAAATATTAATAGCAATAATAAATAACAGGATTCTGTTTTCAGCTTCAATATTTATAACTGTGTCTTAAGAATAAATCAAGCACCTTCTGCTTCAGGATATGCGCAATTCAAAGACGATCATGCAAAAATTAAACGTTTTTGTCACAACAAACATGGTTCATAATTAAGTAGCATATGACAGTAATCAGCATGCATTGTTGCAGCTAATTGTTTTGTATTTCCTTTTTTCCAATGGCAATTGCACACATATTTGTTCCACCGCACTCAACTGTTTCAGAGTGAGCCATACGGCACGCCCCGGGATGTTTAACAGCACTGAAATGCAGTAAACCAGGCCTCGGTTTGGCTTTAAGAGCATGAAGCGGCTGACAGAAAGATGCCGCATATTTGTCATTTGTGAGATCCCTCCAGTTTATAAGAGATGCAGAGGACTGACAGTAGAGGACATCTCTGTGTAAAGCACACAAGATGACAGAGAGAGAGAGATGTTGATGATGCATACAGAGAATTCAGTAGATAGCACATGAGTGGATGTAGAGGCGAAAAAAGGATCTAAGAAAATAAAAGTGGGCACATAAGGAGAGAAATAGCGAATGTGTAGATAAAAAGTGGCAAGGATGACACAGAACAGTCTTTAATGGCATAGTAAAAGCCAGTCTGGTATAAATGACCTTCCTTCCCGCAGGATTACTCATGTAATTATTTGAATGAGGGATTTCATTAGGATGTGCAGAGGTGTGGAAGAGGGAAGAGCTGAAATGAAACAAGAGCGAGGAAAATTTTTACCAAGATAATTTACGTTTTAAGCCTCGTCCAGATAACTGATATGAAATTCAGAGCTCTTTGATTAGAACAAAAACGTGAGAGTGTAATAATGTTGGAATCTACTTGTCTCATACTCAGCCACACAAAAAGAAACAGATAAAAGTAAAGAGAGAGACTGAGGAAGAAATAGGGCATACTCTGGAAATAGGGAATGGTTTCTAATTTAAAAAAGGAGAAACAGAGATTTAAGAGGAAAAAGGACATAACCCTAGTGATATGAATTGAAGTTTGAATTTAAGTTGTGTAAATGATCTTTCCCAGAACAAAAAGAAACAGCTTCTAAGAAAGAAAGATATCCACAGGGAATTTATCTCTGCTACAGAATTTATTCAACACCATAACTCTTGTTTAGATGGCATAAAAAATTAATTGACCAAAACAACAACAACAAAAATGTCCACCAAATAAAGAAAAATAATGATGTATCTTAAGCACTGAAATTTTGCAACATAATACATTACCAAACAAGTCACAGAATCTGATTTAAAATTCAGAACAGCATGCTGTTAAAAAATAACTGGAGAACAACAGTAAACCTGATGACAAATTGCACAAATGTACGAAAAGAGGAAAAGCCACAAGGGAGTGCAAAGTTCGACCTTTGACCGAATGCAAAACAAGTGTACAAACAGACACAACCCTTAAAAAGAAAGACAGAAAGATGAGACAGAATTCCGTATCCCAGATATCGGTGTTTCCAATATTTTTCTTTTTATCTCTTCAATCACTTCATCCGCTGATTCTTTGAAAGAGGAGCAATTGATCGCATATGCATTTACAGGAACCCATAGTCACACACAAACTCAGAGTCAGCACGATAATTTGTTCGATTTGTTGCATTTTTATTCATCCATTTATATGGAGTAGATGAAAATCCTCTGCACATCTATCAGAATCATTATATAGGCCTAATGCCACACACAGTTAATGCTGAAGAGCTGTAAAACACATGGGAATAAATTATCGCCTGGAGGAATGTTAATAAATTATAGTGGGGAGCATATGGATCAAAGTGCAACGTCTTTTTAAGCAAACGTGCACTTTGCGTACGTACAGAGACTTTGATATTCCGAGGTGGGATGTTAACAGAGGAGCTTTAGAATAACTTTTAAATATTTGACTTTAAACAAACACTTCAAACTACTGTTAAAATTCACACAGCATCAGTAATGGACTGTTTGCTTTAAAACACACTCACAGTTTTGCACGTTTACAGTAAATCGAACAATAAAGAAAGCATGAAAATGTGGAAGGAATTTTGTTATGTTTCTTTTTAACCATCGATATTATAAACATTATATTCCAGTTTAGGGCAAGTATATTCCTCCCAATATATTCCAACATGGCCCCAAGTTGAAAAGAGCAACATATAACAATAGAGCAGATAAAACAGATAGGAAAAAGTAGGATGAGAGACTGAGACTTTTTTTTTTTAATTTAGTGGTCCATTGAGGCTACAAGGTTACCAAGTTCCTTTAATAAGAGCCAGCCAATAAGAAGAAAGCTTGGCTTCCCACCACAAGCACTGATTGGCTTCCATGTCCTTATAATTATGCGATTGTCATGCCGATTCAAGTGCAACTCAAAAAGTCAGAAAAGAGTTCAAACGCCCATTTGTAAGAGGCAAAATGCCTCTATTCATGTTTGAGCATGCAGACAGCATAAAAAAGATGAACATTTCCTTGGGAATATCCAAAGTAGCATCTTTCTTGCCAGCTCTACAGGTATATACACTACACAGTATCCATACACGCTCAAAAATGGACCCTGATTGAAAGAACGAGGTAGTGGGCGGATCTCAGTTCAATCATGAGCTCCTGGGATTGGGTAAGTCGAAAACAATGGGCGGGTTCATTGGCTGGAAGTTCACCGTGCATGCTGATGCGTTAACGAACGTGGTGGTTCCATCGGTCATCATACCGTAACCTAGTTTACACAAACACAAAGAACAGAGATATTTTAATTGATTACGGTGAAGAACCAAATTTATTTACTCCGATGTTTTAGTGCAAGATGCTACAATTAGTTAACAGCTGATGCAGTTAAAAGATTAAAACGGATTTAAAATGATTGCAATACAGTTTAAAAGCAAGGTTAAATCAAATGTCTTTTTATGTCTTATTTATATTTTAAAACTCTATTGGTTAGGTTCATGCAAAAGTTTTAAGTTAGGGGGGGGATATGTTTTAAAAACATCCATCTAAAATTCACCTTAAAACTCCATCTGAATACGAAACAATTTTACTCGTTTTTGACGCCCCCAGCTGGACATTTCACTGGAAAACTGCAGCCAATCTTGTTAAACAACACATACAATTTGAATCGCAAAAATTCTGTCATTTTCATATCAGGCTCTTCTTTCTTCTATGAAACACCTCAGATGTAAGACAGAATGTTAACTTTAGTCACCATTTATTTTAAATACAATGAAAGTGAATGGTTACTGATTCTAAACTCTACAAAATGTCTCCTTCTGTGTTCCACAGAAGAATACAGGTAGGTTTGCAATAACATTAGGGTTAATAAATGGTGACAGAATTTTCATTTTTGGTTGAGCTATCCCTTCAAGCCAGAAATGACCTGCAGAGAAAGCATTTAATTTGCCTATGCACTGTGTAAGTATGTAGGTGACAAATAAAATACTTAAGATTATAATTTTTTTGACTTATAATAATGCCTTAATTCCCATTTAAATACACATGGAAGCACAAATTCACACAAACATGCAAAAGCCTATAATGTTAATTGCAAACTGTATAATATGAAACCTCTATTAAAAGCGTTTTAAGTGAGAGTGCTAAATTTACAGTGAATATGAATGTGATCTAATTTTTGCAATGGAGCTCTCAGAAGACAAAGCACCAAGGGAGAAATATTGCCCTGATAACCCCAAAAACAAGTGGATTGACATGGCAACATGAACAAATATATTTCAGCTTTACAGAGTGTGTGGATTTTCATGTATGCGTTGGGTATGATATATGAATATCACTTTTCCCTGAACATTAAAGAAACCAACTGATGTTTAATCCTTGTGAGAAGGTGTGCATTGTGTGAACATTTGTGAGTGTTAAAGTTACCTTCATGAATGTGTCCAAACACATGTAGTTTGGGCTGAACTCTCCTTTGGACTGTGTTCAGAAGCTCCATACAGCCAACACGCTGCATCTTCCTGGGCACCCAATCCAAAAAACCTACAAAATAGTTAATTATACACTGTATGAAAAGAGCCGTATCCAGAGCAGTAGATTCATGTAGAAACCACTGAATTTTGGACATATTCCAAAAGTACTGGTCAGGAGTGCCAAATTCCATTAGTTTTGCAGGACTGACGGAATAGGGTAATGATTTGTGACTTACTCCATATATGAATTGAGTGAATCCAAAATTATTTTTACATACTAAAAACAAAATTTTACGATTGCTGCCTGACATCTATATACTGTATATGCAATGCACAGATAAATGCACACATCGTAAATCTTGATAGGCGTCATTTGGGGCTAATTTGCAACACTCTGATAAACACCCACATCTGCACAAATGAACAGAGAGACATGTCCTTACCATGAGAATTACACTGTCACAATCTCAAAGCCCAATGCTTAGTGTTTTCAACTGCAGCTGTCTTCATGCAGAAACTTACAGTACACAATCTTTACATACGAGTGTATGCGAGAGGATTTTATTATTGCGTAGGGATTTGCTACACTGCGAACAGTTTCACTGTTGCATGCTTTAGTAGCCTGCTGTAGCAACTCCATCTGCCAAAACCTCAGAGCTTAAGTGTGTGTGTGAGGACCAAAACAGAACAATAGGGAAGAAACATTACAGGGCATGCTTGTGTGTGTATTTGTATGCGATTTAGGTCTTACCCAGAGGAGGGCAGTGTGTGAGAAGGATATCTGTGGAGTCTGGGATCTGGTTCCACTTGTCCAGCAGAGCTTGTCCTCGTGGGAGATTAAAACCCCAGCCATAGTACCATGGCTGCCTGTAAATATACACACACACAAACGGAGAAATCACTGTTAAGGCCTATTGATGTGTACCATGAACATCTTCCATAGCGTTGGACTTTGACTACTGCTGATGAAGGTAAGATGACATGTCCATTAGGATCTGTATGGTAAAAGTGTGTGACAGAGAGACCATACTGTATTATCTTACTGTAGTATTATGATACAATTACAGGAAAAATAAGCCTTTTCACATGTAGAAATTGCTTTTATCTGACCACCACATCATTGGAAGAAAGTAGAGAGCAAAAAAGTTTAAATGGGAATGAACAAAAAAAGAAAAAAAGGTATTTTAAAAAAAAACATTTGAAACGTGTCATATATGTCGCTATATGGTTAGGCACACATGCTCCAGACACATTAAGCTGTGGTGCTCATATGGGAAACACCGGTTCGAGTTTGGCTTATGTTGAGTCTCAATCTTTTTCCTTCCTCTTCCTCTTATCATTTCTGTACCATCACTGTCCAAAAAAAAAGAAAAGAAATAAAAAAGCTTGGCTAATCAATATATTTAGGAGATATAATGTTTGCCCTGTTGTCCTAATCGATTTGCTGAAATGCAGGTAAGTAGGCACTAGCCTTGGTAGGATTACCGCTTGTGCATTTGTTCAGTCCACTGCTGATGCAACTGGTTAGCAGAAGCTTCAACTTGGTCTACACGTTCTTTTTTTATGCCGCCAACAACACTTCTACACTTCAACACATTTCTACATAACCAAAATCAAACTCCTAAAATATGGCCCTGTTTACAACTGGTATGTGTAAAGATGTGTTTCGGATGATCCGATCACAAGTGGTCAGGTGAAACACATCATCATTTACAACGTCTAGGTTACTGTTGTAACCTCCGTTCCCTGATGGAGGGAATGAGACATTGTGTCAAGTGAAGCAACACTAGGGGACTTTATTGAAGGCCTCGGTTACATCTGAATTTGAGAAAATGTGCCTCCCCTAGGTATACTGGTATAAAGGGAGGTAATCATGCCTCGGTTCATTCAGGTTTTGCACTGTGAGCTGAGAATAAGGTTTGGCCATAGCAGTGGCTCAGTTCAGAGTAGTGAACAGGGGGACACAATGCCTCATTCCCTCCATTAGGGATGGAGGTTACAACAGTAACCTAGATGATCCTCGTCTGTCCCTCACTTCGAAGTTGTGTCGAGTAAAGAGACACTAGGGGTCCCTATTCAATCATGCCAAGCGCTGAAATGTGTACGTGCTCTGCTGATGCAGGTGCGGGCAGGCAGTGCCAAAGCAACAGGCTGCGTCAGACTACACGTACCCTTCCACAACGGCCCATAAAATCTCCATAAACTTTTTTGATTCCTGGCACCCCGAAGGGGGGAACAAAGCAACGTGCCAAGCATGGGAGCAGGCTGCGCCAGCCGGACCTCCCTGTTTCTTGCATAGAGCTAAAGTGGCTGGGGCCATCATAACGCAATCACATGCATCAGGGAAGGCGTTCTTTTCCAATTCCTATTCTTTCAGGGGGAAAAGACCCCACGGAGACCACCACCTACCCAGGCTGGGGGGAGGTAAAGAGTGGTGAAATACGTCACATGGGTTTTCAGGCCACATGTGGGAATGGCGTGGTGGTAGATCCTACCTGCTGAGAAGGAGGAGTTGCTGCAAACACGGCGAACGAGGGGCAGCGGGGACTGCCCAAATACAAAGTACCGTACCGCAACAAATACACAGGGGGATTAATCCACAAGGGCCCATCCTGTGGAGCACCTATTCCAGTACAGGGTGATTTTAGTACCTGTAGTGTGTCTGGTCGGGGAATTCCTCTGTTGAATTCGCGGACCAAAGGGCTAGGGAGGAAGAACATCCAGGGAGTGTGAATTTAGTAGACTCTCCTGGGAAAAAGAGTGCAAGGGATCACCTCAGTGGAGGGGAAAGGCGCAATATGCAAGCGGAACAACTGGTCAGATGTTCCGCATTCCCAAGTTCTACGTGCTCGGACCCGAGAGAACACGGGACAAGACCGACTCAACCTTGAGATTGTAAAATCTTGTAAAGGTATTGGGCGTTGCCCAGCCCACTTCTCTGCATATGTCTGCCAGGTAGGTGCCTTGGCCAATGCCCACAAGGATGCCACACTTCTTATCGAGTGTGCTTGAACCCGCAAGGGGATGATAGACCTGGGTTTGACAGGCCAGTGCGATGGCATCATCGACCCAAAGGGAAAGCCTCTGTTTGGAGACAGCATTCCCTTTATGCTGTCCACCAAAGATGACAAAAAGCTGCTCAGAACATCTAAAGCTCTGTGTGCGGTCCACATAGGTACGCAAAGCACGCACAGGACACAGCAACGTGTGAGCACCTGGGGGTGGAGCCTCCACTCTTCGCTGAGTGTTCCTTGTCATGACAGCCTATCCAGGAGCCAGCAGCTGCGTGCCCATTGCACATGGCGCCCCAAACCTGTTTGGAGACGTCTGTGGTAACAACAATGCATCGAGACACCTGCTGTATGGGGACTTTGTCCACAGAAAACAGCGGTCTGTCCAGGGGTTGAAAGTCTGGCAGCACACGGGTACACACGGTGCACGGTACGTGCCGCAGCGCCATGCCCATCACGGGACTCAAGTCTGTAGCCAGTGCTGAGTTGGTCTCATATGCATCAACTCCAGTGTCGCGACTGCCACGGATGATGCTATATGCCCCAGGAGCCTCTGGAATTGTTTTATAGGAACCGCTGTGTCTGGCTTGAATAAGGAGAGGCATTTCAGCACCAACTGAGAGTGCTCGTTGGTGAGGCACGCTGTCATTGAGACTACGTCTAACTCCATGCTGAGAAAAGAGATGCTCTGAGATGCTTGCTCTTTTCCCAGTTGACCTGAAGCCCTTGACGGCAGAGGTGCTTGAGCACCTGGTCCCTGTGGGCTCGCAGCGAACTCTCAAGAGTGGGCTAAGATGAGCCAGTCACCAAGGTAGTTGAGTATGCGGATGCCCACTTCCCTTAGCGGGGCAAGGGCTGTCTCTGTGACCTTTGTGAAGACGCAAGGGGACAGGGACATGCTGAAGGGGAGGACTTTGTACTGATACACCTGGCCATTGAACGCGAACTGTAGGAAGGGACGGTGTCGAGGCAAGATAGAGACGTGGAAGTATGCATCCTTCAGCTGCTAACCTACTTACTGCAAACCAATCTTGCTGCAAACCAATCTTGATGCCATACGCAAGTTAGAATGTGTCTTTGTATGAGCATTTTGAATGGGAGTTTGTGCAACGCCCGGTTGAAAAGTCGCAAGTCCAAGATCGTTTGTAAGCTGCCGTCTTTCTTGGGTATGATGAAGGGCTTTCGAAACCCTTCTTCATCTATGCTGGAGGGACAGGCTCTATTGCGTCTTTGAGTAAAAGGGTCACGATCTCTGCACGCAGGGTGTTGTCATCATCGCCGTGCACCGAGGTAAATTGGATGCAGCCAAAAGGGGGCAGAGGCCTGGTGAAATGAATCGCGTAGCCAAGTCGGATGGTCCTGGCGACGGGTTGGGAAGTGAGAGCCACGTGTTCAAGGTCCTTGTGAGGGGCACTAAGGGGACAATTGTTTTTGATGTACCTGGCAAGGCTTCGCAACGAGGCGGAGCAGGCAGTGTGGCACCGAGAGGAAAAAGCGTGTCCCAAGGCTTTGGTTCTGAGAGAAGACTCGAAGCACTTACCTTGCTCCGCAAACCTGGCAGGGGATGGGTTAGTTACTGAGGAGGAGGTCTCGTGTAGGCATCCTCTGGTCAGAACCGGCCAGGGGGCAGCAGTTGTGGGTCCAGAGGTGAGGGGTCCACGTCCGGGGTGCCGGGACTGCTGGAGTGTGGCACCGGTTTGCCGTGAGAACGGCATTTAGACTGGGCGTGCCAACCCAAAGTTGGCGTTGCTCTTTAAGAAGGAAAGCCACAACAGCAACGTTGCTATGGTTAGGTTCTCACAGTGAGAACACGGACCATCCACAAACAGTGTGATCACAGCCCAGACACATAATGCAGCGTCTGTGACCATCAGAAGCAGAGAGATATTGACCGCATCCAGGAACTACACAGGAGCTGAAGGGCATCTTTTTAAAGCTGCATCCTGAAAAGGACGTTCAATGGCAGCTGTGTATTGCTCTTTTAAGAAAATACTCTTAGCAGTGCTTTCGAAGTGCCCAGGGGCAAAGCTGCACTGCCGTGCAGAGAAGAAGAAACCCGCTGATATGCGCCATAGATCCAACAGTATAAGCTCTGCAGAGGTGAGTGGAACAGTAAGTGATCTCAACTCGCTGATTGCACAAACGCTCTGCAAATTCTCATTGGCTTTTCTCAAGTTGAGAGGTAACCGAGTCCTTCAAGAAAGTCCCATAGTGTCGCTTCACTCGACACTAGTGAGCGACAGACAGGGAACTGAAATTAACATCTCAAATGCATATCCTGTGACCAATGTGTTTGGGTTTTTAGGGGAGAGTCTCTGATTTCATGAGGGTCACTTTGATTTCATCAATCACAATGTCAGTCAGTGTATTACTGCATGTTAAAATATTTTGAATTTACATTGCTTCTCCCTTTTACACTTGCATTGAAACTAAACAAATGCAACATTTCGAGCAGAATTCTCTGTTATTTTACTGGAGTATCTTTGTTAATTTACATTCAGATGTGCGTGTTTCTCATCTGTGTCACTGCATGTTATGGAGCCCTAGGCAAAATCCCTATTGGTGCCCCCAAAGGGGGGCAGGGGTGGGAAGCTTAGGGGGGTGTAGCGGCGGCCTCCTCACTGGCACCCTCGGCGACCGCCTATTTCACCTATGCCTTGAAATGGCCCTGATATCAGGCACACTGAAGAAGTTCTGTGAAGTTCTTGTGCAGATATATGTGTGTGTTCAGATGGATATTTCCTGTTAAAGCTGAACGTAACTGGCACTCTTGTTTTAGCACAGTGCTTGATTAACTGCCACATCCCAGAAAAGATATGGGTATAAAGGGACTGAGAAAAGAGTGGAGGTAGGGAAGAAGTAGAGAGACATGAAGAGATAGAAAGGCACAGGTAGAAAGAGAGAGACTGTATGTTGATAGTTTTAGCTATGGCCCATCACTTTGACTGCAGATGCACCAAGCTTGAGTGACGGTATAGAAATTAACAAGTCACTAACAATCTGTCCCTAGATCCATCTTCCTCTGCCATGGCAGATTTGCACATTTATGTGTGAGTGAGTATTTTGAAAGAATTTAAGTGTGTGTGTGTTAGTGTGTGTCAGTTTATACACAAAGGTTTCCATGCCTCTGCTAGGATTTTATAATTCATGGAGTTCAGTCACTTGAAACATTTACTTTTATAGTCTGTCTGATGCATCGGCATCCTGTTGCAAAAACATACATGGAAGCTTTTGAGGAGCTATCCATCTATCCCTGGGTTTCATCATCTCAAGAAGGTCAAGAGGAAACGGGGCTCGTGGGAAACAGAATTCTATTTTCATTTGATTTAATCTTATTAATATTCAAATCACTTCTATCATCAGAGTCTAATCATTTATGATCAAACAACTGAAGGCCCATGGACACCGTTTGATTAATTCACATCTCTAATCCTAAAACATTTAAAATGGCCTTTGCATGTAGATTGTGCTATTTAAATATTTATTTCTATCTTTACATGTCTCAATTAAACTGGGTTGCGAACATACTTCGTATTGGTGTTCCAAACAACCTTTTCCACACTGAGCAGAGAGAGACTAATAACGGAGAGATTACAAAATATGGTATGTGTGAAATCCCAAATTAGGGAGATGCTGTGAAAATGCTTTAAATGTTTTAAAAATGACTGTAATTCAAATATCAGTTTAACAAATGTGATTTTTTTTAACGGATAAAAAATTTGGTGCAAGGTGTATGGCAAGCTCTGCGTACTTTTTAGTTTTTGCTAGTTTTAACACTTTTAATGACATAAACTGGTGAGATTCGATACACTCTATTTCATAACTGTTCTAGGAGGACAATATGTCAAAGAATTAAAATCGTCGGGCTCTGGACACATTAAAAGACACTTACATGTTCAAGCTGATTCCCCTGATTAGGCCGCGACAGATGCAGGAAATGCAGATTTTGTTGCTGACTTGGAGGATCTTGCTGTGATATGTCAATCAATAACTGCCATGGAAGCAAAGTTCTCTGAGGTGGTTACAAGCGTGGGTGATGTTGAGAAATGGATCGATTATCTGGAGTCATTGGAGAGGGAATTGTCTGCTAATTCGCTAGTGACCAAGGTGGATTTGGAGCATGTCTTGGAGAATTTTAGCGGGCAGAATAACATCCGTTTAGTCGGAATTCCTGAGGACGAAGGAGGACAGGATATGGTGAAATTCCTAGATGGGCTCCTTCAGAATCTGTTCGACATAGCAGGCCATAAGCTGGAAATCGTACGAGCTCACAGGGTTCCTGCTCATTGATCTACTGAGGGAGACAGGCCCCAAACAATTCTGGCCAAATCTCTGAGATCATCTGATAAAGATCTTGTGTTGCACGAGGAGTAAAGGAAGGCTTCCTTGGGAAAAACCACAGCATTTTCTTATTCCCAGACTTTGTGAATTCAACAAGAGAGAAACATGATCAATTCAAGGAATGCAAGAAACTTTTACATCAACAGAAGGTTACTTTTGCACTGATCTTTCCATCAAAATTTTGAATTTGTAAAACACTGTAAAACATTCACATGCCCACAGCAAGATGTCCTTCATAAAGTCAACGGAGTGAGTATGTTATCTTGTGGTACTCACGTTGCAGCTGAGTGTACCAGCTCACTGAATAGTCACTTGACTGTTTGAGGAAACTGAGCATTTTTTTTAATGCTGGTTCCATCTAGCGGCTGGAGCATATTTTGCAGAGGCACACCTTTGGCACACCTTCGGGACAGTTTTGTGGATGAATCTACACACTCTTTGTGCTTGCTCTGCCAATGGGTTGGGGCACCCCATAAGAAGAAGGAAGGTTATTTCTCTTCTTAAGCATAAGAAATATGATACAGTGAAAAAATTGGAAAAATATGGGGTGGTCATTTTTTTATAGTGCTGTCTCGAGTAAGAGCAAGGGAGTATTACACTGAAAAGTAAACATCTATAATTAAAATGTCTCAAACAGAGTAAAGATAAATTAGGAAGAGTCATTATTGTTTTAGCTGAAATTCAGGGCATAGTTTAATTTTGGCTAATATTTATGAACCAAACATTGATATATCATGGTTTTTTATAGATCTTGAAGGGATGTTGCAAGCCGCTGGCTCCCTGCATGATATAATATTGAGAGGAGACTGTATTCTTTTGATGATCAATTCTTGATCATAGTGGAGCAAATGTGTGCAAGCCCCCAAGAGCAAAATTGATACTTTACGGGATGTGTAAGTATTTTGAGACTTTTGAACCCATCTGATAGGGACTATACATATTTTTCATCAGTCCTTAAGATTTACTCTAGAATATATATATTTTTTATATCCAAGTCCCTCATTTCATCTGTTGTTGATTGGTCAATTGGAAACATTTTAGTCTCAGATAAAAATAGAAAATAAAAATAAATAACATAATGGCATTCTAATGTATCCCTTTTGCACAATCCTGAGTTCCAACAAATGCTAAAGACTGAAATCAATGTCTATATGGAGACAAACTGGTCCTCAATATCCTCTGTGAGCATGGCTTGGAAGGTGCTTAAGGCACTTCTTAGGGGCTGGATCATACAGTTAGCCTCATTCACCAAAAACTTTGTGCAATTGTAAGGGAATATTAAAAGTGCCAAATATCATCTAATGGCCTCAGAGTATTGACCAGATTGAAATACATATATAATTGCATTTTGTCGCTGAAGGTGAAGTTTTGGCCATTCAGGGCAAGACCTGAAAATAGTATTCTATCTTGATCTCTGTAGGCCCTCATCTTGAAGAGGATATTAGAAATTTGTGGAACCATAGAACTTCCTTAACTGACGACTGAGCAAAAACTTTATATCGATTCTGAGATAACCTTGGAGTAGCTTGGTGAGGTAATTAAGGCCTTGCCTACAGACAAGTCTCTGGGGCCAGATGGCTTTCCCACTGAGTTTTATGATCTTATGCTACAGAACTGGCTCCACTTTTGCTAGAAGTTCATATGGAATCATTAAAGAATAGAAAGCTTCCGCCAACCATGATGCAAGCCTGGATCAGTCTGATTCTTAAATAAGACAAAGTTCCAAGTGAGTGTAAGAGTTACCGTCTAATTTCCCTGATCCAGCTAGACGTTAAAATATTGTCAAAAATTTTGGCTAAGTGATTAATTACATCTTAATTACATTATGACATTTCTTATACATATAGATCAGGTGGGGTTTATTCTGGGCCGTAACTCTTCTGATAACATAAGGAATTTCATTAATATCATGTGGGCAACGGGGAATGATCATATTGAAGTCGCTGCCATCTCACATATGGTTGAATGGGATAAGATTTTGAAGATAAGATTTTGGAAATGTACGGGTTCGGGAATACTTTTATTGGGTGGATTAAGTTACTTTACAGATACCCGGTAGCGGCATTTCAAACGAATGGATTAATTTCAGACAATTTTACTCTGGATAGGTGGCACCCGGTAGGGTCTTGCCCTGGAACCATTAGCAGCTGCGATAAGAAGGGAGGATGATTTTCCAGGGGAGGTGGCGAGTTACGTGGCACATAAGCTTTTGCTTTACGCAGATGATATTTTATTATTTGTCTCTGACCCTACTAGATCTATGCCTTGCCTCCACAGAATTATTAATTCCTTTTCTAAATTCTCAGGACACAGAGTGAATTGGTCTAAATCCAAAGCTTTGGCTCCGACACCATACTGCCCAGTAATGGCTTTTCAGCCAGGTGCATTCCAGTGGCCCAAACAGGGCATTAAGTATTTGGGTATTTTATTCCCAGAAAATGTGTGTGATTAATTTTGACCCTTTAATAAAAAGTTTTAGAGGGTAGATGATCTTCTTTACATTTATCTAATAAAGGAAAGGTTAATGTTATTAAAATTAATTGTATTCCAAATCAATTGGATCAAAAGCAATTTGATAGCATAGCGAAATTCTTCATTTGGAATGGTAAATGTCCCAGATTACATTTCAGTAAGTAGCATAGGCCGATTGATAAAAGTAGGCAAGGCCTACCCAACATTTTGTTTTATTATGCATCGAGTCTCAGACATTTGGCTCATTGGTCACTTCCACCTGAGAGAGCACTTCCCTGGTTTTGTATTGAACAGGACGTTCTTGCCCCTATTTTGTCATTCCAAAGCCTTTCTATAAAACTAACCTGAGATGTTAAGTTACACCTCGTTATCTCGCATTTGCATGTGGTATGGACAAAAGTATCCAGAGTATTTAATTCAGACATTTATTTACATGTTGCTTTGTGCATATGGCTGAACCTAAAGTTGTGTGTTAATAAGTTCGCTTTCTGCTGGACAGAATAGATTATGAGGGAGGTTAATATGCTTGGTGACCTATATGAAAGTGGAGTGTTGAGATCCTTTGAAAATATGGTTCAACATTTTGGGATTCCCAGGTCTCAATTCTTTAGGTATTTACAGCTGCGCCACCTGCTCTGTACTATTTTTGGGACTAGTAATCTCCCGCCTAAAGTGGCAGATACTCTGGGAGTGGTGATTACTGCCTTTGGAAAGATTTAAACTTGGTATTGGAGGAATAACTGTGGGCTAGGATTAAAAAAAACATTAAGTCTACATCTAGAGATGCAAGGGTGCACCTTATGCAAAGATTTTACACAGATTCTATTGGATCCCTTCTAGATTGTATAGGTTTGGTCTTAAAGACACACCCACCTGCTGGCGATGCCAGTCAGAAGATGGGGACACAACCCATGTTTTTGGTGGTGTGCTAAGATCCAAGAATTTTGGTTGAGGATTCAAAGTTTTATGTGTGACATATTGGACACTCAAATTTCCTTTTGCCCCAGGCTCTGTATTTTAGGGGATGGGCCATTTCTGACCATTAATATAGGCGAAAGATATATAAAAAGTTGTGTCCTAGCCGGAGTTATGATCAACAGATGGATCATTCTTAGGAGATGTAAGTCAGCTGGAGCACCTTCATTTCAGGAGTGGTGCAGAGAAATTAACAGGGCGGTGCAATCGTGGTATAATTAATGTCTATAGCAGAAACATTGTGGGTTGAGTTACGAGCCAAAGCGATAGTAACTGGGATGCTTGCGTTAGCAAGTAATACTAATACAAATCAAAACAATTCAAATATAATATGTCTGCTGGTCATTACAAATCTTTAAACAGACTAATTCAAATAGGGGTAAGGTCTGGGTCAGGTCACTGAGTGTATGTGAGCATGCACAAATGCTCTCCAGCAAAAATGATATTGGTGCAGTTTTGTCATACATTTTTAAATGAATTGCTTGAAGAAAAAGGCTTTGGGCCGACTAACCTTCAGTATTTTATCCCTTTGGTTAACTTCAAGGTTCTTAGAGGAAGAGGAGACGATAAAAAAGCACTATGAGAAAATTGTTATTTTTAAAAGAGTACATTAATGATTTAGAGACATTTGAAATCTAAATCAACTCGTGCTGCTGGTGATGTGGTGCACTTTGATATTTTTTGAAAGATTAAGTGTGTCTGTGAGATTGAGAGAGAGAGAAATAGTGGGATGGCAGAGAGCAGAAAGATGAAAAGAAAAGTCACCTGCAGTTCAGTAAAGGTTGTAGTATTGCTGCTAGAAACATGTTAGAATGAATGCGGTTTACATTATGATGTGCAACAGGTTATACACATGGATACCTACACGTATTACATGACTCTCTGGAATACTTGTTTCGGATTTGGCGTTGAGCAGTCAAATATTATTGTATATTGGCTGCTACTTAACTATGTATTTGACCGCTGTCCAATGCGATATACTGGTGGTACCTTCATGTCTCTCATACTACTAATTGTCCCCTTCTTGCAACTCAAATCGGTTAGCTGAGTCAAATGTAAAATGTTTATTTTAATGTATATGTGAGGACAAAACCAATGGCTAGAAGCTCAGAAGTCCCCAGTTACAGCAGGAAAAATGAAAACATTGCTCAATAGAACAAGGAACTACAAGAGACACAAAAAGCTGGATGAGAGAGAACTTAAAATTGTAGCTAAATATGTTAACTAACTAGTCCTTAGAAAAAGTTAACTGGATTGCAAATTAAAAATACAAAATTTGTACTGTACTATAGTTAATTTTTCTTAAGAAAATCAAACCCAAAAGTAAGATGAAACTATAACTAAAATCAATCAATTTATTTCTATATTTGGTAAGTAGCCTTTTAACAAGCAGGATAACGAACAGTCAGCAAGTAATTATCACAAAATATACCCTTATTACCCTGTCAGGGTTTATTTTGCGATAATGACCTGCTCTCTGTACATTAGCTTTTCCCTTAAAAAGTTTGCACATACACAAAAACACAGAAACTATGTGCAAAGAAAGGGAGCTTTGTTCAATTTTCTTACTTGTGGCTGATGTAATTAAAGATGGTATTGGAATCTTCACCCTAATTACTGAAGAGATGTAAGCATTATTGTGTGTTATTATATGTGTGTTTAAGATATGTGCATGGAACAGAAACAAGTATGTAAGAGAGAATATTAAGTAATGTGATGTTTTTGACACTGACCCAATTGTGTGGAGCAGGAGAGGTTGGGAATCTGTAGGGAAAAGCTGTTGTATTTCTACAGAATTGGGTGATATCAGGCAGCCTCTTTAATGATGGCATGTAACCTCATTAAGAGAGCCTGTTTCAATTAATAGTTTGCAGGTCACAGCAGTCCACTGAGATATCTCAATATTGCTGTCAACATCACACACAGACGCGCACACACACACACACACACACACACACACACACACACACACACACACACACACACACACACACACGGTTGCCATGAATAAACAATATTAAACCTTTTTATTACATGAAAATTTGCTTAAAACAAGCAAAATCTTACAAGAAACTGTAAAGAAGTCCCTGTAACCCGTGACACACACACTGCCCTGAATGGAAGGAAGGAAGGAAGGAAGGGAGTAAGGAAGGTAGGAAGGGAAGGAATTAAGGAAGGAAGGAAGGAAAGGAGGAAGGAAGGAACAAAAGATGGATGGAAAGAAGTGTGCAAGATAGGAACTAAGGAATGTATAAGGAAGGCAGGAGGGACAGAAGGAAAGAAATAGAAGGAAAGATCGAAGGACAAAAGGAAGTAAGGAAAGATGAGAAGAAAGAAGAAATAAATAAAGAAAAGGAAGGGAAGACGCAAGGAAAAAAGAAAAGGAAGGAAAAAGAAAAGGAAAGACAGCAATAAGGAAGGACACAATGAATGAAGGAAAGAAGGACAAAAAGAAGAAAGGACAGGAAAATGGATGGAAGGAACAATTTAAGAAAGGAAGGGAGGTGTAACAGTATAAGGACGGGCAAGGAAGAGGCAGTAACCGGCTGAACAGTCAACATAAAGGTTTACTGAAATAAATGAATTTAAAACAACATAAAACATAAACGAACAGACGTGCGTCTCTCTCTTGAACTGGTTCCTCCAGCTTGTCTTTATCCTCCCTCCCGGCTGATTTGCCCTCCTCCTTGTCACACTCCTCCATCGCCCGACTCAGGCCGGGGAAACCCCCGGCATGACGCACTCCCCTCCCTTCCCGGAGGGAGTTATTGCCCCTCCGACCGGGCCTGCTGGCAGATCTTCCCTGCCTTTCTGGAGCCCTGGGAGAGATAAGGGGAGGGAATGGGGAGAGGGAAAGTGCGAGGCGGAGCGACAGAGAGAGAGAGAGAGAGAGAGAGAGAGAGAGAGAGAGAGAGAGAGAGAGAGAGAGAGAGTGGACAGAGACGGCAGGTCCTGTAGTACTTGCAAAAGATGTGCAATTGAAAAGCTTGAGTCTGTGTTTGTAGCCTGATAGCTTTTTTAGCATCACTTATTATAAAGGGATTTAAATGGGCAAGGAGGAGGCAAGAACCGGCTTGACAATATAAATAATATTTTAATGAAAAACTTAAACAAAAGATACAAATACACATATAACGGACATGCCCGTAAATGATCTCTCTCTCCCTCACCATCTTCCGCAGTTGGCCTTTATCCCTCTCAGACGCTTGATTAGCCTGATAAGGGACCGGGTGTGTGGAATCACCATCCGGCCCCACCCTGCCACAACTGGCATCTCTCTCTCTCACTGACCTCCACTAGCATTTCGATTGAACTCATTAACCTTCTCCATCAGCCTGACTAATTCTTTACATTTATCATGTGTAAATCCCTCACTGCTGAGGAAAGAAGCTATAGTAAGACATACAATGCAGGAAGAAATAACACAAGCGGATGCCATGACTTACTGCAATTGTTTGTTGTTGTTGTTGGTTGTTCCTGAGCAGTGAGGGTTTGAAATCGCTGCAATAATCCGTGTAACACAGAGGAGAAAAACGGGTGCGCATTGTTAAATGTGCGCAGTTTAATCACGATAAAAATAGAAACCAGATGCATGTGGAAAATGCACGCAGTTGAATTGCGATAAGATAATAATGCAGGTGAAAACCCAATGCGTGCTGAAAAATGGCAGATGTTAATGATAAAAAGCTGAATACTGATAGACAAGTGTAAAGGGATACAAACGGGCAAGGAGGAGGCGAGAACCGGCTTGACAATATAAATAATAGTTTAATTAAAAACTTAACCAAAAGACATGCACAAACAGACATGACTGTCAGCTGACCGTAAACAATCTCTCTCTCCCGCACCATCTTCCGCAGTCGGCCTTATCCCTCTCGGAGGCTTGATTAGCCTGAAAAGGGACCGGGTGTGTAGAATCACCACCCAGCCCCGCCCTGCCACACCGGTATATACCATTTCGGTAGTTCAACGAGGACCACATACACTATGATTCCAGCTCTATAGCCCCCGCAGCAGGGAGTTTGGGTGACATCTCGGTGGCCTACTCGCACAGCAAAGCGACACCACTCTCCCATTCATGTTAGAGTTTCCAATGGATTCTCCCCACTCAGTGATGCACCCACTGAGAATCATGTTGAAAGAGCCCTAATAATTGGTGATTCTATTGTAAGTAACTTGGAAATAGAGACTCCAGCTACTATTGTTAAATGCTTTTCCGGGGCTCCCTGCTGTCCCTCCAGTGAAGGTCAAGTAATTTGGCTCATAGTCTTAATAATGATAGTATTTGACTAACTGGGGCCCAGGTCAGGAAGCAGACAAACTGGTTAATCTGAATGTCTGCTAGGTGACTTGAGACATCACACAAGTCACATAAACTACAACACATAGAGACTGTATCACCTAGATATCACATAGAGACTGTGTCTGTTCCCCGATTACCAAAAAAAAACCTCTCACTTAATAATTTAGAAAAAGTTTGATTAATGTCAAACTTGAAAAATCATCATATGAAGGTAGGGATACTAAACATTAGAACTCTTTCTACCAAAGCATTCATAGTTTGGATGTGCTCTGTTTGACCGAAACCTGGCTTAAACCGGATTAATATTTTAGTTTAAATGAATCTACTCCCCCAGGTTACTGTTATAAACATGAGCCTCTTCTGAAGGGTCAAGGAGGAGGTGTTGCTACAATTTACAGTGAAGTTGTTGGTGTTACTCAGAGGACAGGATATAAATTTAAGTCTTTTGAACTAATAAAGCTTAATGTGACACTGTCAGATATAAAAAACATCTTTTGTCCTTGCTACAGTCAATCTACACCACACTATATTTCATGTAGAACTATTCTTTCGACCACTAAAGATTGCTTCAATCATAATCTTCCAGATCTATCTCATACACTCAATAAGCTCCAAAGTCTAGAAGAACTTCATGAAATAACAGAAAATATAAATACAGTTTTCTCTAGCACTCTTGATAGTGTCACCCCCATTCGATTAAAACAATTAAAGAATAAAGCTCTGCACCATGGAACAATGATCACACTCATGCTTTCAAGAGAGCAGCTTGGAAAAAAAGAACACAAAAATTGAGATATTTCGTGGTGAACAGAAGGATAATGTCAGTAGCTACAGGCACTAATAGCCACCAGGTCAGCATATTTTAGCAAACTCATAGAAAATAACCACAACAATTCTGTGTTTATTCAGTACTGTGGCAAAATTGGTTAGGAATAAAGCCTCAACTGAACCAGATATTCCATTGCAGCATAATAGAAATTACTTCATGAATTTCTTTACTGATAAAATTGAAATAATATTAAATAAAATTGGAATTATGCAATCATCTGTCACAGTACACAGTGGAAAAAAGTGTCTCATAATTTTTCTCACGTGCAACTTCAATCATTTGCCATGTGTCACGAAGAGCTAACAAAACGTATCAAAATGTAAAAATCCACAACATGTTAGATCCAATACCAACTAAGCTCTTAAAAGAGGTATTCCTGTAATCTCAGAACCTCTTCTTTTTTGTTGTTATGAACTATTTTTATTCATTCCATGAAGCAAATCAAATAGACACAACAGAAAATGCAGAATCAAACCACATGAAATCACAACATTTCCACCCTAACATTAATCCCCCACCCCCATCTGACACAAACAAGCACCCCAGTGGTCAAAAGCCAACTGACAAAGGCACACATATAGACAATAAAACAGCAGAAAATACTTGGAAACATAAAAAGAACATAAAAAGCATACTTTCAAAAACAAAAAGGTTGCAACACACACATCTAATACCACTAGACTCTCTCCACTGTCCCTCCCCGAGAGCCTTCCAAAAAGGCTAAATAGCTGCCCCATTTTCTGAAGTACAAATCCAGGTTGCCTAGCCTTCTACATGCCATCTCCTCAAATGCCACTACCCTGCCCATCTGCGTGTACCACTCCTGAAATGAGGCACTCCTACCGATATTCATCCCCTAAGGATGACCTGCCTGCTGATCATAACACTGGCTAGATCACATTTTTTTATGTACTTATCCAATATATTAATGAGTGCCCCATCGCCTAAAATACAGAGTCTGGGGCAAAATTAAATTTGAGTGCCCAATATGTCACACATAAAACTCTGAACCCTCGACAAAAATTCTTGGATCTTTACACACCACCAAAAAAACATGGGTTGTGTCCCCATCTTCTGAATAGCATCGTCAGCAGGTGGGTGTGTCTTTAAGACCAAGCCTATGCAATCTAGATGGGGTCCAATAGAATAAATGTAAAATCGTAATTGCATAAGGCGCACCCTTGCATCTCTAGATGTAGACTCAATATGTTTTTTTTTTTATCCTAGCCCACACTCCCTCCTCCAAAACCAAGTTTAAATCTTTCTCACATAATCTCTTGAGAGAAGTTGAAGCTCTGTCCCCCAGACTCTGAATTAGCATGTTGTAATACACTGATTCCTCATGACCTTTTCAAAAAGCATTAATCACCAATCCCAGCATATCTGCCGCAATGGGGGGGGGGGGGGGGGGGGGTATATGCTAATCCCAAAAATAGCACAAAGCAGGTGGCGCAGCTGTAAATACCTAAAGAACTGAGACCTGGGGATCACAAAATGTTGAACCATATTTTCAAAGGATCACAACACTCCACTCTCATATAGGTCACCAAGCATATTAACCTCCCTCACAATCTATTCTGTCCAGCAGAAAGCGAACTTATTAACACACAACTTTAGGTTCAACCATATGCACAAAGCAACATGTAAATAAACGTCTGAATTAAATACTCTGGATTTCTTTTGTCCATACCACATGCAAATGCGAGATAACGAGGTGTAACTTAACATCTCAGGTTAGTTTTATAGAAAGGCTTTGGAATGACAAAATAGGGGCAAGAACGTCCTGTTCAATACAAAACCAGGGAAGTGCTCTCTCAGGTGGAAGTTACCAATGAGCCAAATGTCTGAGACTCAATGCATAATAATAAAACAAAATCTTGGGTAGGCCTTGCCCACCTTTGTTAATCGGCCTTTGTAACTTATTAAAATGTAATCTGGGACGTTTACCATTCCAAATGTAGGACTTTTCTATGCTATCAAATTACTTGAAATAAGAGAGGGGAACATCTACAGGCAGAGATTGTAACAAGTAGTTACATTTTGGAATAAAATTAAAAGTAATATCATTAACCTTCCCAATCATAGATAAATGTAATGAAGCCCACCTGCCCACATTGCTCGAAAACTTTTTTTAAGGGGTCAAATTTAACTAACTAAATCAGACAAATTTGCTGGGAATAAAATTCCCAAATACTTAATGCCCTGTTTGGGTCACTGGAAGGTGCCCAGCTGGAAAGCTGTCACTGGGCAGTATGCTGTCAGAGCAAAAGCCTCTGATTTAGACCAATTCACTCTGTAACCTTAGAACTTGGAGAAGGAATTAATAATTCAATGGAGACAAGGCATAGATCTAATGGGGTCAGAGACAAATAATAAAATATCATCTGCGTAAAGCAAAAGTTTATGTGCCACACCACCAGAAAATGTGGAGCCATTTCTGTTACATAAGATCTAAAAATTCAGTGGCAAAGCCGTCTTGCCCCAGAGCCTTGCCTGTAGTCATCTTATTTACCTGGCCAAGGTCCTCCAAGATTATCTCAGAATCAAGAGAATTCTTTTGCTCAGTCATCAGTTTAGGAAGTTATAATGGTCCCACAAAGTTTCTAATATCTTCATCAGTAGATGAAAACGTGCAACTATAGAGATCAAGATAGAATTCTTTAAAAGCATTATTAATATCAATGGCCAAGGTAAATATTTCATATACCAGCAGATTTTAGCAGAGGGAATGGTAGAAAAAGACACTCTCTGTTTTACATATCTAGCCAGACGTTTCCCTGCCTTGTCCCCTGACTCAAAGTATGACTGTCTTGCCCTGAATACACAAAACTCCACCTTCCACAACAAAATAGTATTATATCTGTATTTCAATCGGGTCAATTCCCTGAAGTCATTAGATGACATTCGGCGCTTCAGCTCTTACTCAAGCCACCACTATAAAAAATACCCACCCCATATCTTTCCAAATTTTTCACTATAGCATATTTATTATGCTTAAGAAGAAAAATAAGCTTCCTTCTTTTTATGGGGTGCCCCAACACCAATTTCAAATCTTCTGTTTATGTCGAAAATATATGAACAATTTCAGTCAGGATTTAGGCCCCATCACAGTACAGAGACTGCACTTATCAGAGTTACAAATTACTTACTCTTATCATCTGATTGCAGCTGCATTTCACTAGTGCTTTTAGATCTAAGTGCTGCCTTCGACACAACAGATCACAACATTTTCTTGGATAGGCTGGAGAATTATGTTGGCATTTGTGGACTTGCTTTAGCATGGTTTAGGTCCTATTTAGCAGACTGATACCACTTTTTGTATGTAAATGAGGAATTGTCAAAACAAACAAAAGTTAATGGAGTGCCACAGGGATCAGTTATATGGCCTCTGCTTTTCTCATTGTATATGCTTCTCCTGGAAGATATTATCAGAAATTGTGGAATAAGTTTCCACTCTTATGCCGACGATACCCAACTTTATATTTATTCAAAACCTAACGAAATTTCACTATTTTGCAAATTAGCAGAGTGTATCAATGAAATCAAAGAATGGATGGCCAGAAATGTCTTTCTACTCAATTCCTACAAAACAGAGGTACTAATTATTGGACCAAACACCTCTAAAAACAAGCTGCTAAAATATAATTTGACTCTCAATGGATGTACTGTTACATCGTCTTCAACAGCGAAGAACTTAGGTGTTATATTTGATACCAGTCAGTCCTTTGAAAATCAAATTACCAATGTTTGTAGAACAGCATTCTTCCACCTAAGAAATATTGCTACATTTCAACACATGCTCTCTGTTGCTGAAGCTGGAAAACAAATTAATGCGTTCATCAGTCCTCAAGACTAGATCATTGTAATGCATTACTGGGAGGATGTACTGCAAGATCAATAAATAAACTTCAATTGGTTCAGTGTATTGTGTTGTGTAGTGGAATATTTAGGGCATTTAGTGTTGTATTTTTAGCACAGTGTGCTGTGTAGTTGTATATTTAGGGCTGTGTTGTATATTTAACACATTTCGCTGTGTTGTGCAGTTATATATTTAGCGCAGTGTGCCGTGTTGTATTGTGCTGAATTGCGGGGCCAGCTGGACTTTGATGTTTAATCTGAGAGAAGCAAGTGGTCCATTCATAGGGGCCTCCAGTTTGAGCAGCATAGCAGGAGTGCCCAGCTCCAACACACACTACAGCTACTGAATGAGAGAAAGACTGAGAAAGAACCCCTGGAAGGCAGAGTATATCAGTCTCTGACAATAGAGGGATTAGACCATAGCAAATTTGAGTGTGTGTGTGCGTGCGTGCGTGTGTGTGTGTGTGTCTTTCAGAGATAACTGTACATACATTGCACAACTTTCTTCTACTTGACTCTTTCTCTCTGGGTTAAAATGTGGTAAATATGGGACATTTGGTCCCCAGCATGCCTTATGCAACACCCAGCAGGTTCAAGACAATCCCATGACACACACACGCATTTATAATCATACACACTTGCATTCACAGATATGCAAACAAAACAGTCTCTGTTTTGATTCATGTACCATATCATAAAGATTCTGGATGAAGTGCAGAATGAAAATGCAGAGAAAACACACAAATCAATTAATAATTTCTTAAACAAAGAAATCATGGCAGATCAAAATAATGATGAAATGTAAATTCAATCTAATCTGAAAAGTCAGTGTGGCTTATGTGGACAGACAATTATGGAAAGAAGAGTGGGGAAATGGGAACGGGAAACTATGCGAGTCAGATTTAAATTTAGATCTCCTGCATAGCTCTATGTCTGTGCATGTGTGTTAACTGCTAGATCACAGTCCCAGCAACAATTAAGCATTAATGATAGTCTTAAGTATAAATTGAGGGGTGGATTATGAGTTTGGACTCTGTGTGTCTGGTCCACCGCAACTGAACTGGATGGTCCGAACCACCAGTGACAAACCATCTGTGCAATGAGACATCTGCCCACACAGCCGGACATCTCTCTCAAACACACACTCGCACTGGCCTGGGCACACGGCAGACTTCTGAACAGCTGTGTGGACTCACACTCATCAACAGGAACATTCACAGCACTGATTAACATGACGAGCCAAGAGCAGGGACACACAAACTCACATGCACAGAACTGTTTAATAGGGTGAATTCTTCATAGTGGTTTGGTGGCATAGTGGCAGGTATGCAGAGGTTTAAAGAAATAGTTCACCCAAAAATTCTAATTCTGTCATCATTTACTCACCTCATGTTGTTCCAAATCTATATGACTTTCTTTCAACCATGGAACACAAAAGGAGATGTTAGGTAGATTGACAGCCTTAGTCACCCTTCACATTCATCTTTTTTTCTATGCAATGAAAGTGAATGTTGATGGACACCTACATTCTACCTATAATCTTCCTTTGTGTTCTAAGGAATAAAGTAATATGGGTTCGGAACAGCATGAGTGTGAGTAAAATGGTGACAGAATTTGTATTTTTGGGAGAACCATCCATTTAAAATCCATCTTTCTGTGGTTAAACTTCTGTTATGGGCTCTCTGTGCATTTCAACAGGCAGTTTTAACCTTGTGCGAGCCCGTGTCCTCTTGTGCGGACATTGTGTTTCATCTTCCCTATACGATATGCTTAATTTTATTTTATTTAAAAAAACTGATTTCAATTCAGAACACTCTGGGCTGTCAGTAAAGGGTTAAACTTTTCATGCACTGAGTCATGTGACAAAACAATATGGCGCCAATCACAGCAGAGTTTATCTTTGGTAGAAACGCCAACAAAACTATATCTGGTAAAAACCTCATTAAGTTGTTTTCATTAAAACCTGTTTGAGTCAAAAGACTGGTGTCTCTAGCTTCATCCAATATGGCATTTTGAAAATCTGAGCGATTTATCGCGAAACGGCATGCTGTTAAACGCAATGACTATTTACGATGACTATAGGCCTTTTTTCCCTTAGAAATCCTACACGCACTGTGCATTATCACATTGAGAATCCATGGGTTCATCCAAAGGCTGATATATTTTGCTTTCAGAGGCATTATATGGAGTTGGGATGAACATAAGGTGCATTTCGAACTGTTCTGAGACCATTGCAGACAGACGGCACGCTGGAAGTTGAGTCATTAACTAAATAGGGAGCAATGGAGCATCCTATAGCTTTCCTATGCAGCTAAGTGCATTTACAGGCTACAGATGACATGTTTGGCAGACATGGGACAATGGTTATTAGCACATATTGAACAAAATTCTGAATTTACAAAGCTAAATATTGTTTTAGCATGGCAGCAGTCACGCTTGGGTTTCAGGAGGTTAAGTAAGCATCTTATTCAGTCAGTAAAAATACCGTGGTTTCGTGAATAAAGACCTCTGCCTCTGCAAACAGCTACATTTGGAATTCCTTTTGAAAATCAAGCTTAAAAAATGCTTACTAAAAGAAAAAACTTTCAATGGACAACATCTGTGAAGAAGATCTCTTCTTGCTGCATGTGTGTGTGGAATAGAAGAACATACTCAAGAACTGCAAAAATGACCTACTTTAACATCTTATGTAAAAAGGACCAAGTACGAGATCTCAAGCTACCCAAATAATCCCTGTTGCACTTAAAAAAAAAGAGGAGTAAAGGGAAGATAGACAAAAACAAGATGTGGCACATCGAAATTTGTTTGAAAATATCCCCTAATGAATATATTTATCAGAACAACTTTTGAAAAGCACAGCAAAATTGTTCACATACAACCATACAGCATCCCTAGATCGACAAAACCCTCCCACCATGAAATATGTGTTGACGAATAATAAAACATAAAAACTATTTATGTAATATGCTTTTAAACTACAAAGAACAAACTGTCTTGCGATACCTTACTGAATGATTACTTTTGTTTCTTCCATCGGGTCCCTTGCCTTTGTCGCTTGTCTTTCTTTCAGGACGATTTTAGGAGCTTTGAGAGATATGTGGGACTTAAACAGACACCGTACACATTGCGCTAATGAGCTCCCTCTGGAAGCCCTCAAACACGTTGTCATATACCTTGTAATTGTGTTGCCAATACATTAGATTGTGTGTAAGTGGTTTGTATATGGTGTTGGAGGATGGGGGGCATGAACGGAAAGTCTGACTGGAAGAGATGGATCAAGAGAGAGTTAAAAAAGAAGAAAAATATTAATGATTTCAGTGAAGAGAATATACTGTATGGAGAGATAGACTAGTGTGTGTGTGTCTGTGTGATGAGCTTTTGTCAGGCCCCTCTAGTCTGAACTGTGAGGAGCAGGTGCAGGACAGCAGCACCAGTGTGTGTGTGTGTGTGTGTGTGTGTGTGTGTGTGTGTGTGTGTGTCTGTGATGGAGACCATCATATGGAGGGGCTTGGAGCAACAAAAAAAGCTATTGCCTTCTGGGTAATAAGGGGAAGAAGGGTGAGAAGACCCTAGAGCGGTAACACACACACAGGAAACAAGGTGAACTGGTCAGGTCATACAAACTCACTCCTGCTGTGTTAATATGCTTTGTGTTGACTCTGCAGGACAGTCTTTGGGCTCAGCTGAGAAATCCAGTTTACACACAGATACAGTTTTAACTCATTTTTCTGCCTCAACTTGACTACAATACTGAAATATTTATAGCTCCAAACTAGGGATGGGAATCGTAAGGAATTTAAAGATTCCTCTTAATGATCTGGTTCCTTAACTGTTCCAGTAATGATTGATTCTTTTAGTACCTTTTTTTTAAATAATTACTTGGAAATGAGAAATACAATTATTTTTGTATTTAATACCCTCTGCTATATGTTATCAAATAATGAGATCATTTCAGATTTCTACAGAGCAGATTTAATAAATCAGAAATAAATGTAATAAAATCCTTGTAAAAGTTGTGCTTATATACTTTGAGACAGAATTACAATCCAATAATAGATCCTAAACCTACAAGAAATGTGATGGCATATTTCATTAATGCATTTATTCTTTAATAAAATTCCACATATTACAAAAAAAACTCATGCATCTTTAATTATACATTGTCATATGAACAACCAGTCAGTAACTACACAGCTTGATTTAAAGAGGACATATTAGGCAAAGTTCCATTATTTTTTTTAACATTATTATGTGTCCCCAGTGTGTGTAGACAACCACAAAATATGGTAAAATATCATCCCCTCATTTCTTTCCTTTCCCCATCAAAAAACTCTGGGAGTCTATTTCCAGACATGCCAGTGAAGCTTCTATCTATTTAAATGGAGAAAGACCAAAAGTTGGTCAAGATTACGATCAAAGAACATATTTCAGAATGATGTTCCAGCAGCGTCGGTGGAAAACTGCATGTAGGAGAACTGTTAATGGAACTGAAAGTTACGAAGATCATACAATTCTGGTATTTTTTGAACAAGAACCGGTTATCGGTTCCCAATCCTACTCCAAAATCTGAATTTCTTGTACATTCAAGCTCCATGAGGAGCCATTTAAATATCGTTTAATACAGCGCCAATTGTTATTATTAGTTATCTTAAATTTGTTTCTTCCTTTTTTTCCACCATTGGCAAACGCAGGGCTCAACACTAAGGATTTTTGCTTCAGATTTTTACTGGCCCTGCCAAAAATTTCCCTGGCCCAACACAAAAATTATAAATAACTGTTTTTACCATCATGGCTTTACTGAAACTGAATCACATTTATAATTTTCAAGATATGATTTACGCCTTGTAATCCCATACAAGCGCTTTACAGATATAAATTCATAAATACATAATATTAACCTCAGCCTCCCTGCCATTTACACATGTGTTTTTAAGCAAAGAGTTCTGTTGTGCAGATGATGGGTTTTCCTTCACCCATTTAGTCATGCAACTTTTGGCCATGTGTAGTGTATTCACAAACAGGATCAAAGATTTAATCACTTAGTTAAAGATGTGATTATTGGCTGAATGTAATAAACTTATAAATCCCTGAGAAGACACTTCCAAATCAGTTGTGACATGTAATATACATTAGGGGGATATTAGGCCTAATCTGTGAATTAAGAATGTCTATATAACATGAAATCTATGAACCTAAAAACCAACACAGCCTGATTCACAAAGCACAAAAACAAAACGATCTGTTTTGAGAAATGTAACTGGTGTTTCAATGAGGATGATATGAAATAGACTGTTTTGAATCTTCATGTTCACCCTGCAGCTAAACAGCTCTGATAATAATATCCTAATAGCCATAGTGATCTTGCGTGATTACGTTTTGAATCTAACCTTATTAAATGTATACTTACATTTTGGATACCGAGCAGCTCATGATTTCCAGGCACATGTATAACTGGGGTTTAACAAACTTTATTACGTTTAATTTGGTGCTTCATAAGGCGAATTAATGAGAGAAAATGTGCTTTTTTTACAGTGGGAAAAAAACTAGTGCTCTGTCCCTTTACGAGAGTACATGCATGTTAAACGGTCTATGCTGCACGGAGAGAGATTACGATGAGACATTATTCACGGAGAAACATGGATTTTCAGTCCTATAGAATGAAACTGTTGATTTGTTGTGTTCCAATGTGTGGATTACTGCTTTTCACCAACATGTAAAAACAAAAAATGTGTGAATTTCACATACTGTGAACACAGAATGTGCAGGGGTACTTAAAATGTTGTGTAAGATGTGCAATCCCACTATGAATTTCATTAAGTGAATTCATTTTTCCTTCTATTTTCTACACATTGGAAATAGCTGCGGCTAAGACACTTGGAAAAGAGTGAGGACAGTGCTAGGAGAGTGCACTTGGTGTCTGCACGATCTTGTGTGTGCACGCGACTGTGCCTTGGCACATCCAGTATATTATGCACATGCGCATCTTTGCAATCTAAATAGAATAGTGCTCATTCGTCGGTTAGAATACTTCGTTCGCTCAGTGTAATTGTTGTGCTCTTTCACTTGTTGTTTTCTTGCACTAATGTTATAAATACAGCACTGGCCCAATTGGGCAAGTGACAGTTCTAGCAACTGGCCCGAATCTCTCTCACACTGGCCCCGGGCCATCTGGCAGTCCTTATTGTCAAGCCCTGAAATGCATCCCTTAGTTATCATGAACTAACAAAAAACAATATTTTTAAACAGCATTTATAAATGTTGGTTAAAATTCATTCATAAAAAGACAGTTGTTTATTGTTGGTTAATATAATTTCAAAATACATTCACTGACCTCACAAGTAAATTAATTGCGTTTTAAGGATGTCAAGATATTTTAGTGGACAAAAAGACAAAAAAAATACTAATTAATACACAATTAGTTTTTTGCAATATGCACACCAGCTCCAAGTGAAGACTGTTAAGTAGGGCTGGGCACGAGTAATCCGGTACTCGAACGTGGAAGCAAAGTGGGAGATTATTTTTAATTTTGAGATTGATTATGTTGTGATTTTGAGGGGTTCAAAATCATCAAAAAAAAGAGTGTAATTAACCGTGATTTAAACCTATCTCTGCAAATTCTTTGCTAAACACGTTTTATTATAATTTAAAATGTAAGAACTTTGACTTGTTAATGGATATTATTTAAAGGGGACCTATTATGCAAAATTCACTTTTACATGGTGTTTGTACATAAATGTGAGTCGGCGGTGTGTACACAACCACCCTACAATGTTAAAAGTCCACCCACTCCTCTCCTAAATTTCTATTCATCAAAAACAGTGTGTCAAAATGAATGGTTTTCGTTTCTGCTCTAAAGTGATGTCACGTTAGAGCAGGCCTCGCCCACGACTAGTGAAGGACACCGCCCTATTATCATAGATCCTCCCCTGAGTGATCTACACACAGTCTGACGGTTTTTTCCATGCTGGATCAGATACAGTGAGAAGAATAATGTCTCAGCTTCGTAAGCGTTCTGTTGTTGTTGGCTGTAAAAGTGAACATGAGAGTCTTCATGTACTCCCGGCATCAGAGCCACTGAAGACGCAGTGGACAAGTTTTGTTTTTGAAGGAAATATGCCCCAAAACATACAAAAATGTATACACCGGACTGCTTTGTGAATGAGTGTCAATATAAAGCAGGATTTTCAAAAATTTTGATTCTCAAGTATTGATCAGTACTGTTCGTGTTCCAGCTTTATATCTTGAAGATGTAAGTATTTCACTTTATATTTTTGTGAATGTTTGCAAATTGCCTCTCCGAATGTGCTTGTTAGCTGATTCCATGGCTAATGCAGCTAAAGTTACCATTGTCTCTGATTGTATTCACGGAGACATATATATGGCTGAACTCAGACATTTATGCTATCAGTCATATTGGTTCTGATTTGTTGTTGCAGTAGTATCCGAAGCACCAGCTGTAAAGGCACAGCCCTCTTCCAGACAGGGGGCAGGGAGTAGCAGCTCATTTGCATTTAAAGAGACACACCCGAAATCAGCATGTTTTTGATTCCACCCAAAAAGAGGCATTTATAACATGGTATAATAAATGATCCGTAGGGTATTTTGAGCTGAAACTTCACAGACATATTCTTGGGACACATGAGACATATTACATCTTGTAAAAAGGGGCATAATAGGTCTCCTTTAATAAAAGTGAATGTTTGTCCCTGACTGTAAACCTCTCTGCCCTGGTCACCGACATGTTTGCATTAAGTAACACAAAATGGGAGTTGAAGATTTCCATATGAGTTTCCAAGTTAAAAGTCTGACAAAAAGTGTCATTCCATTGCACTTTCCCCAGAAGAAAGGTGGAAATTCTGACTCTCCGAGTTGAATGGACACTTTATGAATCATCACAGCAACAACAATACGGAGCATCAGGGCTCTCCCCATGGGAACGAACACTTGGACACACACACACATGCACGCACACAAACATACCAAGTGTGTGGCAGTGGTCTTAACAGTGGTGTGGCAGTGGTGTTTCAAACAGCTAGACAGAGTAGAGCTAAATGGAACAGAATGCAGCATCTTCAAAACTGAACTTCAATTTAACACACACATTAAAAATACGATGGTTATGGCGTCTTCTGTTAAGCCAACTGCGATATGAAAATAGCCAGTTCAGACAGTCACTAAAAGAAACTGGTGTGCGCTTACTAAGATTACTATGGTAACTTGAAGGAAGATCTGACAGATGCACGTTGTGCACATTCTTTTATTGAGCTGGGCAGCGAATCTTCACATAATGACAAAATATGATGCATTATATTTTGATTATGCAATATTTTGTACATTTTGTAACAGATTATTTTATAAAAATGAATAATATTAATGAATAGACGATACACTGAAACAACAAGATACAATGCAGTAGCCAAAGACGTTTGTCAGACATGTTATTATATATACAGTATTGTCATGAACTCAGATTCCCAGCAAGCAATGCCACAGTAAATGAGCTGACATCCATGCCTGCCATGGTTATCGAGCCAGAGCCAACGTCTGAAGACTCAACCATTCCAAAGCCAACGCCTGTAGCCTTGACCGTCTCAGAGTCAACACCTGCTATGACCATAGAGGTTGTTCCCCATTAAGTGCCAGTGCTCATGACCACGGAGTTCGTTCCCTTGTCACTGCCAATGCTCACGACCATGAAGGGCATTACCATGTCACTGCCAATGCTCACGACCACGGAGGTCATTCCCCATTCAGTGCCAGTACTCACAACCACAGAGGTCATTCCCCAGTCAGTGCCAGTATTCATGACCACAGAGGTTGTTCCCTTGTCACTGCTAATGCTACGACCAAGGAGTTTTCACTTGAGAATCACTTCAGACATAATGAGTTTTGTAGGTTCACAAAGGCATAACGATGCCCTCACATAATTGTCTTTGTGTTAATGTGCTTCTGTGTAAGTCATTAGAATGTCTCAGACACTAAATGGTGGCAAAAATAGCTGCCACATTCTTTGAGTTTGACCACATGAGCAATTTGAACAATTTCAATCTTCAACAGCTGTGTGAATAAAAATAAATAACTCTGGTCCAGAAGAAAGAGACAGCAAGAGGTAATGAGCAGGAGAGGGAGTTAAAATGTAGAAATGCTAGCACACCGGAAAAGGGACCACAAAAGTGTTTGTCTGGTATTGCGGTACAGCTAAAATCACCGGCTAATTCTGCCTGTAAAACTGCTGGACATTTATTTTCCCCATCCTCTTCCCTCTCTTTCCCACAGAGTGATAGTTGCCTTAGCAACCATGGCAAATCTTCCTTTTCTCAAACAGATGTCCCATTTAGTTGGAAATTAGAATGTGTAAAAACCCAGGAGACTCAAATTATTTCCATGTACTCCGGGAGGAGGGAGAGAAGAAAAGAGGAGCGGCGAAAAGAAAGGAGTGGCAAGGGAAGGAGAGAACGAGAAAGAGAGGGAGGGAGAGGGTTACATATCCTCCTCCTCAGCAACTGTGAAAGTGTGTTGATTAGCCATCGCTGTGGGGCAGCTAATTCTGATGCCCGACCGCACGCCACAGCCAGCTCTGAAGAGGCAGCAGACGGAAAAAGACACAGTAGAGGGAGGAAGGGATGAAAACAGGATGGATATAAGCCATTGTATACTTTGTCTTTTGCATAACACGCTGTGTAATTTATTCTCTGATTATTTTTTTCATTTTAAGTGACATTCGGATGGCGATTGTGACTTGATAATCAGACAGCTCTGTTTGAAAGACCAGCATATCTGGTCATGGGATGCTATGCTCTCTCCCTACCAGGCTTCTTAATTAGCTTATCCAAAAAGTAAAGAACAAGGCCACCAGGTAGACCAGCACAAAACCAGTTGTATCTAGCAAAAACAAGCTTGGACAAGCATGGAAATTCATGCTAGTCTAAGCTGGACTTTTGAGCAGAGACAGCAAGTGAGAAAGACAGAGATAGAAACTGAATTATCTTGTCTGTTTTGCAGGTTAAAAAAAATAAATCAGTGTTTATGAGCTGTAAAGAAATCCCCAAGAGCCATGTGTGCTCACATATGTGTGAACACACACACACACACACACACACACACATAAACACAAAGTGAGGGAGGAGTTTACACCTTGGATACCAATTTTCATGTAATGTACTGCCGAGGCATGAAACCTCACATTGTCATTCTTTTAATAAAAATGTCTCTACTCTCCTATCTCTTTCCTATAGAGAATGGTTGATGAAGAGACGGATAGCAGGCAGAAAAGGATGGTGAACTGTAATATTTGGTCTGCACGAAAGGCCTGAGTCCAGTCAATGTTTCCCAATGTATCGAAGTACAGTATATTGAGCAATGCATTAAGCATCAACCTCAGCTGCACATTTTACACAGGTCAAGCATTGTAACACAGCACTCAAAGTTCAAACAATGTCAACTTCAACCTTTATTGCTACTATTATTTCAAAGCGCAGCCAATGATTCCCCTGTATTGGAGTCAGAAATTAATAAATGGTTGCCAACATAATAAAATAAATAATTAAATTGATCAATTGTCACACATTATACATACATTTCTGCATATATACAGTGAAATTATTTATTTTTCACATATCCCAGCTTAGCTAGGGTCAGAGTGCAGGGTCAGCCATGATTCGGCGCCCCTGGAGCAGATAGGATCAAGGGCCTTGCTCAAGGGTCACACAGTGGTGTCTTGGCGGTGCTGGGGCTTGAACCCACGACCTTCTGGTCAGTAACCCAGAGCCTTAACCGCTGAGCCACAAAAATGCCACAAATATTTAAAATATGGAGCAAATAAGGCCACTGTTTTTTATGTTATATAACATTTGAAATATTTCATATTGTTCCATTCTTTCACTTTATGGGTTTAGACATCATAGTGACCACTTCCATTAGTTTCATTAGATTCAAATGAAATGTTTGACATGAATAGATAACACACTGTGTAATTAAAGACTGTATAGAATGAGACGGGTCACTGGTATACTTCCTTAAAAAATCTTAGAAATCTGAGAAATTGTTTTGCTTTAGGAATGGAAGTCCCAACTAACAGTTAAAAGAGCCAGTCACCACTTAATGCCCTCATTCAGTAAAAATTCCCCTTAAAATCCATTCCTGGAGGTTAATATCACCCCTTAATAAAAAAGGTTCATTTCTGACACTGGCCTGTTTATTAAGTGAGAGGTATCAGTGCAAAAATCAAATGTTATAAGATATAACCTCAAATATATACTACCTCTTTGCTTTGATTTCACAGATTTTACTACATTTCCCACTTTCTTGCTCTCTAGCAACCTCGTAAACTCGCCTTTCAAATTGTGAAATATATATACAATATCATAGCTTTAAAAACACATAAGCGCATATGTTGAGAGATGCCTAGACAAATAAAAAAAATATACATATTTTTAATAAAAAAGTAACAAAATTCTCTAAAAACATCCAAACAAACTTAAACAGACAAGGTCTGGCAACTTATCTGTGTTAGAACAGGCTAACTCAAGTGTGTCAAATTGTGAGGGGTCTTCATGACAGGACTAGGTCATTCCTATACCCCCCTCGCATTCAGGCCTCTCAGATGTTAATTGAGGAGGTCCTCCTGTGGCCAGCCCTACATATCCGAAGCACTGAGCTCTTTACCCGCAGGGAGAAATGACTGATACTGTACTAATCTCTCTCCTCTCTTCTCAAATCACTCTCCACATCAGCCGCTACTTTAATTAATTCACATTGACATGCTGACAAGGTCAAGCAGTTAAATACACTGTTTTCACACCGGCCTCTTCTTCTCGATCATTAGGCTTGGTTTCCTTGTTCCTCCTCGCCTCCCTTTTAATTGCTCCCTCAATCCAAACGAAGGGCCGGTCATTAGTGATTCATGGCGTGTCCCCTTCATCAGCCACAAGGAGTCATCAAACAACAAGGCAGGTACAGAAGAGAAGAGGAAGCATTTCCTCTCTGTCTTTTACTTTACTTTCTTTTTTTGTTGTTTTGATGAGCTACATTAATTGGGCCACTGCAAAGGAGAAGCAAATCCTTAATAATTAAAAAATCTAATTATGGAGTCTTTTGCATCTCTGCCATTAATTATCCCTCCTGGAGTCACTGAATAGTGAACATTTCTTCTGTTTTTCTTTCACTTACACAGGAGGAAAAAAGGAAGAGTTTTACTGGCCCTTCTGTATCCCCTCCTCTTTTCTATCTCTTCATCCTTCTCAGAGGGAGGACAAACATTGCGACGGCCACCATTGATCTTAAACAACATCATTAAAATCACTTAGCACGCTTGTTTAAATCTAAGACACACACACATGCGCATAGAAAGAAGGGTAAATTGGCAACCACAATTGTTTCGGAAAGAAAAATCACAAAAGGGACATGTTTAATATTATTTAGTTTCTCCAAGACAGAAAATAGATTAAATGGAGAGAAAATGTATCTTAAATCTATTATTTTCTCTAAAGTAATCTCACCTGTGTATCCTGTTGAGTTTCTAAGCTGTGAGGGTATTTTATGAGAAACATCTGATACAGAGTTGATACTTGATGCTAGTTATGAAACATAACTAAGGACTACTTTATGTCTCCAAAGCAATGAAAGAGAAACTTTTGAGCAATACAATTTTCCTCTGGGTGGACGGTTTGGGATCATCTGCCTTGGCTTAAAAATGTCCTGCTGTGTTGTGTGTAACTGTGTAAGAAGCCTCCCGCTGCCACTCAGAGCAGAAGGATGAGAAAAAGACAAAAAAAACAGTTTACAGTTAATCTCCTTGATTTTCTGCTTGTTTCAGCAGACTGTCCACAATCTGTCCAAGTTTACATTGCATTTATTTCTCTGTACACTCTGTATGAGCTAGCTGCACAATTCTGGATGAATTGAGAATCACAATTTTTGTTGCTTATAATAAAGATCACGATTCGTTTACGATTTGGAAGAATTTATTGTATTTTAGTTCAGTGATTTACAGATTGGCTACTAAACAAAGCAACCAGGGGCGGTGCTTGACCATTTTGACTTGGGTGGGGGGTGCTTGCGGGGTGGGGGTGTCAACTGTATTACATCTTAAATACCTCCTGTACACATATAAAACATAATTTGCTGTTTTAATATTTGCCGACATGCAGTTTTTTAAAGACAAGCACAGATTCACCAAATTTTAGTGAACATTTTAAATATATAATACAAAAATATATAAACATACAGGCTCATGACAAAGGTTTCAATTAGTTAATACACCCTAACATTCTGGTTTTACCCACAATCCTTAAGCCATGTTGCCATGCTGTTCTTTAGAGTGACTAATGCAGTAAAATTCTTGGGTAAAATTAATGACAGGCTACACCAAGTTTTTTTATTATAATTTAAGCAGTAGGCTATAATCAGCATGTACAGACCTTATAAATGGTCACCCTTTTTCTTTAAAATTCTTTTAAGAATTTTTAAGCACATTTTTAAATTCACTAGTTTTTTTAAATGGTCCAGTGTAACAAGTGCATTTTTAAATGCATCTGTCTATCTCAATTTCTATGAGTTTAAAAACTTGCATGTGTCGTTAAATGACCAATAAGATGGCTTGAATATGTTTATTTAATATGCATTCCTTATTGAGTGTGCTTGGTGTGCGCCTCTTATAAGAGAATGCTGTTGCTAATTTTAAGCTCAATTCTCTATTGAGCACATGTGCCACTCCCTTGAGATTGTTGCGCTGCATGTTAAGTGTTTGATTGATAAATGGTGTTCATAAAGACGACGTGTTTGTTATATTCCTTGTAAACTATTTAGTGCTTCTCTTGCATTATGTTTCCAAGAGAAGCAGCAGGATCAACTTTTGTAGCTTTGTTCTCTCTCTCCCTTGGTGAGATGCACGTTTGCTTTTTATTCTTGCATCTGTACCAGCTGTATCAATATTAATCTGTATATATTATTAGGTTGAAGTGCGTTGATGTGGTGCACTTATTGCATAAGAGCTTTTCTCACTGAAGGTAAGGCGTTTATTTTGGCTTTAGTGGGATGGTTTATAAGGGGTCCAGTTTTATGTTTTTAGGTGTACCTCATTATAAATAACATATGTATGTACTGTATGTTGTTCCAGAAATGAAAATCTGATGGATCCACATACAAAAAAATATTTTATAATGAATGCTTGCCATTCTCTAACAGGTTGGGCTCAGTCAGGTCCAGATTGGGTTTTGTGAAAACAGTGTGGGAAATTGCACTATAAAAGTAACTTAACTTAAACTTACATTTACACCAGCACATACTGTATAATCCATTAGGTAGAATTGAAACTGGAGCTGGCAGGTCCAAAGATGCAAAACTAATGCTGAACTTCTACCATATCTCCAGATAATGTTGGCTCATTACCTTCTACATTCTCCTACCCATGCTCTCTTGAGCCGAACATTTTACAACTATATCATTAGCACAGTTAGGTTAAAGAATATATGACTATATCATATATCGCAGCTCTAGTATGAGCTAACGATTTCTTACAATTTTGCCATCATTATTTCGACTTGTCATGAGTTTTGTCATTTTATGTCAGTAATTCCAAAAAAAGTTGCCAAAAATGTCACTATGTGTAATCCTGTTTTATCACACTCCTCGTATATAATGCCAAACCATCGCAATCATATTCTCTGCCAAAATAGCTGGATGATCGCTGCATTTATATGCAATCTCGTTCTCATCTCCTGTTTTTAAATAGTAGCACTTTTCTTAATTACCCTGTATCTGGTCTTTTACTGCCAGTGCATAAACATTCAGCTACAGTAGCAGCTTCCCACTGAAGAACGCAGGGCAGGTCACGCAGGAAGTGTGTGTATTTACATGTGCACACTACACATCATCATTTCTTTTCACTGTGTCAGTGAGTAACTGTCCGTGTATACACAGTAGATGGAGGGAAAAGTTTAAGCCCTGTGTGTGTGTGTGTGTGTGTGTGTGGGCAGGTTTAAGTGGTTTCCGAGGACAATTTTTTAGGTTACAAACTGGTAATTACAAGGGCATTATGCTATAAATGTGGTTTAAGCGGACATTTCTAGTGTCCCCATAATATAAATCACTTAAAAAAAACATCCTAAATGCTGTTTTTTGAAAAAGTAAAAATGCAGAAAGTTAAACATACAGTATAAAAATAATGTCTATGGAGAGTTCTCATAAGAATAGCCACACCAATGTGTGTGTGTGTGTGTGTGTGTGTCTTGGCTTCAAGCAATATGTGCTGTGGGTCCTATACATTGTTTGTGCTTCACGTTCTCTGAAAAGGACAGCCATTCTTAATACTTCATACACCCACACCAGCTCACACACAGACACACACACTTGCACACATAAGCATGAACAAACCACGCGTCCCTGCTTTTGCCGATCTGCGGATGACAGATGACTTGTAAACTTGCATTAGCGTCAGCAGAACACAAAACATGCCACATGTTTCCCCATGCAGTCCTTTTCATTCCAGAATCACTGCATTACAAATAGACAGGGTTTAGGAAAGAAAGCAGAGTGCCAAGATCACATTTAGGCTGGTAAAGAAGAAAGAGAGAGAATTTGTATGCAGATGGATTCAGAGAAACTCAAATAAGGAATGACATGACAAGATGTGTTTGAACTGCTATCAGTGACCCCACGAGCAGGTCAAAGGAAGGGCGAGACTTCAGCCAGACAAAGACATGCTCCGTCTAGCTTTTATAACATAAGAACGTGTTCGGTCTGAATGGTCCCTAACATTCTCAGTCCAGATTTTTTAGCACATGAATGAGTTCGTTCTGACCATCCTCCATCTAGCTTTTTTTTTAAATGCAAGAATGTGTTCATCCTGAACAGCCCCTAACATGGTCCGTCCTGATTTTTTTAGCACAAGAATGTGTTAATTCTAAGATGTTCCTAACATTTTCAATATATCTTTTTTTAAGGCAAGAATTTGTTCATCCTGAACGACTCCAACATGCCCCATCTAACCTTTTTTAATGCAAGAACACATTCAGTCTGAATGACTCATAACAAGCTTTGTCCAACTTTTTAACTCAAAAATACATTTGGTTTGAATGGCCCCTAACATTCTCCATCTGGCTTTTTTAAACACAAGATTGCATGTGGTATGAATGGCCCCTAACATGCCTTCATACATCTTTGTTTTAGCTGTAAGGTGCATAATAGAGTATAGTTCTAGTATGAAATATGCAGCTTTCCTACATTTATGCCTTATTTTTAAGGTTTAAACTGATGTCGCTGTGGTCTCCAGCACATTACCAGTTGTAAGACTGGATAGACAGATAGATGAAGAGGTAGAGAATGAAACAATGAAGTGATAAAAAGATGGGCGACTCTACAGAACTCAGTCCACAAAGCCGGCAATTTCCCCAGAACAAAATCTCCATGGAGACAAGATTTTTGCCATCCTGCCCCAGTGTGGAGGAGCTTCCCAGACTCTACAGTGACAGGAGGAGACAAATGGATGTAGGATGAGATGGACTGACAGGGAGAGGATAAAAGAGAGAGGGACGCACATTGTCTGGCTTTACCTATGGTGGAGTGCTTTTACCAGATCTCAGCAGTGCTAATGTTTTATTAGATCTGTTTGGTTTAAACACTGGCAACAAGATGAGAATTTCTGTAAGGACATATTGGAGTGGATTAATGCTAGTGGTTGTTAATCTAGCTCATGGGTTCATGACTGCTGTACACATTGTCAGAGTGACAAGCCACACACACACACACACACACACACACACACACACACACACACACTTATCATCGTTGGTGATCTTAGCCTGTTTTATAGGAATTGTGATATTTGCAGAACCTGCCTGTCATTAAACACACCTGAGGCAGGCTACACACAAACATACACACAACCTTCTACATACAGTGGGGTCCAAAATTCCAAAACCAAATTGAAAATGTGGCATTTTGTCATTTAAACCTATAAATATTGGAAATATTTGTTTTTTCTTATTTGCCTTTTTGAAATTTTGGTTATGGCATTAAAAATGACATTATTTAGATTCCCATTTTCCTATTGGGGATATCTCCACAAAGTGGTTGTCATGTTTTACTATTCTTTTGAGTATTTTTAAAAAACAGTTTCACAGGTTTAGAGACAAACACATACTGCTAATTGGGGACCAAGCCCTTAAAACAAACCTGATTACTGGTAATACAAACACATTTATTCACACACAATTGCACTGAGGTAAATCACAGGACGTGGAAGCTGGCAAAAGAAGTGTTAACAAAAGAGAGAAAAACAAAGAATGAGAGGAGCAGCAAAAACTAAGGAAGACTTGAGGGGAAAGGGACAACACAACAACATATGGTGACAAACACAGTGACAGAAAGGAGAGAAAGACTTGATAAAACGAGCGCGAGAGAGAGAGAGAACGAGAGAGAGAGAGAGAGAGAGAGAGAGACTCACCACGGTGAGCCGTAGATACGGAAACCCCTGACGGTAACATCAGAGTCTTGCAGGTAGATGCAGTTGGTGAGCAGGGATTGCACATTCTCATAGTTCTCTGGCTTGAGTTTGGAGGCTGAAGGAAAGTAGTAGAAATCCTGCTTTATCAGGTCTGCCATGAACTCTTGATCAAATGTCAGCTCGTGGTTCCCCGCTATAACGATTTTGATCTCGTAGGGCAGAGTGCCTGTGGAAAGAGCAAACCGCTGTCACGATATGGTGTCATTATGAAGGCTACATTAACGATGAAAGTGAAATTAATATAATCTTTAATTTGCCATTAAACCATGATTTACTCATCCTCATGCCATCCCAGATGGGTATGACTTTCTTTCTTCTGCAGAAAACAAACAAAGATTTTTAGAGGATTATCTCAGCTCTGTAGGTCCATACAATGCAAGTGTGATTTTTGGATGTTCAAAAGGTCTTATCACCATTCACTTGAATTTTGAGGACATATGGAGCTGAAATATTGTTCTTAAAATCTTTGTGTATTGCTGAGAAAAGAAAGTCACACACATCTGGGATGGCATGAGGAAGAGTACATTATTTTTGTATGAACTAAACCTTTAAGTAACAGCGGGATTACTACACTTTTTGACCAATTAATTTCCATTACCATTTGTTGTTACCAATATGAAGACATTCATGTTTTTTTTAAAGAGATTACATTTAAAAAGGGTTACTTATAGCAGATATTTTAGAGAAAAATCAGTATATTCAAACTTGGAATAAATAATGTATGTGTGTCCCATCCACACACACTTTTACCAATGTATGTAAACTGGCGACTTCGAATGGCCAAGAGATTAAATTAACAGACAGACAAAGCACTATGATAACCGCATTCTTGGCCTAACTAAAAATTATGAAAAATAAATAAATAAATTTGCCATTCAGCAATTCAAATTCATTAAGTCGAATATAAAACAAAAAGGTAAATGGTTAAAATTGGAATCTGCAGTAAAATGTGTTAAATGGAGCTGAGAGTACTACACTTTTATTGGTAGCTGACAGCATAATCAAATTAGCTAAAATATGTACTAAACAAACACAGGAGAGGAGTATAAAACACTGTGAATGACAGGCAGTAAAATTCTTTGGAAGCCTGCAGTCCCTTCTACAGAGTTCTACAGGCAGAGAGTTCAAGCCTGCCAGTAAGGTACACCATTTTCATAGAGGCATAAAGTATTGGCACATTTGGTAACAGCGTCTGGAGTTTTTCAGCTAGCAGAATTTTGCAATACATCAGAACAGGATGCAGGACTCTTCAAGGACTTGCTTTCGGCTCCTTTCAGAAACAATGAAATTAATATGGCACTTAATAATTTTGACAAAGAATGCACAAATATTATTACTCTCCATTCCATCTCTGTCTCCATTTTTCACAGTTCTATAAAATGTTCACGGCACTGGGGAGTGGACCAGTCCACGCCTGACAAACACAAAGACAGTCTGTCCCTACAAATCTCCTTTCTCCGAATCACTCTTCCTTGCGGATCCAAGGCGAAATTACGCTAAACATCTGGACATGTTCCCTTTATTTGAAAAGTGTCATAAAAGAGATGAGATGCGTCAGGAAGTGTAAGGTTTGAGGTGTGACGGAGAGTTCAGTCAGCCTGTGTTTTGACAATTACTGCAATTAAATTGTGGGCGGGAAAGATTGGGGGGTTGAGTGGTGGTGGGTGTTGAGAAAAATATGACAGGCTCGCGCGCACACTTATGCATACATCGTGTGACTTACAAGCAGCTTGCCTGACACTTCACATACACACAGACACACACACAATACTTCACATCACCTCTAAAAATCTGCAGCCGTAGGCACAATTTTACCATCACAGGGAGATGATCATAAAAGTCTGAGAGGGACAGCAATAGAGTAAGTCCGTTGTGTGTGTGTGTGTGTGTGTGTGTGTGTGTGTGGCAGATGCTTCAGAAGTCTTGGGTATTTAAAGCCTTCTTCCAAAGCCAAAGCTCTACTATCTTTTATAGTCTATATCTCTCCTCCCTGCATGACACTTTTGTAATGCACTTCATACAGATCTTCCTTCCACCTCTATCTTTTTCTTTTCTCCACTGTAATCTGATATGATATCTTTGAATGCATGAATACAAACTCTTTATAATGCAACATCAATTGGTCAGGCACCTGTCAATATACTGTAACCTCTTTATTACACGGCCCTCTGGAATTCTTGATTTTCATTGATCAATTTATTAATCACATAATAAAATGATTTGAACTCAAATCAATAGTTCCTGTCCATATATTCATTTGCAGGTATGCAGCCATGTGTTTTTCAAAAGTCGGTTAGCACAAACTATGGCGTTTGGCATCTGCAATGTTGCTCCCAAATGCTGCTCAAACTACTATTCAAACACTGAAATTACTGAACTAAGCTCAAAACTGTTTTTGCACCAAAATAGGAAAAATATCCGATAATGAAAGATTAAATAAATGAGTTACATCAGATTGCAGAGCCGTAGCTAATGGAATGAAAGGTGATAATGATTCTGTATCTTTTCATGTGAAAGGGGATCAGGGAACCCAGAATTCCTTGCTTGTCAGAGGTTTGCCATTCGCCAAACATGCTGCACTCGATAGCGGTGCTTTTACATTTCGTACACTCTCAATCATACACTTTACCTTTTCAATTATTATTGCAAAGTCCGAGAGCTTGACCAATCATCATATAGAGAAGCCAGGCTTCCTGACTTGACACAAATACATAGATTGAAAGCCCTATGTCCATTAGGTAATCGGATGCAGATCCAGTGCAAATAGCGCTCATGAAGCTTCCATAAACTCCCAAAGAATCATGGTGTCTGGACAGGACTGTAAATGACATGATTCAAGCCTCTTGTTTAATTAACATTTATCTTAACTCCCCTGAAATCTGATGATACATGTATCTGCTAAAGACTCGCACTGAAGCAGTGCTTTCACTGTCTTCTATGGACATATTCATGTTGAACGAAGTGGACTGCGTTACTTGAACGAACAGCTCAATAATGATATGTGATATTTTAAACTTTTTTTTTGCAAAATAAATTAAAAAAAAGTAAATGCACAGAGTAATGCTTCATTTGTGTACATTATTTATATTTATTTGGGGTGATGCGTCCACCTTTTCTCAGACATGTCCTCTTTTACGGACCTGAATTAGAAAAGGTTCTGGCCGGGATTTCAAAATTGCCTAAATGTCTGGGTTTTGACTTTGTCTTCATTTTAAAGTGCTCGCTAGAGTCAGGCATATCATTCTGTCCATTTGGTACAGCACATAATTTTTCATATCAACCATCTTAACACATCCTTATGTGATTTTTCTGGCTTTGTGCGGCAGTGCACACTTTGTCTGTCTCTCTCGCTCGTGCTGCATGTGTGAGAGAGATCGCCAGGGTGCTCTACTGCTGTCAGACAGTAAAAAATAATAACACAATAATGTAAGGACACTTCCTTAAAGTACGTTCCCAAACTCTCCAAATTATTAAATAGCACACCGGTTTCATCAGACTTGTCCACGCATTGTCACATCTAATTACTGAAAATGTAGACTACATCGAGAAAATATTGAATGTACACCTTGTCAGGGAAAAGAAAGATTTTTATGAAGGAAAGGAAAAGACCATGATGGAAATTCAGTTTGTCAGATATTTGTCTTTGACCTGTAAAGCTGTAAACACTTCAGTGTCAGTGGAAAATGTAAAAAAATTACATTGAACATGAACAGAGGTCAGACCATGAGGGGCGAGACAAGCACTGAGTCTCTATTCACAAACTATCCATTCTAAATATTATGTGACAAGAACAAACAGCCAACAGTTTTGTGTCGGTGGCTTGATCACACTGTCATGGTTTATTTTGTGATTCCGTCCTCCTCTATATTCTCACAACATAAAGTCATTTGTAATGTGCCTCTACATATCCAAAAAAAGATAACTATTCCATATTGTGTTTATGGTGTGTGCCATCAGTTTTCAATGCATGTGTAGGCACTGCAAACGTGTGAAAACTCCCGGTACATATGTTCATTTCTGTGCACTCATTGCTCCTCTCTCTCTCTCTCTCTCTCTCTCTCTCTCTCTCTCTCTATCCACAAACGGCCTGGCTTCTTCAAAGGTAAAATTGCAGAGAGAATCACCATTTTACAATGGAGTCATTCTCATAGAAACACAAAGCAAAAAAAAAAGAAGAAGAAGAAGAAGAAGAAGAAAAAGTCTTTGGAAGCAATCAATCACACAAATACAAAATGCCAGCAAGAGGGAGGATGAAAAAGAAAGACGAGAACACCGCTTTTGTGATGTGAGGGAGTGGGGAAACGATATGGGAAAAAAAAAAAAAAGAATAATGATTTCTCTCCAAACACTGAATCCGGACACATGGCCGAATGTGCGCTGCTTGTTGTTATTAATCTCTATCTTCTTGGGCCATTTGTCTTTGATTTCAAAAGCACTTTCAAGCTTACAATACCTTAAATTTCACTGTAAATCTGAGTGACAACAGCTTCTATTCTTTTATGTCCTTACACTTCAAAAAGAGTGCAATTAAAGCAAATGAATGCAGGCCCATGGATGCCCACACAGACACATACATGCAGACAGAATTGTATGTTCAACAACTCAAACCTACACACATACGCCATAGAAAACATCTCTCTTGCTCACAAAATTTGTGTGTATGTGTGTGTATACTCTATGGATCGTTAGAAGCAGGGCTTTATACCTAAGCCCAGAGGAAGTGTCCAGATTTGAGAGCTATTGTCATTTCTAGTCTGGTGGGTGGTCTCCTGACTTTGATGGAGCAAATCCTCCAACCTCCAAAACTCAGAGCTCATCCAAGAGGATTAACGAGTTGTGTGTGTGTGTGTTTCTGTGTGTGTGTTTGAGGCTATCTATGTAATGCCGCAGACATTTGCCACCTACGTGATATTGTGCACTTTCTAGTAAGCTGTCTGACTGAAAAGGTATCTGCAAAGTGTATAACTGCTCATTTATCAAATAAATTGTAATCATGGTGTATTGTGGAACACAAATGGACAATCACAGCGTGGCACAACGTCAGGGTTCGGGTGTAGAAAGAGGAGATGGGGAGCAGTGGCACGCTTCAGGCAAGGCTTTTATTTTCTTTGCCACTCTGTACAGCGTATGCACTCTTTTTGATGCTTTCACTTATTTCAATAATTAACATTCTCAAAATAAAACATAAACTTAATACTAAGTATATCAAACACTCAATATAAACAGATGCCAACGCGGCACACTCGACTCATTCTCTCTCTGACTTCTCTTGCGTATTTGGCTGCTTTTAAGGGCTCCCTCTGCCATCACTGTAATAAGAAACAGCTGTTAGATATCATGCCAACAAGCTTGACAAGCAACACCACTACCTCTCTCCCGCAAACAGACACAGGACCATGCCTCCATCCCCACATATCCCCACTATCTGACTCAGGCTGGGGCAACATCCGGCTTGCCAACTCCCCCTTTGCCAATCTCTGCAGTTTTGTTAACTTGGGGACGCCCCTGCCCATGACAAAAGTGGAACCCCAGATACCCACCCAGTTGCGCACATCTTCGGGTTGGCTGTGAGCCCCGCCAGTCGAAGCGACCTCAGGACAGCTCTCAGGTGTTGCATGTGCTGCTGCCAATCATTACTATACATTATGATATTGTCCAAATAAGTGGCACATATGCTGTATGTGGCCTGAGAATTTTATCCAAGAGATGCTGGAACGTGACGTGAGTTAAGGGGATCAGCCAATAACCCTTTGTTAAATCCAATGTCAAATAAAATTGAGCTGCTCCCAACCGATCAAGCAATTCGTCAAACCAAGGCTTTGGGTATGCATCAAATGTTGACACTGCGATCACTTTCGATAGTCTACACAGAACCGGATCGTCCCGTCGCTCTTAGGTACCAGAACCATCAGGCTGGCCTACTTGCTGTGCGACTCTTCTATTACGCCCATGTCAAGCATTGCCTCTTCTTACTGAAACTTTTTTGTGTTCAGGTAGGCGACAGGGGCGGCTACGAACCACCACTCCCAGGGTGGTATCGATGTGGTGCTCTATGAGGTTTGTGAGACTGGGGAGAGGCGAGAACACATCTGCAAATTCAGTTTGAACTTGGCCACGTCTGTGAGCTGCAACAGTGAGAGGTGGTCTCCACACTGGGCCTGGTGAACTGATTAGGTTTTTAGAGTCACTTCCGGCCTGAGCTCTGGCCTCTCCGAGACTACAATCGCCAAGGCCACAAGGACAGCCTACCTCCAAGGAGGAGATTGAGGTGGTAAACTTGACATGCCCCACCCCTATTCGTTCGCTTAACATCATAATCGAGATCTCCGACTCGCCATGTGACCTCAAAGGGCCCTTGCCACTTGCCAAGTAATTTAGAGCTTGTAATACATGCACTTTATCTCCCGGTGCGAATTCCCATAGTTGTGTGCCCCTGTCATACAGTCGGCTTTGACGTTCCTGAGCTTGGAGCAAATTCCCCTGTGTTAGTTGACTCATTCTCTCTCTGACTTCTCTTGCGTATTTGGCAGCTTTTAAGGGCTCTCTCCACCATCACTGTAATGAGAAACAGCTGTTAAAAATCATGCCAACCAGCTTGACGAGCTACACCACTCCCTCTCTCCAGCAAACAGCTTATGAGAATACATGAGGTTTTGACAAATTGTGGCAAAATATGAATAAATATAATTTCAATTTCCATCTAATACTTTTGATAAATATTTCATGCCACTTTGACACATTAGAGAGGCTTTATTTACAACTGTCCTCTCAATTAATTCCTTATCACCATGTTCAGTATTCGGTATGCATAGTCTGATCGGATTTTAACTAAAATATTGCTGAATTAAATTAAGCTTTTTAGGTCAGGCATCAGAGCAAACTCTAGACTAGAGACAGATATTAAAAACAGAGATAGTGGCAATGAGGATTGGGTAGTTTTGCTGATTCATGAACTGTTTCCGGCAGCCTGATCTCATGAAAATTACGTGAATATGGTGAAATATTTAGCAAAATTACATTGTGATTCATTACACATATTGCGGCTGTTTTGAAGTGAAATTTCCACTATGTGGTGCTAAAAACGTGTTAACTGTTCTTCCAAACAGACAAGATTTTTAAAGTTAAATTTAAGGTAAATTTTCTATCCAGTTTTAAATTAATAAAAACCTACCTCCATAAACCTAAAAGCAAAACCTAACTGATAGTGTCATAAAAAGCAAATTTGGGATGAAAAAAATGCAATTGCTAAAGCAACCATGTAATTTTGTGGTGCTTCTATGACACGTTCGGTACTCAAGTCGTGGCTGAGGTGCTCTTAGAAGTTCGAGTTTGATCCATCGCAACACTCTTTCAGTTGAGCTACCATACAACTCGATAACACTTAAAATGTAGTTGGATTTGTAATGCAAACGCTAAAAGGTAATGCCTTACATTTGGCTGCTTACCAAATGTAATAAGTCATGCACCATGGTAAAAGTAAGGTGGAGCAGAACAATGAAAGTTACAAAGTAAACACAGTTCACAACATAAATAAATTCAGCCAAAACACAACAAAATTGAGTCACAATGCAAAGAAAATTAGACACAACACAAATAAATTAAGTCACAAAACAAAGAAATGAAGCTACAAAACAATGAAATTAAGCCACAACACAAAGAAATTTGGCCATAATATGTTTAGATGTCATAAGATACAATTTTGAGAAGAACAGAGTGAAAAGTAAGTGTTTATAAACTGATAATGTGAAAGTAAATAAAAGTCTTTGCTTTATTAGTGCTTTTAGTCTTCTTTCCACCAGGAAACTGACGCGATATGACAACAAGCCATGTAAAAATTATTTTGCAAAAATGTAGGCTTCTAAGATACATGGTTGGTTTTCAGAGAACAAGTGGACAAATTGAAATGGTCTATTTGCAAAATGTAAGTATATTATGTAGAGTAGGTATACAGCTCCATTAAAGTTTCTATTTTACCTTTGAGTGAAAAATTGTAATGAGTGTCAAGCTTCCTTGTTAATAATCCACAGTTAAACCTTCAGCTGAGTAAACCCACGGCAGAGTGAAAAGATTACAAAAAGAAGAGAGCTGTAGAGCTTGAAGGAAGAAAGAGGGAGAGCACATTAAAGTTTCATGATGGTTTTCTCTCCAGATAGAGACCAGAGAGATAGAATGGAGGGAAAATTCCAAAGTTGAGAGGAGAGAGAGGGAAAAGAAAGGAGTAAGAAAGGTGTAAACTTTTCTCCCAAGATTCTTCCGCTCCACACACTTGCACAACCCACGCAGCTGTCACATCACCATTGGGCTAATCTATTATTCATAATATGGACAGGACAGAACAAGACAGGGGAACTACCAAACCTCCCCTGACCTGAGAGAAAGAGAGGGAGAGGAAAACTATACTATGTCTCCCCTTCCCAGATCTGGCCTTCACACAGCGGCTTTTGCATGGAAAAATGATGCTAAAAAAAAAACAAAACAACAGACTGACATTTCAAATCAACATGAAATGCTGTAATGACTATTGTAGTGTTTCACTATTAATCACTACTAAAAATGTCAGTTAATTAACCATAAGAATTTAGAATCTACGTTAAATCCAAGAAATGTTGTATTTACATATGGCAAAAATATTAAATATATAAATATTTATATAATATATAGATCTATCATATATATTAAAATTAAAAACCTTACAATAACCTGGTTGCATAAGTGTGCACACCCTCTTATAACTGGGGATGTGGCTGTGTTCAGAATTAACCAATCACATTCAAACTCATGTTAAATAGAAGTCATTACACACCTGCCATCATTTAAATTGACTGATTAATCACAAATAAAGTTCAGCTGTTTTAGTAGGATTTTCCTGACATTTTCTTAGTTGCATCTCAGAGCAAAAGCCATGGTCCGCAGAAAACTTCCAAAGCATCAGAGGGATCTCATTGTTGAAAGATATCAGTCAGGAGAAGGGTACAAAAGAATTTCCAAAGCATTATATATACCATGGAACACAGTGAAGACAGTCATCATCAAGTGGAGAAAATATGGCACAACAGAGACATTACCAAGAACTGGACGTCCCTCCAAAATGTATGAAAAGACGAGAAGAAAACTGGTCAGGGAGGCTTCCAAGAGGCCTACAGCAACATTAAAGGAACTTCAGACATTTCTGGCAAGTACTGGCTGTGTGCTACATGTGACAACAATCTCCCGTAATCTTCATATGAATGGGCTATGGGGTAGGGTGGCAAGACGGAAGCCTTTGCTTACAAAGAAAAACAAAACATCAAGTCTCCCAAAAGCATGTGGGAAAATGTGTTATGGTCTAATGATACCAAGGTTGAACTTTTTGGCCATAATTCCAATTGCGTATGTTTGGTGCAAAAACAACACTGCACATCACCCAAAGAACACCATACCCACAGTGAAGCATGGTGGTGGGAGCATCATGCTTTGGGGCTGTTTTTCTTCAGCTGGAACTGGGGTCTTAGTCAGGGTGGAGGGAATTATGAACAGTTCCAAATACCAGGCACTATAATTGTTTATTTCCGGTCACTCACAAATATGTGTTCAAGAGGGGAAATCGGTCACGCTGCATCTTGCGTTATGTAAGCAGCATCTTCAAATTAAAGAAAAAAAACAATGAAGCTTTGAAACACACTCTCTTGTAAACAAATCGAGCTGCACTTCTGGTTGTATCATTTCCGTTGCTGCATGAACTGATTCTGCTCATGTATGTGCAATGGAGAGCAACAGAAAGTAAACAATTATAGTGCAAAACACGCAAATATGGATCTACACTCACCTAAAGGATTATTAGGAACACCTGTTCAATTTCTCATTAATGCAATTATCTAATCAACCAATCACATGGCAGTTGCTTCAATGCATATAGGGGTGTGGTTCTGGTCAAGACAATCTCCTGAACTCCAAACTAAATGTCAGAATGTCAGAACACCATACTAATACTGTGTTTGACCCCCTTTCGCCTTCAGAACTGCCTTAATTCTATGTGGCATTGATTCAACAAGGTGCTGAAAGCATTCTTTAGAAATGTTGGCCCATATTGATAGGATAGCATCTTGCAGTTGATGGAGATTTGTGGGATGCACATCCAGGGCACGAAGCTCCCGTTCCACCACATCCCAAAGATGCTCTATTGGGTTGAGATCTGGTGACTGTGGGGGCCATTTTAGTACAGTGAACTCATTGTCATGTTCAAGAAACCAATTTGAAATGATTCGAGCTTTGTGACATGGTGCATTATCCTGCTGGAAGTAGCATCAGAGGATGGGTACATGGTGGCCATAAAGGGATGGACATGGTCAGAAACAATGCTCAGGTAGGCCGTGGCATTTAAACGATGCCCAATTGGCACTAAGGGGCCTAAAGTGTGCCAAGAAAACATCCCCCACACCATTACACCACCACCACCAGCCTGCACAGTGGTAACAAGGCATGATGGATCCATGTTCACGCCAAATGCTGACTCTACCATCTGAATGTCTCAACAGAAATCGAGACTCATCAGACCAGGCAACATTTTTCCAGTCTTCAACTGTCCAGTTTTGGTGAGATCTTGCAAATTGTAGCCTCTTTTTCCTATCTGTAGTGGAGATGAGTGGTACCCGGTGGGGTCTTCTGCTGTTGTAGCCCATCCGCCTCAAGGTTGTGCGTGTTGTGGCTTCACAAATGCTTTGCTGCATACCTCGGTTGTAACGAGTGGTTATTTCAGTCAAAGTTGCTCTTCTATCAGCTTGAATCAGTCGGCCCATTCTCCTCTGACCTCTAGCATCAACAAGGCATTTTCGCCCACAGGACTGCCACATACTGGATGTTTTTCCCTTTTCACACCATTCTTTGTAAACCCTAGAAATGGTTGTGCATGAAAATCCCAGTAACTGAGCAGATTGTGAAATACTCAGACCGGCCCGTCTGGCACCAACAACCATGCCACGCTCAAAATTGCTTAAATCACCTTTCTTTCCCATTCTGACATTCAGTTTGGAGTTCAGGAGATTGTCTTGACCAGGACCACACCCCTAAATGCATTGAAACAACTGCCATGTGATTGGTTGATTAGATAATTGCATTAAAGAGAAATTGAACAGGTGTTCCTAATAATCCTTTAGGTGAGTGTATATTGAACTGTCTTTTACTTTACAATTTTAATAGTTAGTTAAATGTTATAATTACTTATTCTATTTATTTGTTTTATATAGTTTTTTTCAGTTATCCTATTGTACAAGCTCATACTGTATATCCCTTCCATGTCTTAAAGCACAATCAGTTGTGGTATGATTACATGGTTGTTGCTGGTTATTTGCCTCAGCAGGCTACTGTTGCATAATAGATCATTAAAACCTATGATTTGTTTCTCAGATGGTAATTATAACGTCAAAAACCTCACACCGTGGCATTCCTATTTCAGAGTGAATCAGGATATTCCGATTTAACCTTCAAAATAAGACTAGGAGCATGTCTTAAGAAAGAAAAGGGAGTCTGTTTTGACTATGTTGACTTTAACATTTTCACACATACACACTGAATCTTGTGTATCAACTGAAAAATGCTATTGTTCCTGAAACTTGCAGATAAAATCTTACCTCTAAAATAATTTGGCTACTACTGCAATTCACAGAAACTTGCTAAAACTATTGATTTGTATTCTTGAGCAAAGCCCCCTTGCCAGAACAGTACATTTCACCATTTCATGTCTATGATCTCAAGATGGTTGTAGTATAATTTGTGATTACTAGGAATTCATTTCAGATCTTTCTGTTAGACCGTTCTTCCTCGAGGATTATTTCTTGGATCTTGTGTTCTCCAGTCAGTGATAGCCTCGAGGAAACAGTAGATTAGCAGATACAAATACCGTTCCTGGTTCCTTTAGCATGACAAAACAAACTATTCAAATCTGCATTACCGATATAATGAGCAAGAGCAAGCTACAGATGCTTACAATAACACAGCTCCTACTGCACACCAACACTTCCACTACTTATTCATACATTAACACTGTTCATTCATGAACATCTGGACTTCCTAACAGTTTTTCTTCTGCCTTGTTCAAATTACATGGTTGAACAGAAATCTGCTCTTTGCTTCCTAATTCACATTAACCAACGAGACAATACTGCAGTTATTTCACAAAATTAATTTCAGATTATGAAACATTTAATCACTAAATCTTCTAGTTTACGGATGTAACCTCCGTTCCCTGATGAAGGGAACGAGACGTTGTGTTGAAGAAGCGACACTAAGGGTCTCTCTTGAGTGCCGAATATGACTCTGATCTATGAAAATAGGCCAATGAGAAGTTGGCAGACAGCATTTGCATACCCTGCCCCTGGAAATATGTGTATAAAAGCGGGGAAATACGTCGAGTTCATTCAGGATTTTTCTGAGGAGCCGGAAATGTTCCGGCCACAACAGTGGCTCGGCTCAGCGACGTGGCCGGGAGGACACAACGTCTCGTTCCCTCCATCAGGGAACGGAGGTTACATCCGTAACCTAGATGTTCCCCGTCTATCGCTCACTTTGACGTTGTGTCGAAGAAGCGACACTAGGGGGTCCAATTTAAATCACGCCATGTGCTGAGCCGTGTACGTGTTCTGCTGACACAGGAGCGTTCAGGTATTCTACATGCAAAGGTGACCAGCTGTGTCAGACTACACGTACCCTTCCCCAGTGCCCCAAAAAAGTTGTTGGGATCCTTCTGGTTACCCAAGGCAGGGGAATAAGGCGACGCTTGCCAACCTGGGAACGGGCCAAGCCTTGCTGGGCCTCTTTTCTCTCTATGTTTCCGCATAGAGCAAGAAAGGCCAGGGGCCTTACATGCATCGAGGGAAGGGGGTCTTACACAGTTTCCCATTCTTTCAGGGGGAAAAGACCCTGTGGACACCACCTCTGCCCTGAAGGGGAGGTAAGAGTGGTGAATACATCACATGGGTTTTTTTAGGCGGCATGTAGAGATGGCACAGTGGTAGATCCAGCCTCGCTAGGAGGGGGGAGTTGCTACAACACGGCGACCGGAGGGCAGCTGGAACTGCCTAAGGGAGACGCGGGTCCACTTTGTAAGGGGACAGTACCACGGAAAATACACACAGGGGGAGTCCGCGTAGGAGTCCTGTCCTGCAGAGCACCTATTCCAGTACAGGGTAGACCTCCGCTGAACTGCGGACCCAAAGGGCTAGGGAGGAATCATTCGGGGATCCGAACAAGTGGGATCTACTGGGACAGAAAGCGCACAGTTTTACCTCCGCTGAGGGAAAGGGCGCTAGGCGCAAGCAATCCACCCGGCCAGACCATCAATGTGTTACCGAGTTCTACTGGCTAGGACGATACTGACACAACCCGGAGATTGTAAAATCTCACGAAGGTATTAGTTGTTGCCCAACCCGCTCCTCTACATATGTCTGCCAGGGAGGTGCCCCTGGCCATTGCCCACGAGGACGCAACACTCCTTGTCGAGTGTGCTCGGACCCGTAAGGGGGGGGGGGGGGGGGGGGGGGGGGGCACGGCCTGGGTGTGATAGGCCAATGAAATGGCGTCCACTACCCAGTGGGAAAGCCTCTGTTTGGAGACAGCGTTCCCTTTCCGCTGTCTGCCAAAGCAGACAAAGAGCTGCTCAGAACAACTAAAGCTCTTCGTGTGGTCCAAGTGGGTACGCAAAGCACATACCGGACACAGCAACGATGGGACTGGGTCTGCCTCCTCCCGGGGAAGCGCTTGCAGGTTCCCTATCTGGCCTCTAAAGGGCATGGTAGGAACCTTGGGCACGTAGCCCGGTTGCGGTCTTAGGATCACATATGTGTCTGCCGGACCGAACTCCAGGCAAGTGTTGCTAACAGAGAATGCTTGCAGGTCCCCGACCCTCTTGATGGAGGTGAGCGCGATCAGCAGGGCCGTCTTTAGAGAGAGGGCCCTGAGTCCAGCTGATTCTAGCGGCTCGAAGGGAGGTCTCTGGAGGCCCGGGAGGACCACTGAGAGGTCCCATGAGGGGAACAGGCTTGGCAGGGAGGGATTCAACCTCCGGGCGCCTCTTAGGAACCTGATGATTAAGTCGTGCTTACCCAAAGACTTGACGTCTACTGCGTCGTGGTGGGCCACGATGGCAGCGACATACACCTTTAGGGTGGAAGGGGACAGCCTCCCCTCCAGCCTCTCCTGACCTAACTGCGCACCTCTGTGGGTTTTCAGCCCGGGAAGAACACCAATTTGCAAACAGGTGCCACTTCAGGGCGGCTCCAAAGGTCTGGGTGTGGATGCCAGAGCATGCCCTGACCCTGAGAAAGAAGGTCTTTCCTCAGGGGAATTTGCCAGGGAGGGGCTGTTGCAAGGAGTACGAGGTCCCAGAACCAAGCCCGGGTGGGACAATAGGGAGACACTAGGGTGAATTGTTCCTCGTCCTCCCTGACCTTGCACAGCACCTGTGCAAGAAGGCTCACTGGGGGAAATGCGTACTTGCACAGCCCCGCAGGCCAGCTGTGTGCCAGTGCATCCGCCCTGAGGGGAGCCTCTGTTTGGGCATACCAGAGCAGGCAGTGGGAGGTCTCTCGGGAGGCAAACAGATCAACCTGGGCCTTGCCGAACCATTCCCAAATCAGCTGGATCGACTGGGGGTGAAGCCTCCACTTTCCACTGGGCAAGCATTGTCGTGATAGCACGTCCGCTACCACATTGGCTCCAAAGGAGGAGACGACGGGCGAGTCGTGACATGTGGCGGGAGCGTACGCCGCCATGGCGATTTATGTATGCTACCACGGTGGTGCTGTCTGACCTGATAGGACATGTTTGTCCCGAACTAAGGGAGGAACTTCCGCAGGGCAAAGAAAACAGTCAGCAACTCTAGGCACTTGATGCCAGCGCAGTGGAGCCCCTTTCCAATGGCCCACGGCTGCGTGCCCGTTGCACACAGTGCCCCAACCCAATCTGGAGGCGTCGGTCGTGACCAGGACGTGTCGGGACACCTGCTGCAAGGGTACTCCTGCCCGTAAAAAGCAGAGGTCTGTCCAGGGTTTGAAAGTTTGGCAGCAGGTGGGGGTGATCGTCACACAGAGCGTGCCACGGCGCCATGCTCGTCTCGGGACTCGGGTCTGAAGCCAGTGCTGAAGCGGTCTCATATGCATCAACCCAAGTGGCGCGACCGCCGTGGAGGATGCCATTTGCCCCAGGAGCCTCTGGAAAAGTTTTTAAAGGGACTGATGTGCCTGGCCTGAGAGTGGCGAGGCATCTCAGCACTGACTGCGCATGCTCGTTGGTGAGACGTGCTGACATTGAGACCGAGTCTAACTCCATGCTGAGAAAAGAGATTCTCTGAACCGGGGTGAGCTTGCTCTTTTCCCAGTTGACCTGAAGCCCCAAGCGGCTGAGGTGCCTGAGCACCTGGTCTCTGTGAGCGCATAGTAACTCTCGCAAGTGGGCCAGAATAAGTCAGCCATCGAGGTAATTGAGTATGCGGATGCCGGCTACTCGGAGCGGGGCAAGAGCTGCCTCTGCGACTTTCGTGAAAACGCGAGGGGACAGAGACATGCCAAAGGGGAGGACTGATACGCCTGGCCGTCGAACGCGAACCGTAGAAAGGGTCGGTGTTGAGGCAGAATTGAGACGTGGAAGTACGCGTCCTTCAGGTCTACCGCTACGAACCAATCTAGATGCCGGACACAAGTTAAGATGTGTTTTTGCGTGAGCATTTTGAATGGGAGTTTGAGCAAAGCCCGGTTGAAAACTCGCAGGTCCAAGATCGTTCGCAAGCTGCCGCCTTTCTTGGGTACAACGAAGGGCTGTAGAAACTTCGTTTCGGTTGGAGGGACAGGCTCTCTAGCGCCTTTGAGTAAAAGTGTAGCGATTTCCGTGTACAGGAATTTGGCATTTTCGCCGTATACTGCGGTAAAGCGGACGCCTGCGAAGGGGGGCGGGGGCCTGGCAAACTGAATTGCGTAACCGAGTCGAATGGTCCAGGCCAGCCAGCATGACGGGTTGGGAAGTGAAAGCCACGCATCCAAGCTCCGCGCTAGGGGCACCAAGGGGACGGTTATTTTTGACATACCCAGCTGGGCTTCGCAGTGGGGCAGAGCAGGTAGTATGGCGTCCCGAGGCTCTAGTGCTGAGAAAAGCACACCCGGCAGGGGGCGAGTTAGCGACTGAGGAGGAGGTCCAGTGTAGGTGTCCTCTAGACTCGTCGGAACCGGCCGGCCGGGGAACAGTCGTGGGGCTGAAGGTGGGGGGTCCACTTCCAGCATGCTGGGACTGTAGAGATCTGCCGGTAGGGTGCCGTGAGAACGGCATTTGCAGGCCAGGTGACCCAGAGACAAAGGACATAGCTCTGTTATTGAGAATGTGGGTACCGCAGCCCCGTGTAAGGGGGGGCGGCAAATGAAATAATTCACCAAAAGATTCTCCTCCCGGCCCTCCACCTGGGGACGGAGTGGTCTTACCAGCTCCATCCCCAGGTGCTCTGGGTCATCTCGGGCTCTGGGTCGAGCGTCTCAGGAGCGCCTGGGAACCTTCTGGGTCCTCGAGGGGGTCTGTGAGACGGAGGGTGTCTGCTTCCTGCAGGGTGCTCGACGCTGGGGCTGAGAGCTGAGCCCGGGTTGAGGCGGAGCAGGGTTTTTCTTAGCCACAGGAGGACGCCCACGGCGAGCAGATGGGGCATGGCCCATGGCGGCAGGCTTGGGGCCTGGATGTGAGAAATGGCTCCGTCTGTTTCTTCACCGCGAAGAACTGCTGGGCGAAGTCCTCGGCGGTGTCGCCGAAGAGGCCGAACTGGAAGACGGGCGTTGAGAAAGCGAACCAAGTTCAGCCAAAGATGACGTTCCTGGACCACGAGTGTGGCCATCGCCTGCCCGAGTGACTGCACTGTGACCTTCATGGCTCTAAGGGTGAGGTCGGTCACTGAGCGCAGTTCCTGCAGCACATCGGGATCAGGGCTACCCCTGTGCAGATCTTTGAGTGCCTTGGTTTGTGGACTTACAGGAGTGCCATGGCGTGCAGGGCAGAAGCGGCATGTCCGGAAACACTGTAGGCTTTCGCGGTCAGCGAGGATGTTGTCCTACAGGCCTTGGAGGGGAGCACAGGGTGACTCCCCCAGGTGGTAGGGTTTCCGGGGCATAAGTGGAGCACAACAGCCCTATCCACCTGGGGAATCGCTGAGTACCCGCAGGCCACTCCGGCGTTGAGGGTAGTGAGAGCAGATGAGCGAGTGGCTTTGCGATGAGTGGAGAGGGGTGCTCTCCACGATGACATCAGCTCATTATGCACCTCCGGGAAAAACGGGACCGGGGGGGCGAGGATGTGAGTGGCGCTCAGACCCCAGGAATCAGTCATCCAACCACGATAGCTGTGGGGAGGACGGAGGGTTCCAGTCCAAGCCGACGCTGGCGGCGGCCTGGGAAAGCATGTCGTCATCTGAGCGTCAGCCTCAGCCTGGGCGTGCTTGACCGAAGGCGGCAGCCCAGGGGAGTCATCCGCATCTGACGCGCGCTCTCCGATGCAGTGGCGAGCTCATCCACTTCGAGCACCAGATGATAAGCAGGCTGGCTGTGAGTTGAGCCGCTATTGCCTCGAGCACGGACGGAAGTCAACGACTATTGAAAGCGAGCCGCGACCGCAAAGTTGCCATGGTCATGCCCTCGCAGTGAGAGCATGAACCATCCACTAACACTGCCTCAGTGTGATCGCTGCCCAAACACACGAGACAATGCCTGTGGCTGTCTGAAGCGGAGAGCACTCTACCGCATCCAGGAACTACACAGGGGTGGAATGGCATCTTTATAAAGATGCATCCTGAAAAGGACGTTCAATGCCACTGCGTATTGCTCTAATAGAGGAAAACACTCTTTTAAAAGAAATATCACTCTTTTAATGTGCTCAGCACTGGGGCAAATGTCGAAGCACCCAGGGGCAAACTGCACTGCCGTGCAAGGAAGGAGAAAGCCGCTGTAGTGCTTTGTAGATCCAACAGCAGAGAGCGTCAGAGGAACAGGAACGGGTGTATGACTTGCAACTCGCTGCAGTACAACCATCGGTTCCGAAGAAAATTTCTGAATGAACTCGACGTATTTCCCCGCTTTTATACCCGTATGTCAGGGGGTGGTGTATGCAAATACTGTCTGCCAACTTCTCATTGGCCTTTTTTCATAGATCAGAGGCATATTCGGCAATCAAAGAGAGACCCCTAGTGTCACTGCTTCGACACAACGTCGGAGTGAGCGACAGAGAGGGAACATACAGTTTTCATATGTAGATGTAAAAATCTGATTACCTGATACACAATAATTGCTAAACTAAAAGACCACTGTAAATGCAGAATGCAAATGGACACCAAAAATGTGCATTATCGGTATGTACAGTAACTGATACATAAATTGTAACACAATAATGTTGATAACGCTAACATTAGTTAACATGAACAATACATTTACAGTATTTATTCATCTTGGTTAATTTTACTTTCACTACACAATTCTACACATTAAAAGTATTGTATTGTATTTTTAAGCTTTAGTTAATGCACTATGAACTAGCATGAACTAACAATGAACAATTGTATTTTTATTAAATAACATTAACTAAGATGAATAAATGCTGTAAAAAAAATGTTTTCAGACTGTAATGCTTATTTTGAGGCACAAGATGATATTCCATTACCGGTGAGAATGCATGTACGCAGCGCATTCTTCAGATACACATGAGCAAAGATACAGAGATGAGAAAATGAACAACGTTATAAATATTTATACAGAGACAAATGCGAGAAGTTCTTTCTGGCACAGGACGACGAACCAGAGAGAAAGAGAGACGCAGGACAGGAGAGAATAAATCAAGGGAAAGAAGAAGAGACCGACGCAAGGGAGTCTTAATCTGACTGGTGTCTCCTGCACCCTGCTGACTAACATATATCCATCCATTCAGATCTCCTGCGTGCTATATTCCTCTCCCGAAAAAAAAGAAAAAGAAAAGAAAAACACCAACCAGCTCTCTGATTGTGTATATTATTGCTTTTATGTCTTCCTTATCTGAGTACATCTATGTTTCCTATAGAGGTACAATACACTGCAACTAAAGCATTAAGTCATTGCTATGAACTTTAAATGTTACTGATTGTCTGCATGATAATATAAACCTTAAATTATCATTGTTATTCAAATGAGTATAATCCAAAAATTTAATCAAATGTTCTTTAACTGAGAGATATTTTTGTATATATGTTTCTTAAATTGTTCATGTTGAAGGATCCCTGTGCTGTATTGAATATAGAGATATTACATTTTTGTACAAAATGAAACAGGTCAATCTGATTTGATTTGATTTGAAAGCAATTTGATTTTAAAATAGAATATGATACAGGCAAAAAAAGAGATTTCAAAAGTAACTAAAGATGTATTTAAAGCAAAACCTAGTCAATAAACTTCCTATCGATTAAATTAACCAGAAACTTGTTGCTTTCAAACTATAAACACTTACATCTATACAACAAACAAGACAGTGCTTAAAAGGGTCATATCAGTCATGTTTTAAGCATTTATTTTTTCCCTGGGGCCCACTGTTAATCAAGGTTTTTTTCACCAAAAACATAATATAGTTTTTCCATAACCATTTTTCCACCCACTCACTAACCCTTAGAAATAAATGGTCAATTCTATTGCTTTTGCACCTTTAATACTTCTATGTAAATGCCCATGCAAATGCGAGTGTTTAAAAATAATAGTATCTATTTTACTGCCTCCTTATTACCTGTAAATGTTACAATATGGTTAGTAATGTGTTAAAGTATTGATTTATATGTAGTCAGAAAGATGAAAAAGTAATTTTAGCATCTTTGTTTCAGTAAAAGGTCTTTTTGGACTGTGGAGGATGTTTTGAGTTCTGAAACTTTAAGTACCGGAAGTTTCATTGTACATTTAAAGGGATAGTTCCTCCCAAAAATTTAAATTCTGTATTTCTCCTTTCAAAATCAAGCTACTTTACGTAAAATTTTAACTTATCTGCTTTTCTTTCAAACAGCAGGCAAAAAATTTCTACAAAAAGAACTGGCACACGGGTTTATAAGGAGGATATAGGAAGAAACAAAAAACACCTCACCGAGCCAGTCGTTAAACTTCTTGACTTCGCTGGGCAGACCGAGCTCTGTGAAGTCTCCAGCGTGCAGTAAGACGTCACCGTATGGCATCTGAATGGTGTCAGTACGCGAGTGTGTGTCTGAGATACAGACAAAGCGCGTATAGCCCGGGGGCTTGGGGGCATCGTGGGGTAACGGATCTACCCTGTGGAAAAACAGAGGGAGAGAAAGAGAGGTGTGGAATTGCATTAAGTTATATATCGTTCTCCCATGATTTAAACAGTTGCATAGGCAGAAATGGGTCTCTAAGGGACACAGCAGACTTTTGAATAAGAATTGCCCACTTTAGAGCATCTTCTGCTGGGTTGGCCACACTCACAGCCTCTACCATCAACACACACACAGATACTGATATAAAGATGCACATTAACACACATATTGCAACTTGTTTTCCTTTGTAAATTGGTATGATTCATAAAGACAATGAAACACAAAAAGACAGCTTTAACAAAATACAACATAGGATGGCGGGTCATTGAAAAATTAGGAGATAAAATTTTTTCAATGAAATAATTAAAAAAAAATCTAGTTTAAGATTTTAAGACCCCATGAAATATAAAAATAATGTATTTCCAATTAATTGCCACCTTAATTGAACAATCTTGATATGAATTCTTAAATCCCAGGATCGATCTTTCACTCAATGAGAGAAAATCACTCGCATTTGCAACCAGATTTCGTGCGATGCAACTAAAGTGAATATATTTGCAACTGGCTGATAAATGTTTACATTTCACTCACCAGTAATTGTGTAGTTTGGTCGTTGTTCCGTGTAATGCGTGTCTGAAGACGAGATCCACGCAACACATTTGCCATTGAATACTGTCTCTTTTAATACCCTTTCTGTTCTATACAGTCACTTGATGATAAAAAACAACTACAAAAAACATATAATTATAATCATGCATCGCACAGATGAGGTAAAGCCATTTGAGTTCTCTCTCATTAACATGCACTCATTTAGAGGCGCTGTTTATATGAATGACTTTTTTTTTTTTTTAAAGAGGCAGTCACGATTTTAGCACGTGTTCAACAAATTAATGAAAATACTTGTAAATGCTACAAATTGTGAATAACATTAAATATATAACAAAAATAATATAATAAAAATAATATGTTATTTATTGATTAAATACGTTTACATACTTGTTCATTTAAAAAAAAAAATAAAAAAAATGTGACCAAAATTATGAAAAAGTAATCAAATGTAATTAGTAAAATAAATATTTTCCTAATGTATCTAGTTAAAAGGTCCCCTGTATAATTAACAGCATTAGCTGGGAGAGAATTTATTTTATATGTAAGCAAAATTGATATTATAACTGAAATAAACCCAAATAAATCGATATTGAATCGAGATCTGTATCAATACCCAGCCCTAATTGTAAGTGCCTCAATGTAACCTTGATTTTTGATATTTTTAATAGAAAAGGAGGCACCAATCGAATTTAATTTTGTGTAATCAACATTATGCTACAAATGTACAAATGTGTTGAATGAGCTTAACTTATATTGAACCCGGAATATTATATATATATATATATATATATATATATATATAGTGTACTCTCATAGTCCCTAAATTAATTTTTAAATATATAGTCTTTCTCATCCTGGAAATGAAATAAAAATACTGATAACCCATCTTGCACTCACAGGCATATCCAGATATATATGGTAAATGGTCTGCACTTATATAGCGCCTTTTTAACCCAAGCAGTATTCAAAGCGATTTATACTGTGTCACATTCACCCATTCACACACCAATGATGGCAGAGCTTCCATGCAAGGTGTTAACCTGCCATTGGGAGCAACTTGGTGTTCAGTGTCTTGAACAAGGACACTTCGGCATGTGGAGTCGAGTGGGCTGGGCCGGGATTAGTGGCCGACCCGCTCTACCACCTGAGCCACAGCCGTCCCATATATATGCCCAATAAAATGCTCTATAGAATGAGATTGTCCCCCATTAATACCACCTGCCAATGACTATCAATAGCAAGAAGAAAATCATGATTCACAGTTATGACTTAAACTACAGGACAGGAATTTTTTTTACAAGGGATGAGCTCTTCGATGTTAACCCACTCCATCTTCCTGTTCCAAAAAGGAAATACATCAGCAAAACAACAAAAAACAGCACTTACCAAGCCATTTCATGCCTCGGAAAGGGGTAGTTCACCCAAAAATTACAATTCTGTAATTATTTACCAGATAGAGATGCTAGGCCAAATGTTGAGTATTGAATTGTGATTATTTTGGAAAATATTGCCATTGCGATATGAACTGCAATAAGATAAACATTTAAAAAAAAGAAAAATAATAAAAAAATAAGTGTGATTTCTTTTGCCCAAAATTGCACCATGTTTTGCCCATGCTTTACTGCTGACTGGAAATACTGTTCAAGAAATGGTTCACACTTGAGTCCTCTTAAAAAGAAGCAAACTAAATACATAAATAAAACTGAAGCAGAAGGGGGAAAAAAAACTTCACAATGACATTGCATCTGACTGCTTTTTACTTTTTACAGCTAACTTTTCCTCATTTTTTTTAAGCCCATTCAATTTGAATATTACATTATTCCACTATAACAATAATATTAAGTTAAGAAAATTATTATAGGGTGTAAAGAAGTTCATGTTCACGGGCAATGAAGAGGCGAGAAACCGGCTTGACATATAAATTATAGTTTTAATGGAGAACCCAAAATACAAACACATAAGACAACGGACATGTCCGTGAACGATCTCTCTCTCTCGCCCGTCGTCCGCAATTGGCCTTTAACCCTCTCGGAGGCTTGATCAGCCTAATACGGGACCAGGCGTGTTGAATCACGAACCGGCCCCGCCCTCCACCGTGCCACATAGGATTACATAATTTTTTAATAATAATAATTAATTATAATGATAAAAGTATTAATTATTATTATTATTCAATAGTAATTTATTTCTTTAATAATTTCTCAACTTGCTTGTGGCATTGCTACACAGTCCGGTTAAACCCTCAAGCCTTTATTTTGGCGGAAGCTTTTATTTTGAAAACTGAAGGAACTGAAGTTTCTATTGTTTGTAGTTAAGTTGACAACAGCCTTTTTATCCAGTTAAAAGCTTTCATCTGCCTTTGCTGTCCACTAAAAAAAAAACTATAATGGGGTTATTTAAAAAAAAAAACAATTGTAAATTGAAAAGCATTCAGGCTATTTATTTGTTGAATTAAATTGCAGCCCTCGGGTTTTGATAATAGCACTGGGTCATTTCGCAATTTCGATTTTATTTTGATTAATCATTCAGCCCTAATGCTGAGTCTCAGTCACTTTCATAGAATAGAAAAAAGCAAATGCAATGCAATGAAAGGGAATTTTGACTGTGACTATGGAAGAAAGTTATAAGGGTATGGAACAACATGGGGATAACTAAATGATGCCAGAATTTCCATTTTTCAGTGAACAAGATGATGCTGTGTATGTTCATGTGTCTTACATGTGGACGTGGGGGGGCTGAAAGCGACCCTGGTTGATGTTGTAGAAGGTGAATGCTTGAGTTGGGTTGGTGCTATATTCGTCCACTTCTACGACTCCTCTTCCTGCTCTTTGAGACTGTTGTTGCTGTCGCCGAGCTGCCATGATTTCCGAAAGTGTGAAAGCCATGGCAACACACACTTTCTCTATCTCTCTCTCAGTTACAAACACGCTGAAGAGGCCTGGTTAAAGAGATTCCACTACAAATTAGGTCAAATGGTGTAGGACAGTCTTGGGCAGGTCTGTGAAAACGTACAGGACCAGGCAGGATCAACGTATTTATTGGCGGGCCCACCTTACTGCCCCGCTGCTGGGGTAGAGAGACTGCATGCCGTCCTTTACCGATGCCACTGAAATCAAAATACACAGAAGACACCTGAAAAAAGGGTGCGAGAACAAGATAAAGGCAGATGTGAGGTTTGACAGCGGCATAAAATCAAAACCCACAATAAGACTCGCGGATGATGGAGGTATGTCTCACTCTCCTGTGTGTTAGCACTGAATTCCAACACAAAGCCATGGTAACCATTCCGTCATGATTTTTATGTCTAACAATAGAGTTCCCTACACTTTCAAGATTGAGTTAAAAAAAAAAAAAAAATCAATTAAACAATGAGACAATTGTTTGGGAAGAAGAAAAAAAGCACCCTGAGAGCCATAACATTATTTAATATATAACAAGTAGTGAGGAGTAGAATGATTTCTCGCTTCCTTTGGAAATACACAATGCCTCAAAACATTCAGAATAACCGAAAAAAAATGTCTGATATGTGGAAAAAAAGTTTGAGCCATGACATACAAGATAAATGAAGACAGAGACTAAGCCAACAAAGTAAAAGTATGAGGGACAACAAAAGCCTTTCAATCAGGATACATTGTAACCCTGGCATTTAATAACAGGGTAGTGTTAAAATACTGCTGGTCAGATAGAAATCTTCCAAAAGTCACAAAAGGTCTCAATAACATTGTATAATACATTTTTGAGAGGGTTTTCCTCTGTACTTATACTACATTTGAACTGGTGGCAAAATATTCAATAAAAAGTACTAAGTTAGAACATTAAAAATAAAACAAATGCATATCGTATCATATTGTATCTTTCTTACATAAATTATAGTACTACAGTACAGTGATGATATTAAAAACATGGTATTTTGATATACTGTATGCAATGGGGTACTGAAAGATTACCATGTTATTTACATGTCTACCAAGACAGCAATCACATACATCTCTGATATGGTTTAGATATATTCATCTAGAAAACATCACACTCTATTAAAAATCTGCTAAACATCTTAAAAACGATCAAATTTACAAAATTTACAAACATTTTAAATGATATATATATATACATATACCATGTATACCATATATATATATATATAATAAAAGAAAGACACATGAAAAGACATCTGGGTGATGTACGTCTGCTATAAGGGTAAGGTACTTCAGAGAATATCATGGTACTACCCCAGATAGCACACGAACATATCCGAGATATCTGTTTTAGATCAGGAATGCCACACCATCTTATTAACATCTGATAAATATCTTAAAAAGATTAGATTTACAAACATGCAAAATCATAAACGTCTCAAAGACATCTGTTGAATGTCTTCTTGACATCCGAGGCATACCCATTGACATACGACTAATAGATGTATTGCATGCAAATGAGCAAACAATGTAAAAACAATATTAATCATAAAAATGTCTTCCAGACAGATATAAACACACACATCAAATAGATGTTTGGGTGATGTAGAGTATGTGTGCTATCAGGGACCATGATACATGGTATTACCATGGTACCATTCCCAAAAATAAATAAATAAACAATAACAATTAAATATCATACACATTAAAATTATTGAATAAGTACTTTTTTTTGCAAGTGTATCTTTTGTAGTCAGTCAGTTTTCAAAAACTGCTTAATTGACATATACATTTGCTAGTCTGTTCTACGATACTATAACACTGTAATCTGCTTTTCATTAGGCATTTTCATTCAGAATTTTACTAAATATAATTTGACACATAAACAATTAAGTAAGTCAGGCCGGTGGACTGTACAGAAATAACAGGGAGACCACAAGCCCTTTCATTCGTTTTAGTCAGCTGTTCTAACAAGGAACAATTATATTAATATCAATACCACAATATCACGCATCTTTACCAAACATTCAAGAATTTACTGTATTTATGGTAACTGTCTCCGTTTCACGAAACCAATAGCATCAATAACAAACGCGCACTCTTTCACATACATGTTCATGAAAATTTAAACAAACCTATTTACATACCTGGTTTTACTGAAACTTCTGTTTTTTCGAGAGTTTTCACACTTAATGACAAACCAATGAGAACGTGAACAAGCTGCGGCTCCTCTTGGCTGCAGCGGCACGCGCTGGTTTGTTTGAACGAGAGTCGCATGGTGCTCCGGTGTGTGTGTGTGTCTCGCGCTGTCACGGAGACACGCCCCCGCGCGCTGATCTGGATCTATCTATGTTCCTCCTGTATGAAAACCATAGCTCATGAATATTAATTAGGCTGCCCCGATCTTCTGAGAAGGTCCAGTTAAGTCCGCTCATTTACATTCAAAGACCAACCCCTGAATTTGTTAATTATCCAGCTGATAAGCGCCCACTTCTCAACGACTGATTTTCAACCAATCAGTTAGACGCACTGGGAACGTCACAATACGTAATTAATATTCATGAGACAAGATTCCGCCAAAGTTAAATCACCCGTTGATTAGTGAGGGTTGCGGATGGCGTATGTTATTCTATATTTTAAACTTTCAGTTCAAGTAACACTTGTAAAACTTAACAATGAGAATAAAAGCAAAGTGTTCTAACGACACTTTTTTGTCGACCCGCATTCGTCTCTTTAAATATTCAGATTAATAAATAAGTAAACTGGTGTATAGTAAACTTTCAATGAAATTACTTCACTTATGGAGCCCCAGAAAAACAAATAATAATAGTAATAAAATGTAATGCTCATAAATTAATTTTACTTAATAGCATTAAAACATAAATCTATCATATATACATGCCTACAAATAAAAAATAAGGTATATCAATAATTATATAATGGTAATTATAAATAACAAGAACAATTATGTCAGTTTTTTAAGACTAAAACCCTTCATCGTTTACAGATGTTGGTGCACACTGCCCCCTTGGGGGCAGACTGTTTTTTTTTTATTATTATTATTATTAAATGTAAATTGATATGACCACAGTGTGGCGACAAAGCTAATCTAAAAATGACCGGAAGATAAGACGAACCTTTCTTTCCCTTTGACCTACTCATAAAGAATGAAACTAATGAATAAATAAAAGTGGGGAGAAGGAAAAAAACAAAAAAACTGAAATAGAAAACACATCGAAAACAACTTGAGATTTTAATGATTTATTAATAAAGTGAGATCTTAATATTCCTTTCTCCTCTGCACACCTTTGCTTAAGTTTGTAGGTTGATTTTGCACTGCTGAATTGTTGTCTCTTTCTTTAATGTGGTTTTCACCATGGTAGGAGTCACATTATTCAACAGAGCCTTCCGGGACAGTCCCGTACATGTCACTGTGTTAGACTGCCACCTTCCCCACCACACTGGCACTTTCTAGTGTAAATATTAACTTAAAAAAACTAACATTTGTACATCTTATACATAAATGTATTCATAAAGCATACACATCCACACCAGCAGCAGTCCGAGTCATTATTTCCATCTGAGCTACTTATACAGTATCTGTGTGTGCGTGTGTGTGTAGACACTGAGATGTGTTTTAATTAGTTGATTTTACAGGTCATACATTCTTTATCTTCCTAATGACAACAGTTCTTCAAACAGTTCCATGCTAATATTTTAGTAAATAAACATGACAATAAAATGTGAATAAAAAAAGAAAAGATTGAGGACAACCTGCGGTTATCTCACAAAGAGTAATCAATGTGTTGGCATAACAACACAAGCCAATGTGATATATTGTGTGTGCTGGTATACTGTTGAATTAATGTGTGTGTGTGTGTTCCTGTCTGTTCCTGTGAATACTAAAGAAAGGGTAGAAATACAAGCATTAATAAGTGCTTACATAACAAAGCAGCATTAGAATGACCCTCACAAACTGGAATACATATGCAAAATAATGCAGAATACTGTCAAATGCCAGTTAATGTTATCTGTGCTTCTTTAAATGTTATGGCATGCCTGTGTGTGTATATGTGAGAGCGCTTTATTGTATCCAAAATTTCCTGGGGTAGTTCTACTATCTTACTTTTTAAAGGAATATTCCAGGTTCAACACAATTTAAACTCAATCGGCAGCGTTTGCATAATAATGATTACCACAAATATTCATTTGGACATTCCCCTCATTTTCTTTAATAAAAGCAAAAAGCTGGTTTACAGTGAGGTGCTTACAATGGAAGTGAATGGGGGCCAATTTTTCTTTAATGTTAAAATATTCACTGTTTCAAAAGTATAGTCACTAGACATTAACAATATGCATGAAAACATGATTTTAATGTGATAAATTACTCCACCTTTACTGTGTACAGTTATAGCTAATTTTACAACTTCGTTACCATGACGATGCAATGTCAACAAACCCTAAAACCCTAAAATGACTGTAAAAATTATGATTTAAACAACTTCACAGCTCAAATAATACATGAATTTTAAAAGAAGAATTAATGTAAGTTTATTATTATTATTATTATTATTATTATTATTATTATTATAAGCTTCGCATTTCACTTTTAAACCCTCTAAAATTTGGCCCCATTCACTTCCATTTTAAGTGACTCACTGCAACCTCCATTTTTGCTTTTTTTAAAGAAAATGAGAGACTAGTCAAAATATTTTGTGTTAATCAATATTATGCCACAAATGCTGTTGATTGAGCTTAACTTGTATTGAGTCTGGAATATTCCTTATATCTTATATAATATATAAGACTGTAGGTATTTGTCAGATACACATACTGCAGGTTTGCAAACAGTTCTCTATATTAGTTCTTACAAAATAGAGAGGCAATATTAAACAGAACTATGACAGAACTGAAAGTACTATAGACACACACAGATGTAAAACTCTCAGTATGGATCACACTGCTCATGCATCCTGGTTATGCATGATTGAGGTGAAATTAACATATTTAAAGATTTTACGACAATCAATATTCACATACTTCTGGTATGTAATCAGTTCTTCTTAACAAACAGCCTCCATTCATCTTCCACAGTCCAAAAACAAGAGCAGGATATGAGTCTTTGTGCACAGCACAAAGGTGCTAGGTAATTACTATGTAATAGATATGTAATAAGCCATAATATGGCTCTTTATTCCAAAATCAGCCTCTCTGTTGTTCTGAATCTACAATCTCCTCACAAGCTTTATGAATGACTGTACAACCACCTCAAAGCAAGAAGGTCTGACTGGATGAAATCCTCATATTTACAATCTCCCAATAATTTTCATGCTCCATTGACAGTAACATAACTATATGGAGGGTTAGCAACAATAAATCATTGTACCATAATTGTACCACATGAAACAAGCGGCATTATACTTGTCAAAGAAGTACACACTGAAAAAGAGCTACAAGCCCCATGAAACAAGCAAATCTAGAAACATGGCACTTCAACGTCAATACTTTTCTGATATTAAAACTGAAAAAATAGTCGTTTTCAAAAACAAACAGGTAGTCCCGCCCCCAAACTCATTAGTTGTGCCATTGCGGCACAACATTTTCACACTTCACTTTTGAATTTCAAAAACATTATTATAACAAAATGTGTGAAGTGAAAGTTTTGTACAGTATTATAATACGGAGAGAGGGAGGATATTTTCTTTCTCTTTAGAAGAACTTGTAGCTCTGTGTCGGGCAGTTTGGACATTTTCGTTTCTACAACCAAGGTAAAACATCTCTATACAACAATAAAACAAAGAAAAATGTAACTTAGATTTCCTTTTTCTCTAAAGTTTACAATATAAAATTCAAGTGCAATTGAAGCTCCAAATACTAGTTAAACAATGTACACATAACTCTAACTCTCATACTGACAGGTAGTCTTTGTCTTGTTCCATCTTTTTTCTCATTTATCTTTTGTTTTCATCTGGCTTTGAGTTTTTGAGATTTCTGTGTTCAGAACAGGTTCAAGAAGCGAATCCAACTTTAAAAGAACACTTTAAGTGCACCAAGAATTTTAAAACCTCGATCTTGTGCACATTGGGGGCAGGAATAAAACCTTTTCAAAATAAGAATATATATCTTTGTGTGTCTGTAAGAGGCCATAAGCTTGCAAAATTGCTTTACGCACGCACACACACACACATATATTTATATATACATACATATACAAATATATACTGTAGATATCAAACATCCAAATGGGGGTTTTGCCAAATCAAGCACATAAATATTAGCAAACAAAACAAAAAGACAATGAATCAAAAAGGGGACAAAGGGACAAATACAAAGCGAATAGTATAGTTGAGACAGGAAGAAGGCCAAACGTCTTTCTCTTCCCGCAGTAGTGAGACCTTCTGGGATCTAGCGGAGAAAAGACAGAAACAGTGGAACAGAAGGAAGAGAGATGGGGATTGAGGCGGGGTCGTGGAAGAAATGTTCGGGTTTCTATTTGTACGGCCGTAGAAACCTGGACACTTTGGAGCGTAACAGTTTAATAAAGGAACGTGGGAACATCTCCTTTGATTCCTGAACGGTGTATTTAAAGTAGTTGTGAGGATGAGCCAGTACATCAAACAAGGCTTTAATCAGTTTCTTATCCTGAAAAGAAAAAGAGAGAAAAGTCATTAAAAGTGGCCACTAAAATTGTGTTAAAGGGATTGTTCAACAAAAAATGAAAATTCTCTCATTATATACTCACCCTCATGCCATCCCAGATGTGTATGACTTTCTTTAGCAGAACACAAACAAAGATATTTAGAAAAATATCTCAGCTCTGTACGTCTATACAATACAAGTGAATGGTGGCATCATAAAAGTAATCCATATGGCTCAAGTGTTTAAATCCATATCTTCAGAAGTGATATGATAATTGTGCGTGAGAAACAGAACAATATTTAAGTTCTTTTTTACTTTAAATCTCCACTTTAAATTTCATTTTCAGATGTGAAAGTGAAAGTGGAGATTTAGAGTAAAAAAATTACTTAAATTTGTATCTGTTTCTGACGCACACTTATCATATCACTTCTGAAGATATGGATTTAAACACTTGAGCCATATGGATTACTTTTATGTTTCCGTTGTGTGATTTTTGGAACTTCAAAGGTCTGATCTCCATTCACTTGCATTTTAAGGATCTACAGTGCTGAGATATTCTTCTAAAAACCTTTGTTTGTGTTCTGCTGAAGAAGGAAAGTCATACACATCTGGGATGGCTTGACGGTGAGTAAATTACGAATAAATTACATTTTTTGGGTGAACAACCCCTTAAAAACTTTCTTATCTGCAGTTTTCCTGACCAACCACTTGATGTTAAAAACGCTGAAATGATCGATCCAGATTGTGAACAACAAATGAGTTCAGGCTTCATGTAATCTACCCACTCCTTAAACTTTGACGGGTGAAGCGCTGTCAAAAGATGGTCATCTTGACTCTGAAAGTATCGGCATTATGCAACCGCATATTGTTTTAAATTGGCAATTCTAACAAGTGTAATATGTCAAACATTATATTATCTCTAAAACACATGCAGATGCGCATGAAAACACTGGAGACCGGAAAACGAAAACGGCTTCAGTTAAAAATCTTGATGTTCAAGAAAAAGATGGATAGTGCTTAAACACTTTTAATATCTCCTGGTGGTTTTCTGAGGCGTACAGTCGACCATCTCGAACAATGTCTTCTATGAGTTGTTGGTAGTCCTCTGTAACAACAAACAAATAATTTTTTTAATTCTCACAATCATAAGAGAATATATTTGCATAACAATATTTTTACATTTTACAGATGAATGGCACAAATGTCGCTTCTACGAGGTTTCTATGTGGTTGCTAGGTGTTTTCAGCAAGTTACTACTGTATGTGGTTTAATAATCTGTTCAAAGGTCATTGTTAGGTGATTGCTAAGATGGCCAAACTAAAAGTGTCCCCCTCCCCACCCCATTTTAACATTTCCCACACAAAAGTCTGATCACTTAGAAAAGTAATAGCTCAACTCACCTAAACAAGCCACATGATTTGAGGATTCATTCATGTACATATATCAAACAGTGCAGGACATTTTACATGACGAAGTTTAGTACTTAAAGCACCATAACCTATTCCGTATCAAATGTTCCCCTAATTTCTACAGTAAAATTATGTGTGTATGCATGTGTTGGTATTAATGTGAGCTTGGGCTGCAACTTACCATCATAAGTGACATAAGGAACCTGAAATCCCTTTCTGCTGTTACCCTCGTTGGACTTGAACTGAATCCACAGCTTTCGTGAGCGGGAAGTAAAGGCGATTGGTCGCTCATAGGTCTGGCATGTCTCATAAGTAGTAATGGATGTCGGCAGGGCTAAGAAAAAATGGGAGGGACTATTGTCTATTGACTAATTCCTTTAAAGGGATCGTTGACCCAAAAGTGAAAACTCTCTCATCATTTACTCACTTTCATGCCATCCCAGATGTGTATGACTTTCTTTCTTCACCAGAACACAAATGAAGATTTTTAGAATTAAATCTCAGCTCTGTAGGTCCATACAATACAATTGAATTATGGCCAGATCTTTGAAGCTCCATAAATCACAAATAAAGGCAGTATTAAGTAATCAATAAGTCTCAAGTGGTTAAACCCATGTATTCGGAAGCAATATGATTTGCGTAGGTGAGAAACAGATCAATCTCCAACTTTGACCAGCACCAACCAGTAGGGGGCAATATGTACAAAGAATGTGAATGGACAAAAACAACAGAAGAAGAGGTTTATAGTAAAAAATGACAAATATTTATCAGTTTTTTTTACCCACGCCTATAATATTGCTTCTGAACACATGGATTATACTACTGGAGTCATATGGATTACTTGTATACTGCCTATATGTGCTTTTTTGCACTTCAAAGTTCCAGCCACCATTCATTTGCATAATATGAAGCAATAGAGCTGACATATTCTTCTAAAAATCTTAATTTGTGTTCTACAGAAGAAAGAAAGTCATACACATCTGGGATGGCATGAAAGTGAGTAAATGATGAGGTTGCATGATGTCATACCACTCTTCCTCATGACAAGAACATCCCCACACTCATCCTCGATAGGCAGGAAGATCTCAGGTACCACAATGAGGATGCGTCTCTTGTTTGGAGGGTTGATGACCCAGACGCAGTCCACATTAGACGGATAGTCCCCGGGGTAGTTGGGAGATTCGATGTAGCCCATAAAATCTCCCAGCTCACCGCCACACAGTTGATCTACAGGGGATGACAAAAATATCTACATGAATTCAATGTTTTCACAAGAGCATGTCTTTGAAAGCAAGTCTGCATATTGTTTGCATAATGTTTGGAATTGCTATGATAGACTTCCTTACTTTTGCAGTGGGATACATTGGTGGCTCCATCGAAATCTGTTGTGGTATTTCCAGGGCAGGTGATACAGTAGTTCTGTCCGAACTCAGACTGGTAGGTACCAGCCGGACAACGGATACACCGATGGGTGGTGGTGTTATAATGATGTCCAGGAGCACAATGAACTGCATGGATAGATAAATATACAAATAAGCACAAAAGCAGCCCTGTACAGATTAAAGGTGCTCTTGTTTTGTAGAGTGCCACAGGTTATGGAAATTCCAGTATACCTTTGGCTTCACAATCTCTGAAGGACATGCTGCCCGTGTGTCGGGTCATGAGTCCTCCTCCACAGGGGAAGCACAGCACACGACCTGGTTCAGGTTGGAAGGTGCCCAGTGGGCAGGGCTGGCATGGACGGAAACCATCAGCAGAGAAGTGACCAGCAGGGCACTGGCCTACAACCAAGAAAAAAGGAAAGTTATTTAGTAACAATCGCCATATGATTTGATGTTAGTTTTATTCCTTTTATTGCGTTTTTTTGCTTTCAGTTGTTACATTTTTATCGTTTAAACTTTGTTTGTTTACTTTTCAATGATAATAAATAATAATTCACAGTCAATATTAAATCATAATTTAATTATTACATTTATTAGAAAAGGCATCTTTTCTGTTTCTCTATTCTAAACATTCATCCCTACATTAGTTTCACTTGCAAGTACATCACAATTTGTTAAATACATTGTGTATGGAATTTAACATTGTCAAGAAACAGAAGTGAAGTGTCAAATTATGAGACTACGTATTTATTTCATTCCACAAGGGGAAGCCAAAAGCTAATTTTTCTATCTGCAACCTGGCCCATTATACAAAGGTGCCACAGTTTGTTCCTGGCCGGAAGCAGAATCCCTAACCCAGGGCTGTACTGGGAAGATAAATCGGCCCGGGATTTTACATAGCAACTGGCCTAAAAGTTTTGCGGCCGACACACTGGCCCGCTCGGTGCTCCCGATGGCCAGTCCGCCCCTGATCGGCCCCAAAGTACGTCGGCCCACCGGGAAAATGCACGGTATACCAGATTACCAGTCCAGCCCTGCCCTAACCCTGCCTACACCCTAATCCTAACCCTAACCAAATGGAGACTGTAAGGCAGAGTAGCTGGCCAGGAACAATGGATAGCACCTTTCTCCCATCGTGACACAACTGAACACAAGCTTCTTCACATCAAGCTTGGCATAAAACAGACACATCAAAAAACATTCTGAGATGACCATTCAGGTCACCACGGAGCTTCTAGACTGATGAAACTGAGCTATCTCAAATTGATCCACACTTGGTCCAGTCCTAGGTATGAAACCCACATTTGCATGATAACAAAGAATTCCGGGATTTTTCATCTATATTGACCCTGACCATTAATCAGCCCAATAATCAATAGGTCTGCCATTATCATTACAAAGCTGTTTATTGATTTAATGTGAAATACATATGCATCCACACACGAGGACACACCTCCGCATTCTGAGACGTTCTTGGCCCCTGCAATGCCCTGTCCCTCTGTGTTGGGGCAGGGCTCACAGGACAATTGGCCCTCTCTGTCCTGATAGGTTCCTGGTGGACAAATCAAACACTGCTCCAGTTCTCCACTGTAGAACATTCCCACACCACAGCTGACTGGGAAACACACAAACAAGTGTTATCATCATTAACAAAAACTAAAACAATCTGGAATAAAAAAAACTAAAAAAAAAAACTAGTAATTAATTCAGTTTTGGCTTTTGAGAAATGAATAGCATTAAAAATATTAAATAAGTTAATGCATCAACTTAGCCCTAAAATAATGCAAACGAAATATTTACAAAATATACAGAAAAACTAAAATGCTGAGCAAACTAAAACAAAACTAACCAATCAAAGAATACCACATTAAAAATATCCTTAATACAAACACAGAAATACAGTCGCAGCACACACCCAAACACACAATCTCACACACGCAGGATTCATACAGTATAGTGTTTTCAATGCACTAAATCTAATGCTCACCGCACTTCCCCTCTGTGAGGACTTGTCCTATACTGCAGCTCTCATCTCCCTCTGTCTGTCGCACAGCACGCTGGGCCACCTCATACGCCGTGCCGGAGAACTGAATATAAAACTGCTGCTTACTGATCGACTTCCTCAGCGTGCGCATGGCATTCTGCAGCTTCTGTTTGGTCTTCTCACGCACACAATCCATATTACATGATTCTGGCATGGAAACACACAAAAAAGATGGATACATTCACATTCATTTTCTTATAAGTCAGTTTCCACCAAAGTCTCATACTATAGAGTTACTGTGTAGTTTGCAGTCATGGACCCTGTAATTACGAGAGAGAACTACACACATGCAGGCATAATGTTACCTGAGGCCTCCTCTTCTTTCATTTCCATCTCAAACTCTGCGGTGATGTGAGAGACTTCTTTGGATGGAGATTTTCGGCCACGGCGGCGCTTTTTGGAAGAGTCACATTTAAGATTCACGAATGTCACCTGACAGTCATCAGTGCAGGGGAACTGACTAGCTGAGGAAAGCAAAAGAAAAGGAAATTAAATAACAGACAAGACAAGAAGCCAGGAAACAGGAAAAAATGAGAAGGAAGTTAGTGAGAATACATGAAGAAGAAGAAGAAAGAAACAAAGGAAGTGAAAAAGGGAAAAGTAGAAACAGGAAAATGAGAAGGAAGAAGGAAATAATACATGACATGACAGGGAAAAGCAAAGGAAAGAGGAAAAATGGGAAGGGAAGGGAAGGGAAGGGAAGGGAAGGGAAGGGAAGGGAAGGGAAGGGAAGGGAAGGGAAGAAACATGAAAACATGATAAAGTAAAGGAAGAAGAAAAGAAAACAGCAAAAGGGAAAGGAAAGGAAAGGAAAGGAAAGGAAAGGAAAGGAAAGGAAAAGAGATGGAGAAGGAGAAGGGAGAAGAACGAAACATGAAAACACAAAAACATGAAAAATGAAAAGGAAGGAGGAAGCAAAAAGGAAAGGGGAAAGGAAGAAGAAAAAAAAGAAGGAAAAAATTTTAAGGAAAGGGAAAAGGAAGAAGGAAAGAAAACAGGAAAAGAGAAAGGAAAGGAAAAGAAAGGAAAGGAACGGAAAAGAAAGGAAAGGAAAGGAAAAGAATGGAAAAGAGATGGAGAAGGGAGAAGGACGAAACTTGAAAACACAAAAACATGAAAAATTTAAAGGAAGGAGGAGAGGAAACAGAAAAATAAAAAGGATGAAGGAAGGGAAAAGAAGCAAAAAGAAAGGGGAAAGGAAGAGGAAAAAGAAAAAGAAGGGAAAAATGTATAGGAAAGGGAAAAAGGAAAAGGAAGAAGGAAAGAAAACAGGAAAAGAGAAAGGAAAGGAAAGGAAAGGAAAGGAAAGGAAAGGAAAGGAAAGGAAAAGAAAGGAAAGGAAAGGAAAAGAAAGGAAAGGAAAGGAAAATAATGGAAAAGAGATGGAGAAGGGAGAAGGACGAAACTTGAAAACACAAAAACATGACAAATTTAAAGGAGGAAGCAAAAAGGAAAGGGGAAAAGAAGAGGAAAAAGAAAAAGAAGGAAAAAATTAGAAGGAAAGGGAAAAGGAAGAAGGAAAGAAAACAGGAAAAGAGAAAGGAAAGGAAAGGAAAGGGAAGGAAAGGAAAGGAAAGGAAAAGAGATGGAGAAGGGAGAAGGACGAAACTTGAAAACCATGAAAAATTTAAAGGAAATAGGAGAGGAAACAGAAAAATAAAAAGGATGAAGGAAGGGAAAAGAAGCAAAAAGAAAGGGGAAAGGAAGAGGAAAAAGAAAAAGAAAAAGAAGGAAAAAATGTAAATGAAAGGGAAAAAGGAAAAGGAAGAAGGAAAGGAAACAAGAAAAGGGAGAAGAAGGGTAGAATATGAAAGGTAAGGAAATTGTTAGCGTTAGAGGGGACATTTGTTCATCCTTTTATGAAAACATTGTTTAAATTCGCAGTGTTTAAAGTATTGTCTAATTTTCTTACCCTGAAAGACCTGCTTTCCCATGTCTCTGTGCTTCTCCTTATTCCGGGGTCTCAGATGGCACTTGGAGTCTTTGATCTTAAATCGTGCTTTCTGCTTTACAGGCTGGGCCAGCATCTCTGATGGACAGGCAAAGACTTTGACTTGCACAGTTTGGATAATAATCACGGAAAATTACAAAATATGAGGCCTCTGAATTCCAAAATTCAAACCTACTAAATCTGTCCTGTGGGCTTTGTGGGCCATTCCAAAGTATTAAAAATGTGAGTATCTAGTTGAGAACAACGAGTTCAAGGTCAGTGAGACAATTAAAGATCAATAGAAAAAAAGGAAGTCAAGAAGGGAGACAAAGGGTCAGTAGTTGAAGCGAGAGCTTTAGTGGTTGGTCCGTGTGGCCGTTTTGGAACAAGCAGGTTTGGGGGGGGGGGTTGTTGTTGTTTTTCAGAATGTGTGAATTGACCGTGAAATGTGTGTTTACCCTGGGCCCTGTGTAGAGGCCCTAAGGAGCTGCTGTGGTATAAACCCGTCTGTGTATTTCAAATCTGTCAGCATGTAGACCTGCAGCCAGCAGAGTCATTTGCTCAGGTTCACAGCATTCCTGTGTATCACGTCCAACACAAGGAGCAGCGTGTGTGCATGCTTGTGTTTTTCAAAGCAGTCTGTCTGTCTCTCTGAACCTCTCCAAAATCTACAGAACAAACCGCATGGGGAATGTCGGATTCTGAGAGCTGGGAATGAGAGAGTCCCAGGGCTAATAGTAGCGTGCTTTTGGATCTGAGCGGGTGTGTGACCTCAATGAGGTTGAACGATAGGACCTGGCCTAATTGTCATTGCAGATCCCAGTATATGAGCCCTGTCAATAGTCATAAAGATTTGTTTAGCTCGTTTACAGTTGTCCTGTCTGATCTCTGCTAATAAGCCAAAATAAATTAAAGAGCTATTCTGGGCCAAGGTAAGAAGTTAATCAAAAGGGTGAATGCAGTACATACTAGAGTTTGTAGTGCATAAAATGGTTTATAGGAGAAAATGTGACCCTTGTCCCAGAGCTGTGCAGATTAACCACAGTTTAATAAATCAGTGAATAAAAAGGACAGATTTAGTACATACTACATTTATAGAGCATACTATGGTTTATGGGAGATAATATGGCTCTTGTTTCAGTTTAGTAAATCAGTTAATCAAAAGGATACATACTAGATTTATAGTGCATACCAGAATCAGGTTTATGAACGCGAATATGGTTTTTGTCTCAGAGCTGTGCTGTTTAACCAGTTTAGTAAATCAGCAAATCAAAAGGATAGATGTAGTTAGTAAATACTAGATTTGTAGTGTTTACTAGATTTTGTAGTGCATACTATGGTTTTTGGGAGGTGATGTAGCTTTTGTCCCAGAGCTGTGCAGATTAACCAGTTTAGTAAATCAGCAAATCAAGATGACAGATACATACTAGTACTGCATACTAAACATACTATAATACCCACTAGATGTAAAGTGCATGCTTTCTATTATACCTAATATTTTAGAGCAAACTTGTTTTGTATTGCATATTGTATTTTATAGTGTATATTATCTCTAGTAATGCTTAATACTAGTTGTAGAGCATGCAATGCATGTAATGTTATTTTAGCTTGTAGTGCATACTATGCTTTATTAGTATGTGGCCCTTGTGACAGAACTGTGCAGATTGACAGGTTCAGTAATCCGACAAATCATGAGTAATGATGTAGTACATACTAGATTTTTTTAGTGCATACTAGATTTTGTAGTGCATTCTTGCTTTGTTGTAATGCATACTACTTTTTGTTCTTTTAGATTCTAGTGCATTCTATGGTTTATGGGAGAGAATGTAGCCCTTGTCTCAGAGCTGGCTGAATAATCACAGTTTAGTAAAGCTGCAAATCTAGAGGACAGATGCCATACATACAAGATTTCAAGTGCATGCATACTTTAATTTTAGTGCATACATATTTATTAATCCACACTAAATTTAATAGTGCATATTAGCTCTAGTAATGCATAATCAAGAGAATCGATGGAGAGATAAATGCATGAATGTGTGTGCGTGTGTTACCTGTGCAGGTTTGCAAGGAGCTACTGTTGGAAGTAGCGATGTTCCTCTTTGGTGGAACTTTACCTGGTTGGACAGGTACTCCACAGCTCAAAGTGTAACTGTTTTCAGAATCTAAATAACACACACACACACACACACACACACACACACACACATTTGTTTAAAAAGTTTAACAGACATTCTTGATGCTGCTTGCACCTGAGTAATGCTTTGTAGTGCATGTGTGTGTGGGTAGAGAGGGTTGGCTGTCAGGATGACAAAGCACTGTGATGTTGTCTAGAGAGTCATTGGCCTGACTTTGGCCTGGCCACAAATCGTCCAATGGCAGGCTGAGTGTTACTGTTGGCGTGACACTGCAGGCCTCGGGTAAACAGGATTAAAAGAGTTTTTATACAGCTTAAGTAGTCACTGTCTGAACCCAGGGAGTCTATTAACACACACATACAGATGATCCAATAGTGATAAACAAACACACTCAAAGATAAATACAAATTTTCACAAACATTACTGTACACTTGCTGTTACAAACTCTGTTGATTTTGAGTAGACATACACATTTTTACAGATTTTTTTTGAGAATAAGATGGCAAGATGTAAAGTAAAATTTACTTTTTTAGTGCATATTTGTTTTTACAGTTCATACTTGATTGTAGTGCATACTACCTAGTGTGCACTACCTGGTATTGTTATACACCACCAATGACATACTTAAACAGCCCATGGTAGTCTGCACTTTATTTTAGTCATTAAGATGGAAAGATGGAGGGTAACATTTAGCAACAACACCTCCAGCATCTAGTCTTCACTCCTTAGTGCTCACTACAAGGTACATTATTTTGTAGTGTATACAGTACTTGCTTTAAGTAATGCATTTCACTTTTTGTAATTATACTAGATTCTGTAGTGCAAATTTTATTGTATTTCATACTATATTGTAGAGCATCCCATCTATACACAGTACATCACCTAAGGAATACATACACTACAGCCCACAGTAGTCCACAATCTTTATGATGGAGGATAACATTTAGAAACAACCCCCTACAACACCTAGTTTTCACTACCTAGTATGTGATGCCAAGTACATTTGTTTTCGTACTGCATACACTATTGTAATGTATCCTACCCTAATGCACACTATCTATTACAGTATTCAAGCACCCACAGCACATTCGTATAAGTGCATATTTATTTTGGTAGTACACATTAGATGTACAATGCATACTGTTTTTTAAGTGTATACTACTTTTTAATGCATACTACTCTAAGTAGTGCATACTAGTCTGTAGTGTATACTATGGCTTATGGAACAGAATGTGTCTATAGCGAATCAAGACTTTTGGGTGTTAATAAGTTTACTCACATTCCTCTGAGTTGATGGTCCTTGCATAAAAATGGTCAGAGACAAGATGACAGACGTCCTTTTGAAATACCATCGAAGCCTTCTAAAATATTTCCATTAGACACTTTCTCACAGAATATAAAAAATTGATGACTGCAGTCCTCTTGTTAGGTCAGTTCTACATGTTTTGCACTTTATGGTTTGTTTGGTTGTCTAACAGCAGCTATGCTGATCCCAAGATACTTTATTAGCACTGCGAAGACCTCACAGTTCAATTCTAATGCTTCAGAGCTGTTATTCATTTCTTCTCATTCCATCAGCCTGTTCATCATCAAGCCCTTGATTAATGATTCAGGTCTGTTTTGAGTAGTGCATTAAGCAAGGGTTGCATGGCAGAGCTAAGGGATAGTTCCTCAAAATGACCATTTAAATTCTCTTAACATTTACTCACCCTCATGAGATTTTAATAAGAATATCTCAGCTCTTGTAGGCTCATACAGTTCAAGTGAATGGTGGCCAGAATTTTGAATCTCCAAAAAGCATATACATTTATCATAAAAATAATCCATAAAACTTCAATGGTTAAATCAATGTCATCAGAAGCGATATGATAGGTGTTGGTGAGAAACAGATCAATATTTAAGTCCTTTTTTAAATTTAAATCTCCACTTCCACTTTCACTTCCACATTCTTCTTCTGTTGTTTTTTGCCGATTCACACATATTGCCATCAACTTGTCGAACCTTATAATGAAAAATTATTTAAATATTGATATGTTTCTCACCCTGCATATCTCTTCTAAAGACATGGATTTAACCACTGGAGTCTTATGGTTTACTTTTATTCTGCCTTTATGTGATTTTTGGAGATTCAAAGTTCTGGCCACCATTCACTTTGCATGGACATACAGAGCTGAGATGTTATTCTAATAATAATTGTTTGTACTTTGTTGATAAAAGGAAGTAATACATATCTGGGATGGCATGAGGATGAGCAAATTATGAGATCATTTTCATTTTTGGGTGAACTATCCAAGCTGCATTCAATATCACATAACCACCAAAGGCAGGTGACTTGAGAAAATTAACAGAGCACAGTAAATGTTTATTTATATATTTCCTCTAAAAAATATGTTTTTCCCTATGACATATGGATTATTGAGCTGAGTTTTCCCTGTATATAAGAGACAAACAGCGTGGGTGATTGTGTCATTCACTGCATCATATATGCTATGAGCTTGTTTGCCTGTAAAACTACACTGGATAGCAAAACAACTTTTTGTTTCTAATATGTTTGTTTTGGTGGCTTAATGTGAGGAATATTCGACATATGTGTTGCCAAATTGAGTTCTGGAGAAAATTAAACGTTAAACTAAAAGATGGTAAATTCTCAACTGAGGTTAAAATTAGAAGAAGTTGAGATAGATATAAAAATAATTAGTAGCTTGAAGGTACAGTTCACCCAAAATGTTAAATTCTCTCATTATTTACTCACCCTCATGATATCCCAGGTGTGCATGAATTTCTTCACCAGAACACGTTTGAAGAAAAATGTAAAAATAACAAAAATCACAGATTATCAGGAAAACTTCATCCATACGACACCAGCTGTTAAATTAACGTCTTCAGAAGTGACACAGTTGAGAAAAAGATAAATATTTAAGTACCTTTTTAACATAAATCATGCTTCCAGTCGGCAGCGGTATGCACGTGTGATAGACTCCACCCTCTCAAGCGTTGCATTATTTTTCAAAAGTACTTAAATATTTAGATTTTTCACACCAAAAGTGAACGTATCAATTTAGAAGATATTAATTTAACCACAGGATTCTTACTGATAACATTTATGCTGACTGAGTTTTAGAGCATCAAATGAGAAATCTCCATTCACTTGCATTTTAAGGACCTACTGAGCTAAGATTGTTTTTTGTTTTTCTTCACATTTGTTCTGGTGAAGAAAGAAAGTCAAACACACCTGGGATATCATGAAGGTGAGTAAATAATCAGAGAATTTTCATTTTTGGCTGAACTTTCCCTTTAATGTTACCAGCATGTTGGCGTTCAAATATGTGATATATGGTTTGAACCACTAGAGGGCAGCAGAGGGCAAAAATAATGCCTTGCTCTGTGCCAAACACTGTTATTGGAGCATTTTAGCTGAGTAAAAATTGTCTCCTACCATATATGTGAGAAAGTGACCAGACATACAGTTTATAATGCACATTATGTGAAATAATTCAAGCAACACATATCAAACTGCAATTAATTTATCAAAACAGCTTAGAATCACATTGATTACAACTGTATTCATTGTGACCTATAGTTCTGTAAGTCCATACAATGCAAGTGAACGGTGGCTGTAAATTGGAAGCTCTAAAAGTGCATAAAGGCAGCATAAATGTAATCCATACAACTCCAGTGGTTAAATCTATGTCTTCAAAAGTGATATGATAGGTGAAGGTGAGAAAAGATATAAATTTAAGTAATTTCTACCAATAAATTTCTACATTTGACCAGCCCCAACCAGTAGGTAGCTAAATGTGAAAGTGAAAGTCACTTCCACAACAGAATGTGGAGGTGAAAGTGTAGATTGACAGTATAAAAGGACATAACTATTGATCTGTTTCTCACCCACACCTATCATATCAATTCAGAAGATGTGGATTTAACCACTGGAGACTTATGGATTACTTTTATGCTGCCTTTATGGGATTTTTAGAGCTTCAAAGTTAAGGCATCCATTCACTTGCATTGTATGGACCTACAGAGCTGAGATATTTTTCTAAATACCTCTGTTTATGTTCTGCAGGAATAAGAAAGTCATATAAAATACATCTGGGATGCCATGTGGGTGAGTAAATGACTATTCCTTTAAGCATTTGATACAATGTACTTGTTATGTAAATATGTGTTGTTGCATTGTACTTGCATTGAAAGTACCTGCATTTAATTACATCTGTAATTACTGTACACTGTTAACCTTACCACTATTCCTAACCCTATCCCAACCTTTACCCTAACCAAAACCCTAATCTTACCAGTACTCCTAAACCATCCCTTACCTCAACCTCGATAACAGCTAATGTGAATTTTGAGAGATTTTGCAGAACAACATGTAGTTCCTCAAGATATGCATTGTATTGTATGTATTTTCATGTTAGTAATTAGTAGTGAAAGAATCCTAATGTAAAGTGGTACCACAGAAATAAGACAAAATTAGTAACTGACCTGCCAGGAAAAGGGCGTTTGACGGACAGGACAGTGAACACACTTCCCCTCCACCTGTCTTAGTGCAGCTGAGCTGAGCACGAGGTGCCGGCTTCCCATTCGGGAGGCATTTTACCACCTCTGAGGGACAAACGAGGTACATTTACCATGAAAATGTCAAACATTATGGAATATTTAGGGAATGACACAATGACCTACCAACACAGTCCTTCTTGTTCCAGTGGAGCTTTTGTCCAGGGGGACACACACACTCGTAGCTGCCCTGTGTGTTCACACACCCGTATTCACAGCTCCCATTATTAATACTGCACTCGTAAATATCTGACACACACATACACACACAAACAGATAGGTCAAGTCAACAAACGTAACCCTTTATTTATGCTTTCTCTCTCTTTTCTTTTCTCCCACTTAAATATGTAATGAGTATCTCTATGTGTTTGGAGATTGTGAACTCACCACCACAGTGTGTTAGTCCGTAAAGACTGTAGCCTTTGTGACACACACACTCAAAGCTGCCCGGGTAGTTGATGCAGATGTGGTCACACGTCCTCTCGAAAGAGCACTCATCAATATCTGCGAAAGACGAATACATAAATTCACACACACAAAAATGTTGAAACTATTTCCCAATATGGGGGTTTAACCATCAATATCCAACAAGACAAAAGCAAGCCTGACATTCGCTCTTTTGACCACTTTTTGGTGTTTGCAAAGCAAGCATCATTATAACTATTGCTTGTAGCACACAGCCTGTACATACTTAACCAACATACCCCTCATTGCCATCCTGTCAGTGTAAGTAAACACACATACATACACACACACCACACACTGATAGCCAGGAAAAGGGTGGTGTGGTGTTTTGGTTGAGCTTAATAAAATAATTTCTGTTTGTACTACTGCTCGTGCTCCGACATGCTTTTAGGAATCTGCCACCAGTCACCTCTAGTAAACTCAAGTGCGTTGTAAATTCATGCTTCCCAACCAAACAAAAAAAAGTGAGAGCATGAGGATTTTCTGATGAAGAGTACAGTGTGTGTGTAAACTGCTTTACAATACCAGAAAATAAGTATGTATTGCCCCATATTGCCCAGTGGCTCAGCTGGTTTTAAAGAGATAGTTGAAAATGAAAATACTATCATCATTTAAACACCTAATGTTGTTCCAAACTGTATGTTTTGCACAAAAAGAAGCATTTGGCAAAATGTTCATGCTGCTCTTTCCATACAACAACAGTATACAGTGACCAGTGACTTTCAGGCTTGAAAAGGGCAAAATATGTCAGATTTTCAGTGTGTTCCTCCCACAACACTATCCTATATCCTCAGAAGATTTGGAGTATAGCGCACAAGTCCAATGAACTACTTTTATAGTGCTCTATGGGGTTGTTGTTGTTTTTTTCAATCATATGGTTTAGAACAACATAACATGAGTATGTATTTGTCTTGTAAGTACAGAATTGTCATTTTTGGGTGAACTATTCCAATCAAGAATGTCATAATGAAAGGCCAAACACCCACAAACATTTAAAATGTTGGTTTAAATTCCCTCGCAGTCTGTTTGAAAATTGTCAATCACCCACCTTGACAGGTGCGCTCATTGGTGAGGAGCTTGTGTCCTTTCTGACAGCTGCACTCGAAACTCCCCACCGTGTTTCGGCAGAAATGATCACATCCACCGTTATTCTCCAAACACTCATCAATGTCTGGAGAGAAGAGAGAAAGAGAAAGAGAAAGAGAGATGATAAATATAGTGAAAGCCAAAAACACTGTTACGCAGGGGTGAATAACCAGTACAAGTACTCTCATAAACAGCTTTTTGGATACATAAACAGTTTTCCTAATACTCACAAAAAAACAGACAGGCAGAAACATACACACACAGTCCCACAACATCATCTTAAATATATCAGCCAACCCTGGCAAGCCCTCTAGAAACTCAATAAAAGCTAATTCCGTCAACAAATGTGTAGGAAAATGTGTGTGTGTGAGAAAAAGTGTATGAGTGTGGAGGAGTTTGGGGTTTCCTTTGCAGTTATTTAAGTAAATCTAGCAAACACACTCTGGCTCGGGTTTGCTCTAATATTAACTGAATTGAGGTAGTACAGAAAGTTTCCACTATGGTTAAGACCACTGATAAACATGCTAATAAAACATTGGGCAGCACCCACATGCAATTTCCTGATCAATTCTTACAGTAATAGTTATTGTTACAATTATTCATCTTTAATTAGTTTACATTTTAATCAAATTGCCATCCAAGCAATGCCACTGGAAATGCACCTCTGTAAATCAGTTGCTTGTAGAACACTATTAGGCGAATATACATGCTTTAGAAAACAATTTTAAAACATGCATGAAATACTATTAAAGGACTCAGGTAAACGTTACACAGTGTTAGCTATTACTACTACTAATAGCTATTGATACAAATACATGAATTCCAAACTAATTTCATGCTAATGTTCATATGGATACCAATACTAACACTAGTACTATTAGTAATTAATATTAACACCAATACTTGTACTAACTAATACTAACAGTAGTATTAATATTAAATAATGATATTAATACTAACACTAATACTGATAACAATAATAATTCTTACACTAATACTAATACCAATACTGATACTGTTACTAATACTGACTCTAATGCTAATACCAATGTGAACATTAATATGAATTTAAATAATAATATTAATACTAATATTAATTCCATTAATATTTATGCATGAACTCCACACTAATTCCATGCTAATGTTCATACTGGCAAGTACTAATACCAATTAATACTAATGGTAAAACTGAGATCAATACTAATACTAGTACTAACTAATACTTGTGGTAATACTATCACTGATACTGATACCAATAATGATACGGATACCAATACTAATACCGATACAAATGTGAACATTAATATTAATTGAAATAGTCATATTAATACTAATATTCATTACATTCATACTAATATGTTAATTCCACACTAATTCCATGCTAATGTTCATACTAACACTAGTACTAATACTGAATATACAACAGTTAGTTCCGGTCCTCATATCTGATTGGACGAGATGTTCCATGAGTACTGATGGTCTCACACCATCAGCACTCGGACGCTTCACTGTGTGTAAGAGCAGTGCAGATGTGTTAAGAGCTACTGTTTGTCTTTATTTCATGTATTGTTTTTTACATTACATATGTTAGCCAGCAGGTGGTGGCAAAAGATCATTTTTATGTGTAATATAAGCCAGTTGGTGATGTGAAGTGAAACCGCTTCATTCAGTGTTTACATACAGCACTATATGATCGCTTGTATTACTACAACTAAAGCTAGGAAATGGCTTTAAATTAACAACTTCAGCATTATGGCTCATCACAGCTGAGAGAAATACCAGACTGCTTAATTACACAAACTGAAGGCGCTTACCTCTTATCAGAATTTCCACATTGGAGTGGACATACTGTTTAAAATGGTGGAGGACATTGCAGTTTCTATAGTGAATGACTCTTAGGTAAAATAGGTAGAAATACCCCCGCTTGGACCACTATTTTTCCACTGATAAAGCTGATCTTCAGAAAGCTGACAGCATCTCTGCTTGGGAGTGGCAACAGTTAATCGACATTTGTTTTGAACGAGAAACGGCAGATTCAGATTCGTTGCATAATAAAGTAGTTCAATGCAAAAATGCGTTTTTATGACCGTACTTTTTAAAAATGTTCTTGTTCATTGAACTGTTGTATGTAAGCAATATCACACTCGTAATCGTGCTATATGGCCCTAAATCAGCACTGCTGTGATTAACTACGGCTGATGTAGGGCCATATCGCACACTTGCTCGAGTGATATTGCTTAATTAATACTTAATTAACACTAAAATTGAGGCCAATACTAATACTAGTACTAACTAATACTAGCAGTAGTACTAATACTAAATACTAATATTAATACTAGCACTAATGCTGATACTAATAATGATACTGCAACACATAAAATTATGATATTAATATTGATATTAATATATTTTTTTTATTGTATGTGTATTCTATACTGTGTGTATTGTTTACTGTACATTGTATATTATTATTGTGTAATTGTGTGTACATTAGATATTTAAATTTTGTTGAGTAAATCTGATGTTTATTGTAATTGGTATATGTCTCGTCACTGTCATGACTGCTATGTTGCTCGGAACTGCACACAAGACTTTCACCCACTGTTGCACTTGTGTATATGGTCGTGTGACAATAAAGTGATTTGATTTGATTTGATTTTGAACATTGGTAATGTTATAAACACTACTTTTAATACTACAGTAATACTAAAAGTAATACTGTAGTTAACTTCCAAAAATACTTTTCTAGCCTCAGCCTGTAAAAACATCTCAAGAAAGATTAAAGAACTGTTCAACTGTTGAGCTGTTTTCTGTCGGCAGCATAAGAACACTGTAGATGGCTGATAAAAGCAAGTGTGAGCCTGTGCTGTGAGGTCAGCCACAATCCCCATGACCTAGAGGAAGTGCTTTATCAAATCTGACAGTTTATTTCCTGTCTACCTGTCAGATGAAGCCCATAAAACACATATAATTAGCAACTTATATATAATATAATACAGTAAATATTTTCAGACCAACTGATGTAGGATGTGTAACATGTCTGACAAAAGCGTTTAGCCTTTAAGTAATTGTTTTAACCTGGAAAATGAATCAGAAAGTACACTCTAAATAAGAGGGTTCATCAAAGGTACTTTATTGACCTTAACATTTAAATTTAGAACCATATCTTCCTGAAGAACCCTTATGTGCTGAAAATGTCCATTTGATTTTTGAAAATAACTGTCAATAAACTATTTCAAAGCCACCACATCATTGATGACAGCAGAACCGACCAAATTCAAAGAGTTTCAAAACTCTCCACAGGTAAGATTTCTTTTTTAATACGTCGCTAAAACATTTGAACAATTAGAAGTTTAGCAGGAAAGTTATCAGGGGCAAAAAATCCCATTAGCGCAGTTAAATATGAGTGAATAATTCGTTCGTCCTTGAAGGATTGGTTGTGAGTATGAAATAAAAAATACTCTCTATATAAAAGATAAAAGAATGTGCAAGTGTCTATCCCAGCCTTAATGTGTGGTGCAATGTAAGGGTCTGCTATTTTATTTGCGTATGCATTTATTTATTTATGATGTGAGTGATGTATGCATTTGGAATTATTTAATAACAATAATTTATTAATGTACTCAGTTTTTTTTAAAGCTTCAACTTTATTGTCATTGTGCAGAGTACAGGTACAGAGCCAATGAACTGGAGTTGTTTTCAGATATCCCAAGTAGACAGATAGGTCTAGACTAGGTCAGAGCGCAGGGTCAGCCATGAAACAGCGCCCCTGAAGCAGATTGGGTCAAGGGCCTTTCCCAACGGTGGTGTCTTGACGGTGCTGGGGTTGAACCCCTGACCTTTCGATCAGTAACCCAGAGCCTTAACCGCTGAGCCACCAATGACACATGCCTTACTTTTATTTGTTTGTTGAGGATATAACGTTGCGTAGGAGCAGATATATAGGGGGTAAAAAAATATTTAAAAAACTCCTTGCATCAAAAATGTTCTTTATAGCACTATTGTGGTTCTATATAGCATGTTCAATGAATGGTTCTTTATGGAACCTTCAAAAACGGGTTCTACTTAACACCAAAAAGGGTTCTGTTATTGTTGTCAAGCCCAAGAACCCTTATTTGGTACAATTTGGAACCATTTTTATTATGAGTGTATTTGTTTAGGTGATAAATATATGCTTGATCATGTATTTCTTGATAAATAATTAAACTTCATGCTGATTCAGTCACAGGGTAACAAAAGGGTAACAAAATTATCGAGTCATTTATGACATAATGGAATGTTTAACAGTGATTTAGAATTCACACTTCCACCAAAACACACACTTACACACATACACGTTATTCCAGTGGCTCCTGAGCACAGGCAGGGGGCTAATGAGATTCCACATAATGAAGTTTAATGGGACTAAATAAGCTTTGAGTTTAAGCAAATACATAGAACATTTTCACATCTGTAAATGATAAACAACTGCTGGGGCAAAGACAGAGGGCCCGGGAATATTAATGAGAGACAAAAGAGATAACGGAGAGCCTGTAAGTAAGCACACACATATTAACACATCTAAATGAGGATATCTCTCCCAGACTGACCGGCTAACAATTGCCCAAAACCAGTTTGACAGAAACATCATTGGATCTAACTTGATTTGCTAAAAAACATTGCTGTAAAACATCATGAGAAACTTCATGAAAGAAAGAAAGAAAGAAAGAAAGAAAGAAAGAAAGAAAGAAAGAAAGAAAGACTATTTGTCACTCTGTGTTGAAAACTCACATGAAGAATGTGAAATCCCTAAGAGTTCTGGAGCAAACATCCACACTCAGGGATGTGTGTAGCTTTACCAAATATTTAGAGAAAAAAGCAATTAAAATGAATACATTTGTGGAAACATGAACCTCTACAAATAAGTTGGGACAGAGCTACAGGGTCCAGTTTTCAACAAAAGGAACTTTTTCGCAGATCGTTTTCAGGCTGCTCACCTCAGGCTAGCTAATCTCTGAGAAATGCGCTCTTGAGTACGCCAGTGTATTTTTTGGAGATTTAAATGGCCTGTTTTATTTGCTTTGTTCATAAAGGGATTTTGCCATGTAATAACAGGCACTGCTTGTCCAGAGCCGCCAGGAAAAACCAGCATGATTTCGCCTGACTCTAAAACGCTTCAGAGCATGCAGAGTCATCTGAGGTGATGCTGCCCTTGCTGCTATTTTGTGGATTACTGGGCTTGACATGTGTTAACACAAACAGAGTGTAAGAGAACTGATGGAGAGAATGATGCCAAAAAAATAGAGCTGGCCAGTTGAAAAACCTTTATCATCTCAGGTCTTTCCAAGGGATGTGCTGAGGTTCTCAGTATGGGATGATTATGTGTTGGTGTCCTCACCAGGACCCTTGTCCCCCAAATGTTCACATGAAATGTACGCCACTGGCTGAGGCTCAGGGACCAGAGGGTAGTTGGTATGATCCCTATAAGGAGCGCAGTCATCTTTGTGCTCTTGAGCATGGCATTTAACAAAGATTGTACCAGGAGTATTAACTTAACAACGTATCTCAACATGTTTTGCGTAAGTTGTGAAAACTAATTCCACCTGTCATGTTGTGATAAATAAAGATTCTATTTAGAGATGTATCAGCCAAACATCGGAATCGACTGATAAATGCAATAATCAGCTTAAATGGACATCGGACGATTGTTTAAAAATAGCTGATTATCAGGACCGATTATTGCCTGTCGAAAGGGGGCAGAAACACACATCTGACAATTAAGCTTTGTTTCAGTGGTTTGTTACAACTGAGACCAGTTACTCTGAAACATGAAAAACACATAGATACATATAGATTTGTTTTTTTTTTTTTTAATTGTGCAATTAATTATTAGTGATTTGAAACAAGGTAGCAAAAAAAATGCAGAACCACCAACCTATTGATATCGGCAAATGTTGTTCTAAATAATTGGATTTCGGCGCACAAATTTTGTATCAGTGCTCTAATTCTATTCTATTGTGGACAGCATACCAAATTTGTTTACCTTCTTATTAAACAAGAATAACACACAAATGTTAAATCAGGATACAAGTTTAACAAGCAAGACTTCCTTTGGTCTACCAGCCAGATATTGGTCGATCAGCTTTATTAGCTAAGTTTTGCTGGTGTACATTATGGCTATTGCTGGTCCACCATCTAGACCAGCACCAGAACAGTACTAACCACCATAAATCAGCCTGGATTACGCTGCTCTAACATGGTCTTTTCCACATCATTAGCTGTCGAAAGAGTTAGATATCGGCCAAACATCAAGATCGGCCAATAAAAGCAATTATCTGCACATCATACAACGGCCAACCATTTAAAAACAGCCGATACTCAGTGCCGATTAATTCCTGTCAATAGGGGTCCGAAAAATGCAATGGACAATTAGCCTTCAACTCATGCCGTGTGTGAAAGCATAAAAAAAAACAGATCCAACAAATTATCGGTATTGGCAGATGTTGTTCTATATAATCGGATATCAGCACACAAATTTTGTATCTGTGCATCCTTAGTCTACACATGTTCTTTCTGCTCTCTTTTTACAATGGCTAATGCTGAACTCTTTTCTAACAATTTTAGTCACAAAAATACAAGAACGCAGGCCAGTGGAGATGTGCCCTGGGTACCAGTCAACCGGACCAAGGAAACATAATTGCACACATATACAAGAAGCAAAGCATATTCAACCACAACAACACATATGCAGAACATCATGTTCGCTCTCATAATTCATTTCTCCCCGATGACACCACACAAACACCTTCTAATCAAACATCTGGAAACTGTTCACAGTCATTTCAATCACTCTCTTCATCCATTCCCACCTCTCTCTCTCTCTGTCTGTCTTTCTCTCACTCTTTCTGTGCACCATCAAGCTAATGTCTTTCAACAGGCTGGCTGGGCTCTCGTGTCTGTCATCGCTGCTGAAGGGCCTTTTATCAAATTCAGGGGGGGGAGGGTAATCTGAAGAAATAAGGAAAGGATACTTTAATCAAATGTATATGTAGCATTTACACACACCCACATATACCGATTATAGAAGCATGCTATGTGATGTGCTTTTTGTTTGGTCTATGGTTAAAGTTCGTATATGCGCAGAGTCGCCGTGGTAATTATGTAAGTGGCAGTGCTGTCTTTTTTTTATGTGCAACAGTTGCATCCCAATTGCATATGAGAGCTGAACACCTATCATTATTGCTCTTTCATCTGTCCCTACAGTATCTTGGAGAACTTTAATCTAACCCATTTAACATCAGTTAAATAGTCTGTGTGACAAGGAGGAGGGCATGGCCGGGCCATGAGGACGCACAACCGGCACAGAATGGTCCTAATCCGCCGGGAGGGGGATAAGGACGAGCCGGAGATGCCAGTTGAAGAGAGAGAGAGAGAAAAATGCACGTGTCTGTGTGTGTGCGTCTATGTTTCGGTGTACTGTTTAAATTTGAGTTTGAATTTAAAGTTCTATTGATTGTTCGCTCCAGTTCCCACTTCCTCCTTGGTAGGGAAGGCAGAATCTGCCACAGTGGTGCCAAAACCCAGGATAAGAGGAAGACGATCTGTCAGAAAACCCCTCGTTGCTGGGGGAGGGTCGTGGCACCAAGGAGGTATGATACGGTGGTACTGGAGCAGTTTGCCCGAAGGCGGAGGAGCCTGCTGCCTTTTACCAGGAGATGAAGGAGCCGCTGGCATTCACCAGGAAGCGGAGGAGTCACTGCCAGTTGCTAGAGGGCGGAGGAGCCGGTACCATCTTCCAGGGGGTGGGAGCCGTCCACCAGGAAGCGATGGAGCCGCTGACATCTGCCAGAGGAGCTCGCTACTGTCGCTAGGAGGCGAGGTCCAGTGCCATTGCCCGCCGTTGCGGAGGACCGCTGCCCAGCTGGCCGAGGACCAAATGGCGGCATAGTTGGGGACTGGAGTGTTTTTTCTCTCTCTCCCCTTGCTCTGGATAAGGATGAGCCAGAGAAGCCAGTTAGAGAGAGCGAGAGAGAGAGAGAGAGAGAGAGAGAGAGTGAGAGAAACGAACGTGTCTGTGTAAGTGCATCTATGTTTCAGTGTACTGTTTAAATTCGAATTTGAAATTAAAGTCCTGCTGATTGTTCACTCCGGTTCCCGCTTCCTCCTTGGTAGGGAAGGCAGTGACTTCCACAGTCTGTTAAAGATGCAATGTCTAGTCCTATTGCAATTTTCTCTACTGTACAGAACACATACATAAATGTATCTTGTATAGACATGAAAATATTGACCTGAATGTATATAGGCTGTGTAGTGGGGTGAGCAAGAGACAGACACATTGGGTGTGGATTCAGGACTCGGAATGGCTTTTATTTAAAATGGTAATAAGTGTACAAAGGGGAAAGTGTCGAAAACAAAGGGGAATCTGGCATCGTCGCAGTGCGAGAGTGTCCTACCACCAAGCTTTAAATCAGCTTTAAAACAGACGCATCAGACCAATGACTCAATTAAATGACCATCAAAGGAGAAGCTTAAAAACCACTGCTTGCTCACACCTGCTACCTAACTGAAAGGAGAAGTCTTCAGTGTCAGTCTGTCAGATCTAATCTTCACAGCTACAGTCTATATAACATCCTTTAGCTGAATGTTCAGTCCTCATTCATATCTGCTACAGAACTTTATTACATGCTATTTTTACAAAGATCAATAACAGGCATTCAGCGGTCACTTGCACAGCACACCTGTGATAATTGACCCAAAGTATGTGCGTGTGTGTTTGTGTGTGGGCATGTTTATGTGGTTTACAAGGATATTTTTTAGGTTACAAACTGGTATTATGCTAAAAATGTGGTTTATGAGGACATTTCTAGAGTCCCCATAATTCAAATTGCTTAAAAACATACTAAATTAGGTTTTATTGAAAATTTTAAAATGCAGAAGTTTTTTTGTGAGGGTTAGGTTTAGGGGTAGGGTTAGGGGATAGAATCTATAGTTCATACAGTATAGAAATAATTATGTCTACGGAGAGTCCTCATAATGATAGCTGCACCAACATGTGTTTGTGTGTGATAAATGGTGTGTCACTGAGCAGATCTAAAGGCTCATGTTGGATTTATGAAGGCAGACCCTCAGGCAGGCCTAACTATTAGGGCGGGTCACAGCCAAACCAGACCAACATACATCTTATAGTACGAATGCAGACACACTAACATAACACTTCACAGTGACAACACACATACACAATATCACCCTTTCAAAGCCATAATATTCAAGAAGTACATTTAGTTTAAGTACATTTAAGTTCAATCAAGGGGTCATGAGGCACATCCCAAACCATACACTTCTCACTATTCAACGTCATTTTGAAATGTAAGTGTGAGTAGTATTTTAACACTGAAAATGCAAAAAAAAAGAAAAAGTGTACGAGTACCCGGATGAGGTATTTCTTCAACCCTCAAAACGGTGTGTAGAATGTTGGACACGTCATGCACTCAGCGCTGGTGTCTATACATAGCGGAAGGGGTGGAGTTACCTGGCTGCGTTGCTGGTCTGACAAAACAGTTGTAAATAATGTAGACTGTAGCAACTAGTGAAACTTCAGGGAAGATAGCATCTTACAAATAAGTTGAATGCTTTACCATCAGAGCTTGGGAGGGCTTGGGAACGTGTACGCACTTGTGATGCCATCAGCCGGTCAGCATTGTCATGATGTCATTTTTCTGCAGTCACATGGAATTTAAGGCACCGGTGATTGGCTTAAAAAGTTCCCAGATTCTGTGAGCAAACTCATCACATTTCAAATCACATGCATTCATGCTGCACCAGACAAGAAACTCCCATTGAGATGAATGGGAATGTCAGTAAATGACTTGTACTACACAGATAACTAATATTGCTAAACATCTTGCTAAATAGCCAGAGAGGAACTGGCTCCCGCAGCTAAGCATGGTTTCTCCCAAGGTTTTGTGTTCCTTGCCAGAGTCGCCTTTGGCTTGCTCACTGGGGGCCTAAAGACAAATATTTAAGGCACGATTTTCGATCACATTTTTATTTAAACTACTAAATAAGGACTTTAAGACATTACAGACATTATAGTATAATTTTCTGTAAAGATGCTTTGAAACTATGTGTATTGTGAAAAGCGTTCTACAAATAAAAATTACACACATAACAAATTACTTTGTAATCATATTACTCCCAACACTGCTCTACAGGCATTATAGACTTCCACGTGCTGACTTTAGGATGGCACTTTGCATGTACATGAATGTGTGTGTGTGTATATATGAAGCCCAGATTTTGTATGACAGCCTCACTAATCAAACAGTGGTTGGTTTTGTGGAGGCGTTATTGCTGTATGGTGCAGACAGGGCCGTCTAAACTCTTTTACACACATATGTGCTACATTCTCTTCCTTTTTGAAGAAAGGGTCACATGAACACACCTAATCACTATGACAACCACCCAGGAAAAGAAAAGATTAAAAAGACCATTTCAAACCTACAGGTGCCACACCTTCCACTCTAAGATGCTATAATAAATCACCCATATGCACATCCACACACACTCATTCATTTTCAAACTTAGGTAGACTACTTTTCAAGTCTTCAGTGCGCAAGTTTCCAGTCCAAAGTATGGTCAGTGAGTTCTTGCGTGTGTTTGTTTAGAGAGAACCCACCATCACCCTGTGCCAAGATCTCTTCACGGCAGTCTTACTTTGAAACCCCTGGCCATTGACGTCAAAGCTAGAATTTCGGAAGAAGAAATGCTTCGCGGCCAGAGCAACAACAACACGACCATCATCGACCCATTCCACACAACAGGACACACAGACGTAGAGTGAGTTGGTCTTGGCTTGGGATCATACACCCCCACACATCCGCCCATCCACACACTTACGTACACCCGGCGATACCTGACCATTTTGAGCAAAAGAATTCATTAAATAATGTGTCTCCAATTTGATCCGAGCCTCGCAGTCTAAATACAGGAAATCTCAAATTGCTCCCTGACATTCAGGAGCTCACAGAGGGAGGAAAAACAGAGATATGCTCCTCGTGACTTTAAACACAAGTCACTCACACACAAACAACACGCATCTACATAAACGCACACTGACCTTTGCAGGTCTTGCCATCAGGTTGCAGGGTGAAGCCCACCGGACAGCTGCAGCGCACCCCAGTGGCTGTGTCTTTGCAAGTAAGATCGCAACCGCCGTTATTCACTGCACAGGTCTCTGGGAAAACAAACAAACACAGGACGGGACAGATAGAGGAAATAAGGAAGCATAAACACAATTAAAAATCACCATAGCGAGACATTTGAACAAACACATGCTTTTCAAATGTAATCTGTTGTTATTAGACACAGTAAAAGCTGACGTGTGTAATTTTTTCTCAGATTAAAATGCAAAGAAAATGATTAATAATCCTTTTGTTGGTGGTGCTGATCTTATAATATGACAAGGTTCATGACAGAGCTAAAAACACATTAAATGGAAAAAGACTGGATTTGAAAAATAGGACACATTATTTTATTACCACATAATCCTCCAGCAAATAGCCAAAGATAAAGAATTCCTTGGCTTTACTGTCGATCGAAACACAAAAGACAAGAAAGGATAGAGTTATCTAATGAAAGGTACTTTTCTGTGAATATTTGAGGGTGGAGGGTGATTAGCAGAGGGTGAGCTGGTTAGTCTTTTCACATGAATGAATGTGGAGAGAAGTAACAATAAACAGGAGAAAAGTTAGTTTAACTTGCTTTAAGATGCACAAGAGCAATACACTGTAATAGAAGAATGAATCTGAACAAGATCTTTTGTTCATATGTCAAAAAATGGCATTTATTGATTGATGGGGGAGGGATCTAGATTTATGCTTTGCCTACAGATCCGCTCCAAGTAACTGTATATTATACATAAAAATGCTCTGGTTGGCTGCTATTTTGTCTTGTGCTACATTGTTGGGAAGACAAATTACTAACCACTTGATACTTGTTGCATTGCAACTGATTAGGAAACATTGAAAGGTTACTATAAATTATATGAGTTTCACTACTTCTCAAGACATGTAAACTCCCAGTCTCCAGGTCAAATGATACAGAACTACTTCAGGAAACTGATGTCCTCTTGAGCCAAGATGGCGGTTTCATCTGTTTGGGAACAGTTATGAGATGAATATATAGTCCAATACAAAGACCCACAGGCAATTTGATTTGGGACACAAAAGCATGAAGGAGTGGAAGATCTCCATCCTCAGCAGGACAGTTTTCTGTGGGTTGAGGGAAGGGTGAAGAGGTTTTCCGTTAATGATTTATTAAGCATGTCAAAGACCCTGTTATTAGAGTCTAATGCTATGGGCTATTCAACTACTCGAAGAACAGCTGGACCTTCTTTGCCCAGGGACATGGCTGTACACGGCACATGCATGCACACAGACATGCACGCAAACTTATGGGTTGATGAAACTGGCTGTTATATGTCACAAATGCCTCCACAAAAATCTCTATAAAGAGCGTTAACTCTAAATGGGTCGGTCCGAAAGTAGAGCCTTCTGATTGATGGGTACAGTAGGTTGATTAAGCTGACAGTTAAAGACTGCAAAGTACTCTTTGTGAAATACCTGCACACATTTTTCTCTAAATGGGTGTGGCTGCCTATAAATCGGCGTGGTCAAAAAGTAGAGCTTTCTGATTGATGACATTAGGTTGGCGAAGCTAGCAGTGAATGACTATTAATTTTTTCTCTATCAAATACCTGCACAAAAATCTCACTAATAGAGAGTATTTAGTTCTAAAGGCGCATGGCAAAAGCAACAGAGCCTTCTGATAATAACAGTAGCTTAAGATGGCTGTGAATGGCTATTAAAGTATTTTCTCTATCTAATAAAAGGGTGTGGCTCACCCAGAATGGGCGTAGCCAAAAAAAAGAGCCTCCTGATTGATGATTGCAATGGGTTAATGAAGCTGGCTGTGGGTGACTGTTATCAAATACCTACACAGATAATCATTTAACAGTGGGCGTGGCTAACCATAAATGGGTGTGGTCAAATAAGTAGAGGCTTTGGATTGATGGATATGTATGTTTATACATCTCTCTTTGATGAAAGATGAAGATTCCTAAGCTGTCATGTCCATGTAAGCCAGCCCCTACTGGCAAAGGGCCAGATAAAACTAGAAACCCACAGATACATACATACACACACATGACAGATTCTGACCAAATGCCCACCCTTCACCACCCTGCTGAAAAGAAGCCCTTTTCTGGGAGCTGTATGAATCCACACAGGCCTTCCACAGAATGACAGCTTGTGGGGCCACAGAAATACAGTGTACATTACTAACACAGTGTTAAGCATGAACAGTGTGAAACATGGAACAAGACAACCCAGGGTTAACAATTTCAAGTGTGAAAACCCAAATGGACCATACACTCTTGCATTATACTATATTTGACAGACATACCAATCAAGACATAGTATTGAGTGGATGTTTTCTGTGCCAGTAGATACGTAGCGTCAGAAGTTAGTGCTGACAGACTTGGCTTCCCAAGGTGTGAAGTTTATTTGAATCACGTTTCGGAGGTCAATGCATCAAAAATCATCCCTTTCCACATGTCCCTGACACATGGTAGTTTATTTAGATAAAATTCTTTAAATTCCACCCCCCACCCAGCTACTATGTGAACACCTTTTAAAAACACCTCTTTGTGCTCTTCCTTTGTGCACACTGAACCCTTTTCTTGCCTTATTCTCACGTTTACTTCCTCTCTGCAACTCTGGGTTTTCCATCATGCCAGGGTACAATAATCGCTTTCTTTCTGACACTGACTTTCCAGTTTAATTTGTCAGGATTGGTCACATCCTGGTGCTGTTGGCCCAAGCTGTGACAGCAGGGCAGGATGAAGCAAGAGCGGCGAGTGTCAAATCTAACATTCTCTTGTGGCTCCTTTGTGATAGAACACACACAGTAGCTCAAACATTCAAATGCAAAGCCAGGATACTAGTGTGAATCTGTCATAACGGGCCTATCTGTGCTTTATGAAACTTGGAATATGATTTAAGAGGGGAAAACGATGAGGTCAGTGAATATGTGGGTGATGACATCACATTGTTGACAAGTTCTCTAAATTCTTCAAAACCTCTCCAAACGGTTTGTGTTAAGAGATCTAGTGTGTGCATACAAGCTAAAAACTGTTAACTTGTCTGTGTGTGTGCACAGTATCTATCTATATATTAGGGCTGTCGATTTAATGCAATCAGTGATTCGTTTTTACAAAAATTTTATTAATTTTACAAAAAATACCGTGTAAAAAAATTTATGCAATTAATTGCAATGCCCCCAGACCGTAATAAGGAAGATTCCTGAGAAATGCAAGTTTGTAGAACCAACTGTTTACTCCAGAGGGCAGTAGTTGAAATTTCAGCTGTTTGGACAACGCACAGATTATACAGTGAAGAAAACAACACTTCAGTAGGCAGAACAACACAAACATGCGTTACGTTCTTGCGTTCAAAACACTTGAAGGAGCATAAATGCGAACTAAGGGATCTCAAGACGTGTTTTAAGATTGAGTATTAATCTATATTTAACTTGACACAGTGACCTAAACATTTTATGTTTATGATGCAATGCACCCGAGAAACTACACAAGCATATCTGATGCAGGTGTAAATTGACGGGTCCTTTAACAAGCCCTCATAATAAATCTCCAACTGATTGAAAAATTCACTTGTGAAATGTATTGTTGTGAACTGTATGCCAATGATTGACTTAATACAGTAGTAATACAATTATAATACTTAATAT